>OX418216.1:125199712-125731389 GCA_948455865.1 Conomelus anceps
AGAAAAAGAAGAAGAAGAAAAGAAGGAGAAAAAGAAGAAGAGGGAGGAGAAAAAGAGGAAAAAAAAGAATAAGAATAAATAGAAGAGGAAAAAGAAAAAGAAGGAGAAAAAGAAAAAGGAGAAGAAGATAAAAAAAAGAAAAGGAAGAAGCAGAAGAAAAAGAAGAAGAGGATGAAGAAGAAGAAGAAGAAAAAGAAGAGGAAGCAGAAAAAGAAGAGGAAGAAGAAAAAGAAGGAGAAAAAGAAGAAGAGGGAGGAGAAAAAAGAGGAAGAAAAAGAATATGAATAAATAGAAGAGGAAAAAGAAAAAGAAGAAGAAGAAGATAAAAAAAAAGAAAAGGAAGAAGCAGAAGAAAAAGAAGAAGAGGAAGAAGAAATGGAAGAAGAAGAAGAAGAAGAAAAAGGAGAAAAAGAAGAGGAAGAAGAAGAAGAAGAAAAAGAAGAGGAAGAAGAAAAAGAAGAAAAAGTAGAGGAAGAAGAAGAAAAAGAAGAGGAAGAAGAAAAAGCAGAAAAAGAAGAGGAAGAAGAAAAAGAAGAAGAGGGAGGAGAAAAAAGAGGAAGAAAAAGAATAAGAATAAATAGAAGAGGAAAAAGAAAAAGAAGGAGAAGGAGAAAAAGAAAAAGGAGATAAGATAAAAAAAAAGAAAAGGAAGAAGCAGAAGAAAAAGAAGAAGAGGAAGAAGAAGTGGAAGAAGAAGAAGAAGAAGAAGAAGAAGAAGAAGAAGAAGAAGAAAAAGAAGAAAAAGAAGAGGAAGAAGAGGAAGAAGAAAAAGGAGAAAAAAAGAAGAAGTGGAAGAAGAACAAAAGAAGAAGAAGTATGTAGAAAATCTACATTTGGAAAGTATTTTATAAAGTTTAATAAAGTCGCACATTCGTGCGACCCGGAATAACCTAGTTTTATCAAATTATTTGATCAAATCTAGCCTCAAAATTCAGTTATTTCTTAATTTTTCGCTGAAAAATGTAATGGCGAACTATTAAATTTCATAAAACTAATTACTTTCATTAAATAAAACAGAAATTCTTCCTAAAATATTGCTAAGCGATAAATAAATAAAAGATGAGAACGATCTGTGATAAAGATCCAATAAAGATTGTGTTATTTGACCTGAAGAAAGTTAGAATAAAATCCGTACAAAACCAACAGTTTGTTATAATATAAAAGTGAGGCTCATGAACAGTGGTCATCATTTCCTAGTTGTGTAGAAGCGCAGGAAGAAGTTGTATTTGTATTTGGTGTACTTGCGAGTGCGGAAGAGTACTTTGGTGAGAGGGGTCTAGAGAATGATTGAGTGGGGGGTTGGTGACGTTACGTTGAGGGGGGTAGTCTACTCAACACATGCAGTCTGTCAAACATCGATACAGTGCCCGACATCTAGTGGCAGAGATTCGACATTAATAGTACTCGCACTGCCTTAAGGCTGTGCGACGGCTATTAATGTCGAATGTCTGCCACTAGATGTCGGGCACTGTATCGATGTTGTGACAGACTGCATGTGTGTGAGTAGACTACCCCCCTCACCAAAACGTCACCAACCCCCCACTTAATCATTCTCTAGACCCCTCTCACTAGCGTACTCTTCCGCACTCGCAACCCCACCAAAAACAAATACAACTTCTTCCTGCTACACAACTAGGAAATGATGAGCCTCACTTTTATATTATAACAAACTGTTGGTTTTGTACGGATTCTATTCTAACTTTCTTCGGGTCAAATAACACAATCTTTATTGGATCTTTATCACAGATCGTTCTCATCTTTTATTTATTTATCGCTTAGCAATATTTTAGGAAGAATTTCTGTTTTATTTAATGAAAGTAATTAGTTTTATGAAATTTAATAGTTCGCCATTACATTTTTCAGCGAAAAATTAAGAAATAACTGAATTTTGAGGCTAGATTTGATCAAATAATTTGATAAAACTAGGTTATCCCGGGTCGCACGAATGTGCGACTTTATTAAACTTTATAAAATACTTTCCAAATGTAGATTTTCTACATACTTCTTCTTCTTTTGTTCTTCTTCCACTTCTTCTTTTTTTCTCCTTTTTCTTCTTCCTCTTCTTCCTCTTCTTTTTCTTCTTTTTCTTCTTCTTCTTCTTCTTCTTCTTCTTCTTCTTCCACTTCTTCTTCCTCTTCTTCTTTTTCTTCTGCTTCTTCCTTTTCTTTTTTTTTATCTTATCTCCTTTTTCTTTTTCTCCTTCTCCTTCTTTTTCTTTTTCCTCTTCTATTTATTCTTATTCTTTTTCTTCCTCTTTTTTCTCCTCCCTCTTCTTCTTTTTCTTCTTCCTCTTCTTTTTCTGCTTTTTCTTCTTCCTCTTCTTTTTCTTCTTCTTCCTCTACTTTTTCTTCTTTTTCTTCTTCCTCTTCTTTTTCTTCTTCTTCTTCTTCCTCTTCTTTTTCTCCTTTTTCTTCTTCTTCTTCTTCTTCCATTTCTTCTTCCTCTTCTTCTTTTTCTTCTGCTTCTTCCTTTTCTTTTTTTTATCTTCTTCTTCTTCTTTTTCTTTTTCCTCTTCTATTTATTCATATTCTTTTTCTTCCTCTTTTTTCTCCTCCCTCTTCTTCTTTTTCTCCTTCTTTTTCTTCTTCCTCTTCTTTTTCTGCTTCCTCTTCTTTTTCTTCTTCTTCTTCTTACTCCTCTTCTTCTTTTTCTTCTGCTTCTTCCTTTTCTTTTTTTTATCTTCTTCTCCTTTTTCTTTTTCTCCTTCTTTTTCTTTTTCCTCTTCTATTTATTCTTATTCTTTTTTTTCCTCTTTTTCTCCTCCCTCTTCTTCTTTTTCTCCTTCTTTTCTTCTTCTTCTTTTTCTCCTTCTTTTTCTTCTTCTTCTTCTTCCATTTCTTCTTCCTCTTCTTCGTTTTCTTCTGCTTCTTCCTTTTCTTTTTTTTCTTCTTCTTCTTTTTCTCTTTCTTTTTCTTCTTCTTCTTCTTCTTCTTCCATTTCTTCTTCCTCTTCTTCTTTTTCTTCTGCTTCTTCCTTTTCTTTTTTTTCTTCTTCTTCTTCTTTTTCCCCCAAAACCTCCAAAAATGTTATTGCTTAGTTGTAAATTGTTTACCAATATAATCAGTTTGAAGCTCCTAAAATATTCATTAGCAAGAAAAACCAAATTCCACTACCAATTCTTCAATTTTATGATATCTGTTAACGTTTTAATAATGTATCATTTCTTAGTTACATTCACATTGCCTGAAACTAATCAGCACAAAAAGTGTTTTGTGTTGCAAAGTGACTAGCGATGAAGACAATGACAATGTTGACTCTTGGACCAAGTCTCCAAACAAAAATTCTGTGTCCCCAAAACTATGCATTTATCACTCTCGCCAGTAGAACTACTTTGTTTCATTAGATGTACGATATACTTGAAAATAAATCCTTTTCACAATTTAATGTGCCTTTTATCAAATTGCATGAGGAAATTAACAAACAAAACATCCTGAAAAAGTTTAACACTGCTTTCAGAGATATTGTAGAACTGTTTCATGATTGAATAATAATAACACAGATATTGTCAATTTCTACTAGTTTTTAATATGCAAAACCAGGTTTCAATGCTCATTTGCATATTAAAAAACCTGGTTTTGCATATTAAAAACTAGTAGAAATTGACAATATCTGTGTTATTATTCAATTTTTCAAAGTTGTTGACAACTCCAATTCACATCTGATTGTTCAGAATGGGCTTCAAAAGTGGCTTTTTTGAGGCAAATGGAACATACATTACATAAAAACTACTAATAAAAAAAAAATTATATGCATTTTAAACTCTTTTTTTGAATTAAATGTTACTCGATAGAACATTATTATAGTTCCAATTTTTTAAAGCAACTACTGTATTTACTTTTTGAAAAACATTATTATAGTTTATATATAATTTAATGTTATAAACATTAAAAATATATAATTCTGATAAATGTACAGACAAAACTCTAATTTTATTTATCTAGATATGTTGCAAAAGAAGAAGGCTTGGTTGCCTTTCTTTTTTTCTTATCCTTCTTATGCAACACTAGTTTTTTATGTATAATGAATGTTTATATATATTCAATTTTTTGATGGTTATACACATACACGTGCATTACTAAGAGTAACATTCATGCCAAATTTCAAATAAATCGGTTCACGCGTTCAGCCGTAAATATGTTACAAACAGACAAACCCAAACGGTCGACTCGATACAGAGACCTCTCTTCGTTCGGTCAATTATTGTGATTGCATATCATATTATTTTTCCAAAGCAGGAGGAACGAGTGTGTGTGTGCGTGTCTGTGTTTCAAGTACAGTATCAATAATGTAGACGTATGTTGACTAACGTTGACAATACGGCCATAATTGCGATTATTTCCGTATTGCAGATTAGGCTATGTACACATGGTAGCGTCGCACCGCGCGGTGCGACGCGCGTCCAAAATTCTGCAGTTGTACACATGCGAGCGTTTTATACGCGGCGTCCACCTCCAGTTTAGCAATGGAAGTTGAAGAGGTAACATGTATGTGGCTTGTGTATCGTAGATATAAAGCGAGAAAACGAAGGCAAAGAAACTTTTGGGTTCACCCTATTTTGACCGATAGATTAACGCATGGTGCTTTTGTGACACTTTACCCTAACTTGAGGAAATACGAACCCAAATTTTTTAACTATTTGCGAATGTCGATTTCATCTTTTGACGAGTTGTTGGAGATCGTAAAAGACGACTTGGCATCAAGTGAGAACTTTGTAAGGGATAGTATTTCTCCTGAAGAAAAGCTCGTCATCACATTGAGGTATGTTTTATTTCAAGTTGTATCACATTAACATTTTAAACATTTGAACAAACAATATTGTGATTTTATTTAAAGTAACATTACAACATCAATTGAAATTTTTATTAACAATCAAATTGAAATTTTTTTTATGAACACTTTTATTAAACATTAAATTGAAACCAACAAAATGATGACAGACTAATTTTGAATAAGCAGAACTTAATTCTTTAATACAGTTCCAATATGTCTGTGCTCTGATCCGATAAGTAGCTATCAGTTGGTGATGTAACCAAACTTTGCATGTTGTTTTGCATGTAGCTTGTAGCCGAACGAGAAGGAGGAGCATGAGAAGGCCCGGCATTTGCCTGCCAACTGGATTGAAATGCACTGGTAGCTTCATTGAATTGTCCTTGATATTGATGATTTGGATTAAACCTAGGTCTCATCGGTTCCAGAATTGGAGCGGGGCTGTAAAAGTTTTGAGCTTTTTGAATAGTTTCCAGCAATTTAATTTTAGTTCCAATTCGGCCGTGTTCAGGAACTTTCTTAAGTTCTTTGTACAAAGAAAGACAAAATAGTTTGTCTTCATCTTCCTCATTTTTGTTAATGCTTTGCTCTCTTAGTAAGATGCTTTTATTTAAAATATCTGTAAATTGTTGTTCGACTGGGTCTAGAGCTTTTCTTTTTTTACCTTTTGTAGCGGGAGTGTCGGAAGGTCTGATTTCCACATCTTCATTGTCTGCTTCATTTTCCTCAACTTGTGTATTTTGTGTGTCTTTGTCTTCCCAATTATTGATTGTTTCCTTATTCGATACACAACTTTCCAGAAACTGAAGACGTGTGAAGTAGATGTAGGGAGTATGGTTGATGGCCCCGGATCCTGACTTCATAATCTTCTTCTTTTTCAGTTCTTTAGAAAAATGGTCACGGAGGTTCTTCCATCTCTTTTGCAAAGTATTTCCTGAAAATAAAATTACATAGTTTGAAAACTAATATATTTTATTTGGTTATTACATAGTGTTAACATTTTCAGGTATTTGGCGACAGGATGTTCATATTCCGAACTACATTTCAACTACAGAGTGGGAAAATCAACAATAGGAAATGTGCTTCGTCAAGTTTGTGGTGTAATTTTCGATAAACTTAAAAACATGTGTATGCCACCTGTCACAAGAGAAAAATGGGAAGAAGTAAGCAGAGAATTCCTCAAAAATACCAACTTCCCCAACTGTATTGGGGCGATAGACTGCAAACATGTTCGAATCCAACAACCCAGTTTCACAGGATCTCTCTATTTTAATTATAAACACTTCTTTTCTATTGTGCTGTTAGCCGTATGTGGTTCCAACTATCGTTTCTTGTTTGTGGACGTCGGGTCTTATGGAAAGAGCAACGACTGTTCAATCTTTCAAGATTCATTGTTTTTTAAAAAACTAACAGAAAGTACATTAAATATTCCAGAGTCAAAACCTATTTCAAATGTGGATGCAACACCTTTACCTCATGTTTTTGTTGCGGATGACGCCTTCGGTTTGTCTAAACAGATTATGTGCCCATACGCAGGAAAAATATTGCCTCATTCAAAGAGAATTTTCAACTATCGACTATCAAGAGCTCGTAGGTACATTGAATGTACTTTTGGCATAATGACGAACAAATGGAGAATATTTCATAGACCCCTAAATGTCAGTTTGGAACTGGCCAACGGTATAATATTGGCATGTTATGTGCTGCACAACTACGTACGAGAGCGAGATGGGTACAAATATGAAGATTTGCTTTATGAACCACCTTTGGTGGACCTTGGTGTAGAAGATGGTTTACGGCCGAATATGTTCGCAAAGCAGGTGAGGGACCGATTTGCTCGGTATTTCATCGCAGAAGGTAAACTATCATGGCAGGATAAGATGGTGTAAATGTGGTGATGTTCCCCAAATGTGGTTTATCCTGTACATAAATGTATTATATCTGTACTTTGTATTTTGATAACAAATATTGTAAATTTAATCTGAAATAAAAATATTTTTACTTACCAAGATTTTTCTTTTCTTCCTCTGTAGTATCCTCTTTACAAAATATTTCTACCAATTGTTGCCAAGCTGTTCTCTTCAACACCCTGTTCTTGTAATCAGGACTCGCCATATCCCATATGACACGTCGACCTTTTACTTCTTCTATAAACAATTCTGTGTCAAAATTGTTCATTTCCATGGCTGCACACTGAACAGAGTTGCTGTAAAATCACTACACAAAACAAGTGAACTAGATCAAAACTCGCGTCCGACTGCTCTCATGTGTACAGTCCAACTGACTGTAGTGTACTGGGAACTGCGCTGTCGCCGCGCGGTTCAGGTTGAAAGTCTGGGCGGCGCAGTGCGCGGTGCGTCCAGATTTGAGTGAGTGGTGCATGTGGACGCTGCCATTAGCTCCATTGTATATCGCACCGCGCGGTCGGACGCGCGTCTCAAACCGCGCGGTGCGACGCTACCATGTGTACATAGCCTAAGGCTATGAAATGTAGTTGAAATGTAGTTCGGCATATGAACATCCTGTCGCCAAATACCTGAAAATGTTAACACTATGTAATAACCAAATAAAATATATTAGTTTTCAAACTATGTAATTTTATTTTCAGGAAATACTTTGCAAAAGAGATGGAAGAACCTCCGTGACCATTTTTCTAAAGAACTGAAAAAGAAGAAGATTATGAAGTCAGGATCCGGGGCCATCAACCATACTCCCTACATCTACTTCACACGTCTTCAGTTTCTGGAAAGTTGTGTATCGAATAAGGAAACAATCAATAATTGGGAAGACAAAGACACACAAAATACACAAGTTGAGGAAAATGAAGCAGACAATGAAGATGTGGAAATCAGACCTTCCGACACTCCCGCTACAAAAGGTAAAAAAAGAAAAGCTCTAGACCCAGTCGAACAACAATTTACAGATATTTTAAATAAAAGCATCTTACTAAGAGAGCAAAGCATTAACAAAAATGAGGAAGATGAAGACAAACTATTTTGTCTTTCTTTGTACAAAGAACTTAAGAAAGTTCCTGAACACGGCCGAATTGGAACTAAAATTAAATTGCTGGAAACTATTCAAAAAGCTCAAAACTTTTACAGCCCCGCTCCAATTCTGGAACCGATGAGACCTAGGTTTAATCCAAATCATCAATATCAAGGACAATTCAATGAAGCTACCAGTGCATTTCAATCCAGTTGGCAGGCAAATGCCGGGCCTTCTCATGCTCCTCCTTCTCGTTCGGCTACAAGCTACATGCAAAACAACATGCAAAGTTCGGTTACATCACCAACTGATAGCTACTTATCGGATCAGAGCACAGACATATTGGAACTGTATTAAAGAATTAAGTTCTGCTTATTCAAAATTAGTCTGTCATCATTTTGTTGGTTTCAATTTAATGTTTAATAAAAGTGTTCATAAAAAAAATTTCAATTTGATTGTTAATAAAAATTTCAATTGATGTTGTAATGTTACTTTAAATAAAATCACAATATTGTTTGTTCAAATGTTTAAAATGTTAATGTGATACAACTTGAAATAAAACATACCTCAATGTGATGACGAGCTTTTCTTCAGGAGAAATACTATCCCTTACAAAGTTCTCACTTGATGCCAAGTCGTCTTTTACGATCTCCAACAACTCGTCAAAAGATGAAATCGACATTCGCAAATAGTTAAAAAATTTGGGTTCGTATTTCCTCAAGTTAGGGTAAAGTGTCACAAAAGCACCATGCGTTAATCTATCGGTCAAAATAGGGTGAACCCAAAAGTTTCTTTGCCTTCGTTTTCTCGCTTTATATCTACGATACACAAGCCACATACATGTTACCTCTTCAACTTCCATTGCTAAACTGGAGGTGGACGCCGCGTATAAAACGCTCGCATGTGTACAACTGCAGAATTTTGGACGCGCGTCGCACCGCGCGGTGCGACGCTACCATGTGTACATAGCCTAATCTGCAATACGGAAATAATCGCAATTATGGCCGTATTGTCAACGTTAGTCAACATACGTCTACATTATTGATACTGTACTTGAAACACAGACACGCACACACACACTCGTTCCTCCTGCTTTGGAAAAATAATACGATATGCAATCACAATAATTGACCGAACGAAGAGAGGTCTCTGTATCGAGTCGACCGTTTGGGTTTGTCTGTTTGTAACATATTTACGGCTGAACGCGTGAACCGATTTATTTGAAATTTGGCATGAATGTTACTCTTAGTAATGCACGTGTATGTGTATAACCATCAAAAAATTGAATATATATAAACATTCATTATACATAAAAAACTAGTGTTGCATAAGAAGGATAAGAAAAAAAGAAAGGCAACCAAGCCTTCTTCTTTTGCAACATATCTAGATAAATAAAATTAGAGTTTTGTCTGTACATTTATCAGAATTATATATTTTTAATGTTTATAACATTAAATTATATATTAACTATAATAATGTTTTTCAAAAAGTAAATACAGTAGTTGCTTTAAAAAATTGGAACTATAATAATGTTCTATCGAATAAACATTTAATTCAAAAAAAGAGTTTAAAATGCATATAATTTTTTTTTTATTAGTAGTTTTTATGTAATGTATGTTCCATTTGCCTCAAAAAAGCCACTTTTGAAGCCCATTCTGAACAATCAGATGTGAATTGGAGTTGTCAACAACTTTGAAAAATTGAATAATAACACAGATATTGTCAATTTCTACTAGTTTTTAATATGCAAAACCAGGTTTTTTAATATGCAAATGAGCATTGAAACCTGGTTTTGCATATTAAAAACTAGTAGAAATTGACAATATCTGTGTTATTATTATTCAATCATGAAACAGCAGTTCTACAATATCTCTGAAAGCAGTGTTAAACTTTTTCAGGATGTTTTGTTTGTTAATTTCCTCATGCAATTTGATAAAAGGCACATTAAATTGTGAAAAGGATTTATTTTCAAGTATATCGTACATCTAATGAAACAAAGTAGTTCTACTGGCGAGAGTGATAAATGCATAGTTTTGGGGACACAGAATTTTTGTTTGGAGACTTGGTCCAAGAGTCAACATTGTCATTGTCTTCATCGCTAGTCACTTTGCAACACAAAACACTTTTTGTGCTGATTAGTTTCAGGCAATGTGAATGTAACTAAGAAATGATACATTATTAAAACGTTAACAGATATCATAAAATTGAAGAATTGGTAGTGGAATTTGGTTTTTCTTGCTAATGAATATTTTAGGAGCTTCAAACTGATTATATTGGTAAACAATTTACAACTAAGCAATAACATTTTTGGAGGTTTTGGGGGCTTCAGCCTGAAAGACCCGCCACTGACAAAGTTCTTGTAGCTAGCTTACACATTACGCGAACAGAAACAAGGACACGGTGATACTTCTTAGTAAATGTTGGTCGTCATTTCAAGGCTATGAAGTATTAGTTATTATATATCGATTTGAAGATCTGAAAACGAACTAAAGGTTTTGTCTAAAACATTTTGTTGTGAAACGCTGGGAGTAAAGGCTATAGAAGAAAATAAAAACGTATGCAATCGTAAATACCTTATTCTTTAGATTCGTTCAGGAATAACTTTCAAATTATGACAATTAAAAAAGGACATAGCATTAATTGTAGAGAATGATATGAGGAAGACATTGAAATTTATTTCATTCCAATATTTTTATTAGTAACTGAGATATGAACAATTTACGGAAGCGTTGCAATACGAAGAGCTTGACCGGCTGGGCAACATTTCCCCATCGAAGTCCATTCAGCTATAGACTACGAATTACGAAATACAATACAAGGCAGCTCTAGCATTTCTTGAGATGGAGTTGAGTCACAGGAAATGGTGGGGAAGGTCGAATGCTGAACGGGGAAGGTGGCTGCGATTAGCAGTGCGCTCCTGCCCTTCTTGCGAGTGCGGGCGCTGTATATCATCCGTTAGTGTGTGTAGCTAGCTCAGCAGGCGTAAAACCACGCTTGAAAGGTACACACACCAAACGGTTATTATTGCGATGATAAAAGTGATGAGCATTCAATGTATTCATCATGAACAGCGCTACAAGTCCGGATAGATTTGAAGCCTATCAAACAAACATTTAGTATGAAAAAAAGTGTTTAAAATGCATATAAATTTTTATTTTTTGAGATTCTTAAAAAAAATTTGACATATTTTTTGCTATAGTAAAAAGGAGACTTGTGTATATATATTTTTAACTTTTTGATCAGTAGTTTTTATGTGGTGTGTGTACCATTATCCTCAAAAAAGCCACTTTTGAAGTCCCATTCTGAACAAACGGGAGATGATAAATTTTTTTTAATCCTATACATTATGTCCTAAGAACCTGTCTAATGATTTGGAAGAAGAAAAAAAAATATTAACAATTTTTTTTTTATCGATCGCTCAACCTTAATCAGCTTCGGCACTATTTACAGACCTTCCCTCTGTTACACAGCCTTTATTATTATCCATATCTTTATAATTTGTAAATTTTTTAAAGAGCAGATAATTGCAGATTGATTTTTCTATTAAAGCGATTTTTGGTAACGCTTTGTTATGTTTCAAAATAATAATTGGGTTTGAAACATTTTCGGAGACTAAGATTGTGTCATTCGTTATGTGTCCGAAAATGTTCTCTTTAATATACCAATTTGAAATTCACTTGAATTGCTAAACTGAAACAAAAAAAAAATTTGCAGTTGTTTACACCTCTAATAGAAATATGTTAGTTCTATTACCTGTATTTCATTCTTCCACAGAAATAGCTATCAACTGTTCCTATAAACAAAAATCCTTTTCGCTATAGCCTATTGCCTAAATTATGATTGCTCACCTTTTTCAAGAACTGTTATGTATAGGCTATAGAATCTCTTCTCATGAGTACTGGATAAAGACTCATTAAACGATTTGAGCTACTAGCTCAAATTTGTCGATTTTTTGTGGGCCATTTGTAGTTATTTCTGTCAGTTAATATTTTCAACTAATATTTTCAATTTTCAACAAATTCTCAAAATCAATTGAACTTTCGATATTCTTCTACTTTTTAAACAGAATTTATCAAGAATCTGGAATTAAATTTTTTCGAAATAGATAACCCCCCTCCCCATTGCTTGGAAAAATTGTAAGAAACAATTTGAAAAATTAAAAATTTGAAAGATTATTCATTTAATTTGAAGCTAGGGTGAAGAAACCGGCAGCTGACACCTTAGTGAGTCAATTCATGAATATTATCTATTTACTTTTGAGCTATTGTACGGATTAATAAAAAAATGTTTACAATCTCTTTATTCAAGTCTTTTAAATGGCTGATTGAAATTGGAAACAATTCAAATACTAATTTCAACTAGAAATTTTTATTTTAAAATCACTTGATATCTATACCAATAGCTGACATCTCTTTTTTTGGTCACCTCCAGTAGCTGATATACCTTGACACCAGTAGCTGACATACCTTGAATGAGCTAATTTGATTTTATATATCTTTTGTAATCATACATATAAAATATACTAGAGATATTAACAATAATTGAAAAAATGATAATGTCTAATATAGCCTATTTAAAGATTAATAATATACTAATAATTAATAAACATAGTAGAGAAATTTGAAAATCAATAATAGAGTCCTCATTGTAATCAACTAGTTCGCTCATTTTCTTCTATATAAAACAGATCTAACAGTCTAAATATATTCCAAGAATAAAAAGCAAATAAATAAAATTTATCATAAATTCATTTTAATAAATTGCATAAAATTTAAATTCTCAAAGGTATTTTAAGTGAATTAAATAAGTTCATCTCATGAATAAGGATTGGATAAAAACCAATTGAAGAAAAAACTATAAAAACTGTTAATTAAATCCAAATTCAAAATGCCTTCAAATATTATTTATCAGGAACACTGAATTTTCGATGGTCATTAACTGGAGTATGCTCAGCAAATAATTTTTTAATGACAACTTCTTTTGAATACCACATTTTCTCTTCATTGCAAACAATTGAAATCAATGAGTAGGCCTCAATCCATGGCCAAGGAAGAACTAGAACAATGTGGAATGGCCATAATATATACATAGTGTTCACACTCATTACAATAGTACCTATTACATTATTAATTTATGTTTAAATGGAATCATTTGAGAAAGCAAAGCAATGTGTAATATATGTGGAAATTAATTATATCCAACAGCCTTGCTATACTGAGCGACTGTAGTTGTGGTCGCGCGCCAAAATTGAGGCTCAATTAAGTCAGCCAAGCGCTTTTGTCAGCGTTTGGTTCCTTTACCCTGTATGAATATTGTATAATATGTATTATATTTATATTCTGAGAATTTTTTTTGAAGGGAGTAAGTAATATGTAAGAGTGATTGACCGTGGGAGGGGTTAGTGAACCCCCCCCCCACCACCTGAGTCAACTCTATTTACTCCACTCTATTTTGTCCACTGCTCCCAGATGACTCACACAGATTCGTGTGAACCTGTTAATTTCATCAATTACAGTCTAAAAACTCAAGGGTCTTTGGTGCGTTGTGCGATGAAATGGGAAGTGAGCCAGTGGCGCAGCCAAGGGAGGGGGATTAGGGGGCTTAAGAACCCCCAAGAACCCGAGCTTTTTGAAAAATTGTTAATAATTTTCAAGAAAATTTATTATGGAGAATATGTACTGTAGGCTGATTAGTGTTGGTACATGTCATGTATTCAGCTTTTTAAGTAGAATTATGTTCATAACTATTGGCTTGACATGGGGGGCTTTGGGGCTCAAGCCTTTCCCTCAGGTCCTGGAATCCTTATCAAAACGTTGATAATTTTCAAGCGAATTGGCTGTTTGTAATATGAACTCTAGGCTGTACATTTCTTGTTTAAATAGGATAGTGTTAATAGCAATTAACAATATTGATATACTATTAAAAGGAATAAATATTATGAGTGACTACCATAGGTGTAAATAGAGTTTGTAGCCTGGCAGAATTAGATTTGACCAGGCGGCTGGGTAAAGATAATTCGTCTCACTCATATTAATCTGGCAATCATTTAACCAATAAGTACAGGACCTCTAGCCTCTAGAACCTCCTAAAACTGTTATACATTTAACGTTACAGTAGATTAATAATATAATATTTTTCGGAAGGTGAAGCTCAGATAGTTCTGAGACCTGTGCGTGGGTAATATAATGTGTTGAATGTTAATGTTTGATGAGTTGGACCCACAGTTTTAGGTGAGTTCCGAATCATCGGAAAGTGATTTTATAGCTGAGAACCCTCTTTTTTGGTGGCCGATCTATTCGGTCACCCTTACCCTAGGAATTTGCAGCTTATCTTATCTGACTGAACAGGTACCTGTTACGGTTCGCGACTAACAATTTCCTAAAAAAGGTTTACAGGTTTTTGCGAAAAAAATTCAACACAATTGCAAAAGTTTATTCCTTTGAAAACGCTTCAATACAGAAAGTAATACAGCAGAAGAGTGAAGTTATCATTTTCAATAAGAGATCAATAAATTAGCACTCATTCAGAAAACTTTAGCCTTTAAAGCCCTCATTTAGGTGGTGAAATGGACTGTAAAATTATTTAAAACATTAAGTACTGCGATTCAGTGGCGTAGCCAGGATTAGATTTCGGGGGGGGGGGGGGTGCTCACCAAGGGGGGGTGTGGACAGTGGCTTAGCCAGGATCAAATTTCGGGGGGGGGGGGGGTCTGGGTTATAGGAGGGTCCAGATTTTTTTTTTTAATTTAGTGGTGTGAAAAGCAAATCTAGACAAATTGTTAGGATCCAAAGTTCAAAAGAAAGTTTTGAAAAATTACTACTCAAGAACCTAGGTGGCCAGGTTTGAAATGATAAAGTTTGATATACCGATATCTGTGACTATTTTGAGTCAAAACCCTTGAATTGGAACTAATCATACTTAACTTATGTACAGTACTGAATCTCAAAATTAATACTTATTATTATTATTATTATAAGTTTCAAAAATGTATGTCATTAGCCTAAAACGCACCCAACCCAAAGTTCATGAAATCGGATTTTTTTTAATCATAGCACACTGATTTTACACGCTTGCATAGAACTTGCATTTATTTGTGTGTTTTCATTTATAAAATCCCGATTTTATGAACTTTGGGTGCGTTCAGGCTAGTGGGTTATACTGAATTTTAACTTCAAAACTAAATTTTCTACAAGATGAGTTTATTCAAAAAGATGATTTATCAATAATTAACAAAGTTAATCCACTTCAAACTTGAAAATTGCATTTTATTTAATGTAATAAATAAATAATTATGGTAGTCACAGTTTTCTAACATGTTTTATTCGATTTCGTAGCTCATTTTAAATCAAAATTATCCATTACACCTAACAAGTTTCTATATGAGTAAATATTGAGGAAAAATTTGAAAAATGCATTAATCTGACTATAACTGTAGCTATATTCCATTACACAAACAGGGTTTCTGTAATCTGTTCGTTATAATACAACAAAACAGATAGAACCCTTCGGCTTTAATAAGTCCTTATCTTTTAGTTATTTGAGAATTTTTTATTTCTGAAATTTCGGGGGGGGGGGGGGCGGGCCCCATGGGCCCCCCCCTGGCTACGCCACTGCTGCGATTATAAAGTTATATGAAATATGCAAAAAAGGCCAAAAGAAGGCGTTTTTGAGATTGAAGGTTATGAACTTGGTTATTGATTGCGAATAAAGCACCCAGAGTTTACAAAACCAGAATTTAAATTGGATCAAAAACAGAAGAATAGCAAGTGGAAAGCATCTGTGCAAAATCAGTATGCTTTGATTAAAAAAAACTCGACTATAAAATTTGAGACCGTTCTTGACTATTGACTACATTCATATTTAATTTCAAAAAATGATTTGACAAGGTTTGATGGAGAAATTGAACAAAATGTTTGGTTCATTGGCAATTTAATTGGTTAACCACTAGGCCGACAATAAAAGAACATCATTATATCATGTTAATTTTGTGAATTTTTGTAAAATATCAATTGAAATATCAATAATTTGGTAATCTCGATTCGCGTTCAGACTGGCATTTTTCGTTCACTTTATTATCAACACAAAGGTCTCATATGAGCATCATAAAAATAAATAGTAATGAATCTTGTAGCACGTTTCAGATAATTTTACACTGGTTCCATTTAATTCACGCCATCTATATGAAGGCATTTCTGAATGGATGATGGACTAGCTGTAATCTTTCGCCCTCTTTATTTCTGTAACAAAGCGTTCCGGACCTACATTCATTCTAATTTTTTTATCCTCTTGAGAAGTTGCTTATGCAGTAACTAATGCTATTTTAAAAAGTCAAGTAATGAATCAATAAGAGATGAGAATGAGAGAGAAGAGAATGAGTGTAATAATATAATTATAGATAATAATAAAACTGTTGGAAGAGATTGTTTAACTTGGATTAATAATAATTCTAGAGTTAAAATTTATAATAAATTTATATGCCAAATAACAAGTCCAGGAGTAAATAAACAACTTGGTAACCATATTATAGATTTTTTAAATTGTCCAGATAAAAGATTAAAAGAAAAATTTATATCTAATTTAGCTAAAGAAAATGGAATTACAAGATTAGAAGCAACTATTTATAATTGATGTAATACAGAATTCCAAAAAACTAAGGAATTTGATCCATTAAAAGATTGTATAGAATTATTAGATAATAGAAATTATTTTGAAAATGCACCATTTTATTGTGTTCCAATACATAAAATGTGGACCAAATTAAGAGATAATTTATTAAATAGTTGTTGTATTGTTTCTAAAAACTTATTACAATATGCATATTGGGGAAATAAAAATACAAGAAAATTAACAGGAATACAAATAAAATTACCATTAATACAAGAAGAAAGAAATAAAATTATTAATTATGTATTATCTGCATTTAGTTTTAATTTATTACCAATTAACTATTCAGAAATTATAGAAGATGTAGAAAATCTGTGCTGTTTCAAGTTCATTTTTCAATACAGAGACAATATGATTATTTTTTCAGGCAACACTATTATTATCAATCCATGAATTATATTTTGAATCAAAGCCCAACCATTTCACATACAATTTTTTACCTTTCATCTCTAGTACCCTCTCAATAAGATACACATCAGGGTACTTGGTTCCTTCATTTCATACTCATAGAATGCACCCTTTTAATGTATTGTTGTCTTCACCTATTCCCTTCACCTTTCATCTCACATGGGATGGGTGTCGAAAAATATGTTTTCTTTTTAAAACATGGATTTTGAAAATTGTAAAATGGGTTTAGCAACTTTTTAATATCTTAAAAAAACACATTAGTATATGTATTGTGTAATAAGTAGTACAGTATAATACTTAATTAATAAATTGAAATAGGTTAAAATTGGGGAACTACAGCTGCTGTGAGATACTTGCTGTAGTTACAAAGTGAATAAAGGTTTTAGGATTTGATTACCGGTGGGGGGGGGGTAGAGTCAACGCCCTTTTTTTAATTTTCGCTTTCATAAAAAACAAATACGGAAATCAACTCAAGGTTGAAAGTGACTCAAGATTAAAAATACCTCCATTCAACCCTGACATTGACGTTTTAGTGCAAACGAAAAAGTCTGGAATACCTCATTAATCCTTACTTAAAAACAGCAATTTGACTTATTAAAAGGTTGTGATAAGAATTTTCTTAACTGTAATCATATCAAAGCCGTATTAATATATTATGATTAAAAAATTAAAATGGTCTTTGAGTAAGCCTACTTTTATAATATTCTAGTTCTTTTTCTCACCTATATAGGAACATGTGTTAGTGAGTAAGAAATCACTTGTTGCATATATTGCAAGCATAGGGGAAAGTGGGAGAATATCGTGCACCCCATTTTTGAATCTTCTGGTAGTAGTTAGTAGCACGTGATGACATTCCACAATAATTGCTTTAATGGGAGGGAGCCGCTTTGATACGCAACATACATCACCACATACAGCAGCCGGCTGTGGCGTCATATAACAAATAATCTAGAAAAATCGATTACTCCGTTGGCATGGGCGCCCGCATAATATTTTCCCAGGGGGGGCAAGGCCACCGGGGGGTCTGGGGGGTATGACACTTTACAGTAAAAAAGTTTAAGAGTCAACTTAGTCAGTCAACAGAATGTACAGTCAGTCAACGCAGCAACCCTTGCCTTGCTGCCTACCATAGACTAAGTATCACTTGCTCTTCAGTGTCTTGCTTATTGTTGTCAATTACGTTGTTTCTTTCGCTATAATAATACTAGCATGCATGAATACTAGGGTTTGGTTATTTATGTAGTCATGTTTTTCGTTAACGTAACCTTATCCCGGCGTTTATGCGGAATTGCCGATATTTATTCATTTTGGACATTCTAAATTTTTCAAAACACTAAAACCTGACAAAAATTTAACAGAGAAATTAAAATAGAACAGAGAAATTGATGAATCTTAATTATCGTTTCCAATGTATAAGCGAAAAACCGAAAAATTGTACCCTTTTTAAACCTTACTTGAGTTTTTGACTTTTGTAGTTATGGTTTCCAAGTTCTCTTCAAAATCGTTTAGAAACCTTATTTAAAAAAACCTAAATCTTGTATATTATGTAATATAATAGGACTATGTGCATGTGCATTACTAACCATGCTCAAATATGCGTTTAGAAAAATTCCTCAAATGCGTTTAGAATGCACAAATTCAAGTGTAACTTTCAAACATTTCCTGGGGGGGGGGGGGGACCCCCGAACCCCGCTTTTGCTGGGAGGTAAACTATACCCCCAGACCCCCCGGTAAGTTACAGCTCCGGTACTTCTCAATTCAGAAATTAAGCCTTGCTCTGGCATGTAGGTACATTAGTAGTAACATTGTCTCAAATGACCGGTCTATGCTGATGTGTCAATAACCGAATTACAGCCAATTAATTTTCGTTGAACCAAAATTTTAATTGTCTATAACTTTTTTCTGAAAGCAGCAGAATCTTTACTTTTCATGGCATTGCGTAGCAGAAATTCAACTGAAAATCTTGACATATATTGAATTGAAATTTTTGAAGTGCGTGGGGCTGGTTAAAAATAACTTCCTGGATTTCTTGTTCCATGACGAACTGCGTTGTTAATATTAACTTTTCATGTGAAATTTAACGACATGCAGTCAAATATTTGTTAAGAATAAGTATAATAACTCACTTAAACTGGCCGAGTACTTTCGAATCTATGAGATCCATCATCAGAGGCTCCTAGATCATCATGTCAGTTTTTTGGTTAGAAGTGTTGTGGTTTTTGTAAAATATGATCAAAAAGTTTGTGAGATTTAAAATTTAGTTGTTCATTGAGAATGTTTTGTTTATTGTGTGTGGTGTGTTTGTATATTTCAAATTGTTCCAAGGTGTTGAGTTCGTGTCCTTTAGATTTTATGTGTAGAATGTGTAGGTTGGTACTGATGTCGGTAAAAGTGTGTCCAGTTTGAATGATATGGTCGGCAAAATTCGATTCAGCTTTGGATGTGAGGGCCTGAAAGTGTTCCTTGTAACGTTGTTTGAATGTGCGGCCTGTTTGTCCTATGTAGAATTTGTTACAATCAGAGCAGTTTAGTTTGTAGATCCCTGGGAGATCGTATTTGTTTGTGTTCAGTGTGGTTTTGAGTGTAAGTGCATTTTTTATTTTGTTTTTTGTTCTGAATGAGATGGTGTGGCCGGCTTTTTTGAAGATTTTTGCTAGTCTGTGTGATTGTGGATTAATGTATGTCATTGTGATGTATTTTTTGTCAGTGGTGTTGTTGTTACAACAAATCGAAACCAGCTCAAATAGCCAAAAATAAAGCAGAAACTACCTTCATCAAGGAGAGCATCAAACTTTTATATAAACAGAAAGACTCACACAATTTAGACCTCCTCAAACTACACCTATCTATCACACAAAAATACGGACACAGTTTCTTCCTTGAGTTAGCAGAAACAACAAACACTTGGGTACAACAAAAACTTAACAAAATTAAACAAAGACATGACAAAAAAATACATAACCTAACACCTCCAAAAACGACAATTCAATCACCTCACATTTTTTACAGTAAAACTGTTAACCTAACAAACGTAGATTTCACAGAAACCGAACTCAACTTATTGAACAAAGGTCTCAAACATAACCTGAACTACAAAAACAACAAATTCACATCAAAAAACATTGTCATTGAAACAGAAACAAGCATCCAACGCACAGACCCACAAATACATGATGAACTTAGAATAGAAACCTACAACACAATAAAAACAAACAGCTCACAACCACACCCACCCATAAATTCAGAAAACCACACCATAAAAGAATTGAAACACAAAGCTCTAACTCACAATCTCACCTATATCAAAGCAGACAAAGGCAACACTACAGTTATAATAAACAATGAAGAGCTCAACAAAAAAACAGTTGACTACATAAACAAAAACAACATTAAACAACTACACACCGATCCCACAAATGTTTACCAAACTAAAATCAAACAAATAATCAACAAGACAAATCATATAATTAATAATTCACAAAAAAGAAAACTGAAACAAATACACCCTTCTGCACCATCACTTCAAACACTTCCCAAAATTCACAAACCTGACATACCTATTAGACCAATTGTAAACTACCAAGAAGCACCTGCCTATAAACTAGCAAAACACATAGATCAAACACTGAGAAAACTAATTAATATCAACAACAACACATACATAAAAAACAGTAGCGATCTTATCGCAAAAATAAAAGACACACAAATTTCTCACAACTCCACTCTTGCATCTTTCGATATAACAAACCTATACACCAACATACCTGTCAATGAAACAATAGAAATAATACAGAACATCCTTATTCACAACAACACAACTACAGAACATATAAATGAAATAATAGACATCCTAAAAATCATCACTCAACAAAATTACTTTACCTTCAACAACAAATTCTACTCACAACCTGATGGACTGCCAATGGGCTCACCAATCTCAAGCATATTTGCTGAAATCTATCTCCAACACTGCGAAAACACTCATATACTCTTTAATAACAAATTTTCACAGAACATAATATACTGGCACAGATACGTAGATGATGTTCTATTGCTATACAGAGGAAACAAAAGACAATGTGAACAACTTCGATCATACATAAACAAAATACATAAGAACATTCAATACACAGCTGAATATGAGAAAAACAATTCAATAAACTTCCTAGACCTCTCAATTACAAAGAACACAAACCAACAACACAGCTTCAACATCTACAGAAAACCAACAATGACAGATACCCTAATACACAGCACCTCCAATCATCCAACACAACACAAACACTCAGCATTCAGGTCAATGCTACACAGACTCAACAACACACCGCTTTCCACCGACAATTACCACACTGAACTAAATACAATAAAATACCTAGCACAAGAAAACGGCTACAAACACGACCTAATTGACAAACTCAATCATAAAATAAGAAACAAAAAACAAAACACCAACACCACTGACAAAAAATACATCACAATGACATACATTAATCCACAATCACACAGACTAGCAAAAATCTTCAAAAAAGCCGGCCACACCATCTCATTCAGAACAAAAAACAAAATAAAAAATGCACTTACACTCAAAACCACACTGAACACAAACAAATACGATCTCCCAGGGATCTACAAACTAAACTGCTCTGATTGTAACAAATTCTACATAGGACAAACAGGCCGCACATTCAAACAACGTTACAAGGAACACTTTCAGGCCCTCACATCCAAAGCTGAATCGAATTTTGCCGACCATATCATTCAAACTGGACACACTTTTACCGACATCAGTACCAACCTACACATTCTACACATAAAATCTAAAGGACACGAACTCAACACCTTGGAACAATTTGAAATATACAAACACACCACACACAATAAACAAAACATTCTCAATGAACAACTAAATTTTAAATCTCACAAACTTTTTGATCATATTTTACAAAAACCATAACACTTCTAACCAAAAAACTGACATGATGATCTAGGAGCCTCTGATGATGGATCTCATAGATTCGAAAGTACTCGGCCAGTTTAAGTGAGTTATTATACTTATTCTTAACAAATATTTGACTGCATGTCGTTAAATTTCACATGAAAAGTTAAAATTAAAAATAACATTGGTTTAAATGGCAAAATAGTTTTTGCTATATCTTTTTTGCTGGTGTAGCTACAGCTATGCTGTTAGTGTCATTCGATAGCCACTGTTTAGCAGTAAAGATTGACATGTAGCCCGTTATTGTAACATGTATATTAACCGAGTTACAGCCAATTAATTTTCATTAACCCAAAACTTGAATGGGCTATAGCTTTTTTTCTAAAAGCAGCAGAAACTTTATTTTTATGGCATTAAATAGCAGAAACTCAGCAGAAACTATTGATATGTGCTTTATTAAGTTTTGCGAAGTGGGTGGGGCAGCGTGATTTTGGCCCCACCCAGTAATTAACTTTTTTAAAGTTGAATAACTTTTTTCCTAAAAACAGCAGAAAATTTATTTTTGCGGCATTAAATAGCAGAAACTCTGAAGAATCACAAGATATACAACTTATAGTTTCTGCCGTTTTGGGTGGGGCCAGCTTCACGACGGTGTTAAATGTCGGCTTTGGCCACAACAACATTGTATTTTGGTGTTGGCTACACTGCCAGCGAGTAGCAAATAAAATGTTGAGAGCCTGTCTACCGAAATACAATGTTATTGTGGCCAAAGCCGACATTTAACCGCGCAGGCTGCCAACATAACACTTAAGATGAGAAATATAGAATTTTCTGTGATAAAACCAATCAACTGTTTGATGAAAGTCTATTGAATAACAGTTGGTAAATTTCGGATTTGAATTTTGTGATGCAATATTATTTATTGTATTTTAAATTCCATAGTTTGGGGGTAATTTTGGAATTTTCATTTTTTCTATAATAAATTCGGCATGCTGACCTGATGGAACACGGTCGGCCTTTAACGTTTCTACTCGCTTGAGCTACTAACTCGCCCAATGTCATCGACCCTTTAGCTACTACACTCGCTGTGTCATCGGTAACAGAACCTGTTCTTTCAGTTCAAGAATATTGTGCATGTGCGTATCAGTTTGCTATAATACTAGGTTACTGGGTTACTGCATAGTTCTGCAATGTCCGTCCTCATATCAGATTATCAGTGTAACGTCGATGTCGTTTGTCGGATGTACGCACTGGCGTCTATGTGCGTCTTCTCTTGTTGCTTGGTAAGTTCAATAACTCAGTGTTTCTCACATAACAGTTTCGTTTAGTTTATTACTGTCGAATTGAACTGGTGTCGTTAAAAAATACAGTCAGAAGTCAATTACGACAGAGAGTTTAGTTCATTTTGGTTTGGAGGATGAAGTTCAATATTTTTAGGGTTTTGAAATCGAATGTTAATTGGGCTTCCAAATAAACTAAGTAAAAACTGTCTAAGACGGACCCCTTGTAAGACGGAAACCTGCTGAAACGGAATGTTTCATCCGGTCCCTAGGAATTTTGTACAGTATGATCACCCTGTCTAACCCGGAAACCTGCCAAAACGGATTTTTTTTCAGTCCGGTGGAAATCCGCCTTACACAGGTTTTACTGTATTAACTATATGGTAGGCTACTGTACTAAAACTAAGTTATAGGCTGGCGGCTGTCATCGTAATATCGCACAGTAAGTTATGTTGTGGCAATTGTTTTACTTACCGTAACTTTGATGAAATACCGTAAGTTACTTTTTTAGCCATTGAGATCTAGAATTGATCTAATATTCAGTTTTCATTAAGCTACTTGTTCAGTTCCGAAATCACGATTTATTGACTTACCATACACAGTAAAAACTTACTTCAATAAAAATCTTCCAAGACAATATAGTTTATGAACAATCTAATATTTACTTATTACACAGCAAGTTTATACATATGAATAATAGCCTATTAACTTATGTTACATCTGGGATTTGTCGGCCTGGTTTCTGCAGCCGGTATAAAAGAACCATAACTGGGTGTTTGATGGCTTTCGCTTTGAATGATGAACAGTCCGTTTCTTCACTGCCCGTACTGAAGTCGCGTAGTTTACTAGAAATACTCAAAGATATCTGAGTATTTTGTTCTTCGAATACTAGGTGCTAGTCCGTACGTTCAAATACTCAGTAAAAATACCTGTTCCAGTAAATACGCCTCATCTCTAAAATGCTCGCTTTTAAAAACTTTTTAGAATCGGGTTTCATCGGTTTTCAAAATGAATGTTGATTTGCTGATAACGTGAAATTTTAAAGTAAATTTGCTGATTAGTGGAGTGTTCAAGAGGTAACCTTTATGGGACCAAAAGAATAGGTATCACCACAATCGCGTCATTCATAAAATATTTCTGTTCGTTATAAATGATTTAACCTGTACAGCCTACTAGAAATGATAAATTAATTTCTTGAATTTCTTGTTCCATAACGATCTGCGTTGTTAAGGCTGTGCAATAGGGTTTTGGTCATATTTTTTTTCAAAGTCTCTTCGACTGGAGATTATTAGGCTACTGAAATGTAGTCTTTTGCAATAAATAAAAAAAAAAATTCATCAATTATTTTCTGAGATATGAGCACTTAAAGTTAATTTTTGGGGGCAACCAGTATCATGAACGGTTGTGAATAGAAAAGTGTAATTTTCAGGATCAATGGAACAAAGTATTGTTTTTGTAATGAGGTATTTCATTTTTCAAAATTTCCATTTAAAAAAAAATCATTTTTTTGAAACCTTAATTACAGAAAAACTAGATTTCCGATTGAAATACAAAATATGTCATTGAAATCTCTGATATCCCTTCTAGTAATAGAGAGATTATTGTAAATCCAAATTAAATCGTTGGGTAGCTAAGTTGCCCCAAAGTTTTCTTGGATTCTCTTCAGTTTTACAGAGTCAACTTCCTCATGCAAATGTGCAAGCACGTTCACTCACACATATGCAAGGACTTGCTATGTTGCCGGTTTGAACCATATTCGTTCATTACTCGCCCTTATCAATGCTCCCTCACGCGCAACACCAGCACTCGCTCTGTCTGCCGGATCTATTTTGTTTACAGTCTTGAATAATTATTATGCGATCGAAAATAATTGCTTTGAATGACATGTCTCCAGTAGCACTCTCACATTCCTTTCCGCTCTCTCACTCTCTTTCACCCTCATCTTTTTCTCTCAAATAAACATATGCCAAATTGTTTTGGAAGGAAGGAAACGAATTATTCTTTTTGCGATTGTTCCATAATATTGTACCTTACTCTTTTGATTACATTATAGTTTATTGGATAATTTACATAGTGAATGGGATTATATTGTAGGACTTCTATGATAGATAATATATAAAGAGGCTTCCAATGAAAACTGTAGTAGAACTGTAATGAAGAAGTTGCTCTACAAACAGAAATTTACTACAAATTATGAGATGAAATACTAAAAAAATATGTATAAATATTACAATTGAGTATATTATTTTACTCAATATTATAATTGTGTTATACCCTATTATTTAACACCAAAATTAGGAAATGGATAATTATTCAATAATAAAAATGAAAATTCAATAATTAGGATGAAGCCCACATAGGTCTGAGACCTGTGAGTGGGTAATGAATTGGATGATGGTGATTGATGAGTTGGACCTACAGTTTTAGGTGGGTTCCGAACAAACGGGAAATGATTTTTACAGCAGAGAACCAAGTCTTTTTTGCTGGCCAATCCAATCCAAGAGCGCCCAGGAATACCTGATTTTTGAAAATTGATTGTGAATGAACAATTGAACGGATATATTGATATACATCAATCAAAGTATAATTCCGTATTCTTCAATTTCAACTTTTGCAAACTTAGAATACCTAGAGTGGATTAAAAAACTTCCAGCTTTGTACCAATTTTTGTCCATCAAAAGAGTGAACAAAAGTTGCTAATACGCTGTGATTATCTAACAACTCATCAATCAACTTATCCTAGCATTACATACCTTGACAATTTTACTCTTAATATAAACACTTATTTCGGTTGGCTAAAAAATCATAAAAACCTTAGAAAAGCTACAGAATAATAACGTTAATAAAACCTAAGAAAGCTTAACGTTAATAATAAACCTAAGAAAGCTACAGAATAATAACGTTATACTTACAACACAATTAAATTTAATAGGCAAACATAATAAATTTTCAAAATAAATCTGTTAACAAAAAATTGGCTATATAGTCAGCTAATTTTAACTGACTAATGAGCGAATAGTTTTTTTTTTATTAAGAGCGTGAAGCGCGACTTTATCGCTCGAGCCAAAACATTGGCAAGAAACTATTGCGAGAGCGATAAAGAAGCTTCACGCGCGAATTGCATACAATATTTCTCCTAAAATTTTTCAAGTAAGGAATAGTAACCCCCCTCCCCCCCCATAATCGAATAGTGGGTCCAGGGGCCCGGGGAAATTATTATATTTCCACATGGAATGCTTCAAATTTTGACCCTACCTTCCCTCTTTGTTTTACAATGTTTGATCTATGTGAAAAATAATTTGGAAAACTTCACTATACAGGGGGTGATACATACTCACAACACAAGAAATAACTTGATTACTCACCGTTACAATTATTCAAACACACAAAAGACTTTTCTTTTTGTAAGTGTAAAACTGTTCAATGCCATTCCAGAAAGCTTAAAAAATCTGCCATATCCAATTTTTAAGCATAGACTGAAATTTTTTTTAATGAATAATCCATTACTATTCATTATATAGGTTTGAGGATTCTTATG
Source organism: Conomelus anceps (assembly GCA_948455865.1). Lineage (NCBI taxonomy): Eukaryota > Metazoa > Arthropoda > Insecta > Hemiptera > Delphacidae > Conomelus > Conomelus anceps. Next base: position 125,226,291 of record OX418216.1, read on the forward strand.
AAAGGGCAAAGACTTTGTAGACAATTTATAGACAGCTTTAAATGACACACTGCAATAGATAGGTAGGCTAATTTTGAATGTGATTTTGTGTTTTTATCTGTTTTAACGTTCTAGCAATGTTGTATGAGACAAAATTATTTGAATGTGAAATATGACAATTTGTAATGCTTCTGACGACCTCAGGAGTTGCTGCAATATATATAAATATATTGGTATTTCCAAGAATTGGCTTAGAAAATTACAAGAATATTATGGAAATATTATATATGTTTTGAATATGAGGTAATAAATGGTTGTCTGTAAAAAAGCCTTCTCCAAATTATAATAGTCAATTTTATTTTCCTGTATATTAGATATTTTTCCAAATTTAACCAATTTTTCCAAAATCTAAGATATTTGCCTTGGGCGCCAAAAACACGTGATGGCCCCCGGTTTTACTCACTCAGAAACTATTTTTTAAGCTAAACCTGCACAAGATTCATCAAAGGGTCAGAAAAGGGTCTCCACTACCTGGAACTGCCGCTCTGGTAGTGAACCGACCGGAAGAAAATTCATTATACAAATTCATATTACAAAACAATCAAAACAATGGGAGCCTATATTATGATATGGAACTGAATTTATTACCTCATGAAATTAGGAGACTCTTCTCTTGATCAGCTCTCCAAGAAATATTTTCTAGTTGAGCTGTATTAGTACAAGTAACAAAATAGCAATGTTTTTTTTTTTACTTTGATTTTTCAGTAACAGTGGAATCATTAATAAATAGAAGAATTATGGGTTCTGCTAAAACATGGAAATATAATTCACTGAATAAATTAAATATCAATCAATTTTATCTACATTTGAAAGTTAATTTAATAAAACTATTCAATGGAACCTATTAAAATTGAACGGATGATAGAAAAATCCAGAACATCAGAATATATTCTAGAAAAATATGTAGTCTAGTCTGTGGTGGATGATCTTGAGATTTTTAATTTCTCTGTAGCTCTAAATACCACTTGTTGTTGATCTTGTGACGATTCATTCAATGAAAATCTGTAATGTTTTGATTACAAAGATAATTTCAGCTTCTCAATGATATTGATAATATTACTGAATATAATATTATAATAATATTAATGTGGATGAAACCCCACACAATCAAATCATAATTTTATATTGTTTAAAAAATTATGTTACAATTTCCATTCAAAGTATACAGTTTGTTGTCACTACTTATGATTTGATTGATCACTGTAATGATCTAAAAGTGATTAATAATACTTCCGAATCTACTTCCGATTTTCAGGTAGCCGAGGCCCTTTCTTGACCCTTCAATAAAACTTGTGCGCGTTTTGCACAGAATTCCATGGAATTTCAGTTGTGCGCGTTTAGCACTGTGCGCGTTTAGCATGTAACCGATTGAATTAGGAGTAACCCTGGGTGAATAGAAAAATAAAAAACAAAATATTGAAAGACATGACCCAACTAATGCTTTGCCTTGCCATTATTAACACAACAGAAAACTCCTTACATTAATGTCATTAATCAATTATTAGTTTTATTATTTTATAGGCTGCCATTAGAAAGAAGATGCATAGATGAGAAAAAATGAAAAAGTACTATAAAAAATCTCCTAATAGAAAAATGTATCAGAGAACCAAGTCTTTTTTGCTGGCCAATCCAATCTATTGCAGTGTGTCATTTAAAGCTGTCTATAAATTGTCTACAAAGTCTTTGCCCTTTCATAAGAATCCTCAAACCTATATAATGAATAGTAATGGATTATTCATTAAAAAAAATTTCAGTCTATGCTTAAAAATTGGATATGGCAGATTTTTTAAGCTTTCTGGAATGGCATTGAACAGTTTTACACTTACAAAAAGAAAAGTCTTTTGTGTGTTTGAATAATTGTAACGGTGAGTAATCAAGTTATTTCTTGTGTTGTGAGTATGTATCACCCCCTGTATAGTGAAGTTTTCCAAATTATTTTTCACATAGATCAAACATTGTAAAACAAAGAGGGAAGGTAGGGTCAAAATTTGAAGCATTCCATGTGGAAATATACTACCTGGTTGCCCCCAAAAATTAAGTGCTCATATCTCAGAAAATAATTGATGAAATTTTTTTTTATTTATTGCAAAAGACTATATTTCAGTAGCCTAATAATCTCCAGTCGAAGAGACTTTGACTAGTCCTATTCAAACTTGATTGAAATGAAGACATTCTTCAATGTCTTCATTTCAATCAAGTTTGAATAGGACTAGCTATTGTAACCGTCCTTCGTACGGATTATGTTTAGAAATAAGACTAAATATGTTTCGGCTTTTTTGATAGCAACGATCATGAAGTTGTTAGCAGCTTAGGCCCCGTTCAGACGATACATCTTTTTGCGGTACGGTTTTTTTACTGTACGGCATCAACTGTACTGTGATGTTCACACAGTCCGGCTTTGCTGCTTATTGCTGTGCTCTCCTCCTTCTTCCATTGCGCTTCCAGTTCAGATTTATTTATTCCAGTCCAGGATTTTTTTTATTTGTGTAAGATTTTTTCAAATAAGTTTCTTACTGAAGGTTTCTCTTAAATTTTGATCAAAGTACGCAAATTCTGGTTTCAATATTCCACACATTTTTCTCTCTTTATTTTTATATTAATCTTAAGTCTTGTCCCACAAGGCGGGTCTCTCATATATTAGAGAAATTAAATTTTCACAATTAATATCTTCCACTTCTGGACACTGGAATTCACTAATAAGATCAATGCTGAAGAATATCAATGAAGAAGATCAATGCTGATGATCTGAAGACTGCTTCCAGTGTAATAAGCGTATCGTTTGAACATATCCTGTAATGAGAATAGAATGAATGCAAGAGAAACTTTCAACACATTTAGAAAGGTTTTTAATAACTTGAACGATACTACATTGAACTAGAATGAGCTTGTTTATGAACATAACAAAACAGTAATAAAGAATTTAAAACACATGCTCGAACATATGATTTTCTACTACATTCTTCCTCCCTAAATTTAATGAATGTAATCTGTTAAATAATTAGGAGGTCTTCTGCTTCTGGAACTTCTTCTCGGATTTGTGTTATCATTTTCTCGTCTAGTAGTCTCCTGTCTAGGTAGTGAATTCTCAGTAGTAGTACTCATTTCATTTTCTTGGTTCTGTGTTGATGGTGGACTAGGGAGGTATTCAGGCTCAGGTTGAGAAGTGGGTAATAGATTGTTTTCATCACTCTCAAAATCAGTTTGTTCTATGTTATCTCTTTCTTGGTACTCTCCAACCGGAGCAAGATGACGTGTTGACACAGTAGTTTCCCTTCCATCAGGTAACTTAACATGGGCATACTCAGCATTCCCATGAAGAAGTTGGACCTCTTCAACAAGTGGCTCATACTTGGATGTACGATTGAATTTCTTCAAGTAGACAGGGCCGGAATTGAGAAGCCAAGAAGGAGCTGAAATACCATTGTTCCCAGATCTATGTGGATGTAAGAACATACGCTCATGAGGAGTTTGATTTGTGGCTGTGCAAAGTAGTGATCTCACTGAGCTGAGGGCATCTTCTAGAACTGACTCCCATTGGTTTATTTCCAAGTTGAGTGATTTCAATGCTAGCTCAATCGTTTTCCATAGAATGCCATTGTATCTTTCAACCTGTCCATTACCTGCTGGATTGTATGCAGTGGTTCTACTAGTTGAGATTCCAAGTAAATTCAAGTAACTTTTTAAATCTTGGCTCAGAAATGATGTTCCTCTGTCTGAATGTATGTAACTAGGAACCCCAAAAGTAGAAAATAGAGATTTTAGTTTTGACTTCACTGTAGATGATGACATGTCTGAACATGAGAAAGCAAAAGGAAACCGTGAAAACTCATCTACTATTACTAATAGGTAATGGTTTCGACTTGATGAAGGTAGAGGACCTTTAAAATTGATATTTAGTCGTTCAAATGCAGAAGTGGCTTTGATTAGAATCCCTTTGTGTTTGAAGAATCTGGGCTTCACAGCAGCACACACATTGCAGGAGTTTGTTATACATCTGATTTCATCAATCGAGTAGGGTAAGTTTTTACTCCGAACCCAGTGGTACAAACGTGTCACACCTGGGTGACATAGAGACACATGTAAATCAATTAACAATTTTTCTTGATTTTGGATTGAAGAACATACTCTAGACAGGGCATCTGCAGCCATATTATCTTTGCCGGGTCTGTATACAATATCATAATGAAAGCAAGACAATTCCAGTTTCCACCTCATTATCTTTTCATTTTTCACTTTGCCATGATGGTTGTTATCAAACATAAAGGCTACTGATCTCTGGTCAGTAATCAGCTTGAAATGTTTGCCAACCAAGTAGTGACGCCATTTTCGCAGTGCTTCCACAATGGCTTGTGCTTCTTTTTCAACACTTGAATGTCTTTGTTCTGCTGGAGAAAGTATCCTTGAGAAGAATGCAACTGGACGGTTTGATTGAGTCAAAGTAGCAGCAATGGTGCGCTCAGATGCATCAGTTTCTACAATGAACTGTGCTTCAGGGTCAATGCAGCTTACTACAGATTTGATGATTTCACTTTTTATAGTTTCAAATGACTGGAGCCCAGCTTTGGACAAGGGGAATGCAGTGCGCGCAAGTGGAATCACTTTAGCGGCATAATCTGGTATCAGTGATGCATAATGTGAAAACATACCAAGGGTCCTCCTCAGTGATGCGGTGTCTCTGGGCGGAGGTAAATTTTTCAAGGGTTCTAGTCGACTGGGGTCAGGCTTGATAGTTTTGTTTGATATATGATAGCCCAACAAGTTGATAGATTTCAATGAAAATGAAGACTTCTCATTATTAATAGTTAGGTTGTATTTGTTTGCAGCTTCAATAAACTTCTTTAGGTTTATATCATGTTGTTCTTGTGTTTTTCCACAGATTGTGACATCATCAAGGTAGGCATAAGTGTCTTGTAACTGTTCTGATCAGATGACTTGGTCAATTACATGTTGGAATGCTGCTACCCCATTAGTGACCCCAAATGGAATACGCTTAAACTGGTAGAGTTGACCACAGGCCTCAAATGCTGTGTAGTGTTTTTCTTCATTTCTTATCTTAACTTGGTGGTATGCACTTTTCAAGTCAATAGTACTGAAAAACTCATAATTTGCAACTTTGTTTACTATATCATCGATTCTTGGTAGTGGGTAAGCATCCAGTAATGTAAAACGATTTATAGTTTTGGAGTAGTCAATGACCATTCTTTTCTTATGATTTTCAGTTGTAACTACCAATGCTTGAGCCCTCCATGGAGACATACTAGGCTCTATAACATCGTCTTTAAGCAATTTTCTTACTTCGTTTTCAATAAACTTCAAATCATCTGTGCTATGGCGATGATACTTGATTGTGATTGGCTTACATTCCGGTTTTAAATTTGAAAACAATGATACTGGTTCTACAGTTGAGGCTGCCACGCTACATATAGTTAATTGTGACTTGTTGCCACCAAAGACTACTTTAAGACTTGCATAGTTTTTCAAAATATCATGTCCAACAATTATATCTGCACAAAGATCGGGTAACAATGAAAGATTAACTTGCTTGTAACAGTGATCAAGAATGACAAGATTTACTTTGCATTGACCTGTTATGTCGGATGTAATTGATGTAGTTGCCATTGAGACAGTACCCCTACCTGGTCTTATGGGAATACCTAGATTAAGAGCAGTAGATTTGTTTATAAAACTCAGAGAGCTTCCTGTATCTATCAAAGCAGAGACAGATTTTCCATTAACTAGGGCTTATACTGTACTCTTTGTCAGTCCACCGGGTGAAGCTGCTAGGTCAATAGAGTTCATAATTTCTTTAGGTTTATTCGATTGCTTGGTTTGTAATTTACTTGACCTGCAGACCTTAGCAAAATGCCCCTGTTTACCACAGTTATGACAAATTGTATTTTTAGCTGGACAGTTGATCCGAGGATGTCTGAGATTACCGCAAAAAAAACATTTTTCTCTCACAGCAGCTAGTGAAAACTTTTCTAAACTGCTTGAGGTCGAATCAACATTCTGATTGCTTGCTTGAGTTTCTTGAGATGAAGTTGTATTTACTATAGATTGGAAAGATTGAAAAGCTAATGATTGATCATGTGCAAGTTCTAGGGATCTGGCTTGACTATATGCCTCTTCTAGTGTCAATGAAACATTTTCTAGTAAGCGCTGGCAAATTGTAGGAGACTTTATTCCAGCAATAAATGTGTCATGGATATAATCATCCCTATTCCTTTCAGCTGTGACAGCTTTAAAATGGCAGTCCTTACTCAATAGTTTTAAGGCATGGAGATATTGATCAATAGTCTCATCAGGTTGTTGCTGACGTGCAGATAGTTTATGTCTGGAAAATATTTCATTGACCGGTTTTACATAGATTTTCCTTAGCACAGATATAGCATCATTATACGTACCGCTTCCACTTATGTACTCATCGATTTCTGGAGTAATGAAGTTTATAAGTATTTTGAGTTTATCTGAGTCTGATGGTTGTGGTGTGATGCTGGTAATAAAGTTCTGAAAAGTTTTGTGCCAATGTGTCCATTCCTTGCTTGCAGATGATGAGTTTGGATCTACACTAAACTTGTCTGGATCGTATTCATTTTCACAATATCAAGTTATTAAAATTGTAATGAGAATAGAATGAATGCAAGAGAAACTTTCAACACCTTTAGAAAGGTTTTTAATAACTTGAACGATACTACATTGAACTAGAATGAGTTTGTTTATGAACATAACAAAACAGTAATAAAGAATTTAAAACACATGCTCGAACATATGATTTTCTACTACATATCCATTACCGGTACAATACATGTGCCACCGGATACGGATAGTGTTATTTTGCGGTACAGCTGATTTTAGCGATCCAGTTTTCGAAGACAAAACTGAATGTAGAAATCGGCTAGAACAGCTTTTTTACTGGATCCAGTCGAAACAGTATTGTGTGAACATACAATATGAAATGTACATGCAAACGAAAGCACTGCAAAATAACTGATACAGCAAATTTACTGTACCACACAAAAACTGTATCGTGTGAATGGGCCCTTAGTAAACAACTTAGAACGTATTCAGTGACAGGTATCGGAGAGAATATTTTTTGAGAACAGCTGATTGTTATATCATGATAAATTATGTGATTTTTTCTTGTGGTAATAATAGTGCTACCTGGTGAATTCCCAAGAGCCTGGCACAAACCGCACCTTCCTAAAATGTTAATTTTTGTTTTATAAATTGAAATTAGAAATTTTTTTTTCAACAAAGAAATAATTGATGAAACATAACATGAGCTTTGATTCACCAGTCATATGTTTCCTAAAAGACTGCAATGCTCCGACTACGCAAGTCTGCAGACAGCGTAAATAACGCCGCGAAGGGCCCACCATTCAGATTATATTTGAGAACAGCTGATTGATAAATTACGTGATTTGTTCTTATGTGGTAATAAAACTTAGAAGAAATGTATCCAAATCGCACAATACTTGGGTTTTAAACGTTTATTATTCTGTTAAAAAAAAGTTAATTTAGTTTTTTACAGCTAAAGACATTGTCAATAATGTTTTCAATACTGTTCAATAACTAACATCCCGATCGATGCTCTCGTTTTTGAGGAGAAGGCCGCGTAAAATGTATCCAAAATCGCACAGTACTTGGTTTTTAAACGTTTATTACTCTGTTAAAAAAAAAGTTAATTTAGTTTTTTATAGCTAAAGACATTGTCAATAATGTTTTCAATACTGTTCAATAACTAAAATCCCGATCGATGCTCTCGTTTTTGAGGAGAAGGCCGCGAAAAATACCTTTGCGGCCGTGACAGACAGACAGACAGACAGACAGACAGACAGACAGACAGACAGACAGAAAGTGAGATAAGACTATTTTCGGCTTATTTAATGTATAAAACGTAAAAATAACCAAAAAATATACAATTCTGATAAATGTACAGACAAAACTCTAATTTTATTTATATCGAAGAAAGATAGTTCCACACATAACCGCCAATCGGATAACCGGTGTCGTTTACCAGGCAAATCATTGTATCATATGGAGTGCTTTACATCTAGATGGTTTTTGAAATCATATGATGCAATGTAATTATGCCGGGTAAATGACATCGGTTACCCAAAGCTGGTTTAGTGTGAAACAAGCCTGTAATGTCCTGTTTTGACCAATCACGTGAACTTAATTTGAATCAAGAATAAGAAGAATATAATATTTCTGTCCATATGTTCATATGAAAATTGTAAATAATTTAGTTGATGTTATTGAGTCATAGGAATAAGGTTATTTAGTTTCAATCACAAGTTGGAGAATTTGGAAAAACAGCTGATCTCAGAAGTATTTTTAGTTTCGCTGCTGTGATGGATTAAGAATATTTATTCACCATTATTGTACATGTGCATACAATAGGCTATTTTGAGGTTATGTTTAATGATCCTTTTGTACTAGCTCAAAGTTTATGTTTTTTATATTAAAAAAATATATATGACTAATATCACAAAAAATATCGTACATAACTCATCCGGGAAGATGTTTACCATACTCGTATGATATACCACACTCAACTTCATCTCCTGCATTTACTTATCATATTTTCAGTAAGCACAATATTTTCCACACTTGTAACGTAATATAGGCCTACTATTTCAGTGTAGGTATATTCTGAAAGGGACCACATCAAAATGAATCAAAAGCCATTTCACTTTTAAGACGCCTTTCGCTATTATAATTTTCCTAAATACAATATTCCACATTAAATAAAACGTTGTAGAATTTTCCTTAGTTTATCTTTTCTTATAAGTGGATTTTTATTTACTTAACTTTCGATGTTATAAATTAATTATTGGCTTCCTAATTCAATAAATATTTCATAATGTAGGCTTTAAGAAATTTCTCATGTTTTCAAAGTTTGAAAATTCAACTAAAAAGCTTGAAATAAAACATATTTTAAAACAAAAAAGAAACCAACTTCAGTGAAATGATAAAATACTCATGTACTAAAAAGTTTAAAATAAAGTATTTACTTTAAACTGAGAAAATTTTTAATTTCATACAAGTAATCTTTTGAAGTCGGTGCCAAATTTCCCATAAACTTCTAAAATATAACAGAATTACTCTGTGATGTTTCCCATGACAAAATAATTGAACAATCTAATATCAAAACTGACACTGTATTTCAGTAAAAGTGAGTGTAAATCACATTTAATTGAAATACAGTGTTGGTTTTGATATTAGATAGAATTTCTTATCAATTACTGTATTTCAGTAAAAGTGAGTGTAAATCACATATTTAATTGGAATACAGTGTTAGTTTTGATATTAGATAGAATCTCTTATCAATCACTTCCCGGTGGTTTGGAACCCACCTAAAACTGTAGGTCCAACTCAACAATCTCCATCATCCAATCCATTACCCACGCAAAGGTCTCAGACCTATGTGGGCTTCATCCTCCAAAAAATACAGTGTTAGTTTTGATATTAGATAGAATTTTTTATCAACTTCATAAAATATTTGGCGCCGACTTCAAAAGATTACTTGTATGAAATTTAAAATTTTCTCAGTTTAAAGTAAATACTTTATTTTAAACTTTTTAGTACATGAGTATTTTATCATTTCACTGAAGTCGGTTTCTTTTTTTGTTTTAAAATATGTTTTATCTAATTTCAGCTGGCAATAAATTGAAGAATTTGGGACCCAGAAATGAATAAAAATTTTTGAATGCTGTTTTTCTTGGCCTGGGGATGAATTTATCAGATCTATTTCTCAAAGCTCTCCTAACATCATCAATATTATTTATAAAACCACTTCGAGTGAAAAATATTTTCAACACTTTATACACATACAAATATCTCAGAGGCAATATCTTCAGTTGTCTGAAAAGAGGTAGAGAGGGTTCTCTCTGATCTTTGAATGTTATCAGACAAACTACACATTTTTGGGTCGTAATTAATGGTTTTAATTAAGATATATAAGTTCCTCCCCAACACTCAATACCATATTGAAGTCTAGAGTGAACTATGGAATAATATATCAGTTGTAGTACCTTGGATGGGCACAATTTACATATTCTTTAAAACTTTCTTATATTATAAAGCATTTTATTCTGCAACTGATCTAAATTATATTTCCATGTTAGCCCCTCATCAAGATATAGACCTAGATATCTAACATGAGAATCGCTTCAGAGCACTATACAATTACAATTATCTGTTTTATTACAGTTAACAGTTAATATTACTGATTGTAGTATGTCATTACACTTCCTCAGACTGAACTTAACAAATGATGTTTTTGAACTCAGTATTAAATAATTTGAAGAGAACCACCAGCTCAATTTATCAATATCCTCATTCAGAGAATTCATAAGTGCTTGATTATTTACATGTATACAGAAAGGCAATATCATCAGCAAATGAAGTCACTGCACCATTAAACAAACCTTTTGTAAGATCATTAATATAAACTAAAAATAAAATAGAACCCAGAACTGAACCTTGTGGTACACCATATTGCACAATTTGAAAAGAGCTACTTATATTCCCTATTTTCACACATTGAACTCTCCCACTTAGGTAGTCCTTGAACCAATCATTTACTACCCCCCTGACACCAGCTCTCCACAACTTACTCAATAAAATATCATGGTCAATGGTATCAAAAGCCTTTTCAACATCCACAAATAAACCAGCAGTGGATTGGCTACAATTGATACCATCATAAAGTTGCTCTACAAATCTCAAAAGTGCTTGCTCACTTGCTCAGTTCTCATATTCTGCCTGAACCCAAATTGCTTGCCACTGAAAAGATGTTTTATTCAGAAATGAAACAAGTCTGGCCACTGAAAAGATGTTTTATTCAGAAATGAAACAAGTCTGGCTTTCATACACTTTTCTATTAACTTGGAGAACACAGACAATAGAGCTATTGGCCTATAATTAACTGGATTAGATCTACCACCTTTCTTCTTGTACAAAGGTATAACAACAGCTTTTTTAAGAACATCTGGGAAACAACCACTTGAGAAGCTCAAGTTGATTAAATGTACTAAAGGATCTAGAATATTATTACTAATGTTTTTAATTATTAAAGCACTAATACCATCCAAACCAGGTGCTTTTCTAGGTTTGAATTGTTCAGTTAAATTTTGAATTTCAAAGTGAGTTACAGGTTGAACAAAAATAGACCGTAATGAATAGGGTGAATTGAAACTTCTTCGGAATTTATCTCTGTTAATTTCATTTGGTAGGTTCAATTTCTCTCTCCTAAGATTACCTGCCACTGTTACAAAGAAATTATTTAAAACTTCTGCTATACCTTGGTCATCTGTAACTGGATCTCCATTTCTATCATTCACACAGCTGATATTTTGTTCAGATCTAGATGATCCTAAAATCAAATTAATTATCTTCCACTGTTCTTGTGGTTTTTTAGCTCTAATAGAATCCTCCAATGAGGAGTAATAGTAGTTTTCTTTGGCCATTCTTAGAACAATTTGTAGTGAATTTCTGAAAGCTTTGTAGTGGTTATTTAAATTTTGATTATAAGGTTGATTGATACATTTCTTATATAATTCATTTCTCTTACATATTCTAATGCAAAGATCATTGGTTATCCATGGCTTAAGCTTAACATATTTCTTTCTTATCTGAACCCTTTCAGTGAACAAATCTATTAACTCTAATAACTTATCAACAAAAAGTGAGAACAAAATAGAAATGGATTGATCCTGGTTTAAAAAATTCCAATTTTCATTAGACAACAATCTGTTCAATCCAACAAAATCAATTTTCTTATAAGTATCATTTCTTAGCAGTAAGCGGTTTTCAATGGAAACATTCTTTCCTATGCCAATTCCAATTGAGCGATGATCGGTGAGCTTTGTATCCACTACAAAAGTTTTACATTTGAGTGCTGAACTGTTATTTTCAGTTCTAAGAAACACATGATCAATTATAGTTTCAGAGTGATCAGTTACTCTAGTAGGGATATTCACACAAGACTTGAAACCAAAATTTGACATAAGCAACATGTATAAGAAAACATTATTATTATGAACATTCATTATATTTACATTCATATCACCCAAAATCAACAAGTTTTTCTCTATTTTGTTTTAAAACATTTTCTAATTCAGTTATATAATCTTTAATTTCACTATTGGGACATCTATAAATTGCAAGCAGTGATAACTCAAAACCTCCATAAATAATTTTGATGAGCAAACAGTCAGCCACAGACATATCAATAAATGCTGATGTGCATTCTATGTTATCTTTTATGAGTATCATCACTCCTCCAGCTCTTAATGTATTGTTACATTTTGCGTATTGATGATAGCCGGCTATATTGTACATAGAAAGCTCGTCGTCCCCTATCCATATCTCAGTAAACACTAATATATCAGGTGTTTTTTTATCTAAACATGACAATTCTGCCACAAACATATCAAAATTGGATCGAACACTTCTAATATTCTGCATGAATATAGTCAATTTTCCATCATTACAATTTTCATCAATTAATCTATCAAATAATAAATGAAACTGAGTATAATCATCCATAACAATCAAGTAGGATCAAAATTGAAAAATCATAACTATGTTGAGTAATAACTTTCAACTAAAAAAACATATATACTTTCGCTTCTTTGTGATAGAAAAAAAGAATCTAATAACATACCTGAATCGATTGAATGATTCACTCTAGGTTCGTGATGTCTTCGATAGAATTAAGTTTTATTACAGCAGTACCATCATCTTTCCTTATCAGAATGTTACCATTACGAATCCACAGATACTTGTAGCCTTTGTCTTGCTTGGCCTGTCTCACCGCCGAGAACACCCTGCGACGCCCAGGACAGAGACTCTTGTTGATGTAAATTGGCATCGACGCTGACAAACTGATATGCACTGAAGAAAAGTCTCTCTTCACTCTTCTTTTTCGCAATATTTCTTCTTTGATACTCCTCTGCACAAAACGAACGATGACACCAGGAGTTGGAACACCTTCCCTCGCCCTTCTGAGTCGGTGACAAGCATTGATATTACTCTCGTTGATTTCAACACCTAGACTTTGACCAATCTGTTGGACCAAGGAAGTCACACTTTCATTTGGAGTAACTGGCAATCCATGTATCTCTAGTGTATTTGCTCTGGAATACTGTTCAGCATCGCCAGACACTCCTGAAGCAAAAGTATCTGTTTTTTGAGGCCCTTATTCTCTTGATCAAGATCAGAAATTGTTTCCTGATAACTATCAAGTTTAACACTTTGTTCATGAATAGTTTTATCAAGTTCTTCAATTTTTTCATGAGCACTTTCTAAAGATGTACCTAGAGACATTTCCAAATTTTTTAACTCACTTATTATCTCACTGCATAGCTCAATAATCATTTTTGCAATTTGAGAGTTCGAAGGAGAGTCCATATCCAAAATAGCTTCAAATTGTTGACTTTTTCTCTTTTCTTTTTCACATACCCCACAGATCCAGTCTTTTTTTCCATGAGGAGATATTCTAGTTCTTCTTTCTTCAAATTAATGCAGGAACCATGAAAGTCTTTTTTACAATTCACACATTTTATATAAGCTTGGTTACATACAGATTGCGAGCACTTAGCACATTTAACCATTTTTGGACTGTTACAAAAAATTATATAAATTCAATGAATAAATAACTATAATATTTTTTTCTTCGAAATAATAATGAGTAATGATTCCTTGGAGTTCTATATACTAGAAGGATGTTGAACAATAGTAACAGTTTCTATTAAAAGGCACAGTTCATAACATGCATACTGGACTTGATAAGATAACCACAGTGTGACACAAACACAACCTTCCAGCTCAAGTCTCTGTTTGATTCAATTCATAGATCTGACAGCCAGCTTCACCAAGTTGAGTTGGCTATTAAAGTGGTTTCACATGGACCACAAAGCACCAATGAAACACTGAACACAGCTTTGTGCACTCAGTCAGCCACAAATCGCCAACTGCCGGCCGGCTGGAGTTGTGGCATTGTAGCAATGGCATATCATTTGTGCTTTCACATGAAGTGGCAGTTTCCAGTGTTTAAAGCCAGAATGCGCCACAAGCACATGCAGTGACCAAGTACTCAGCACTTTTGGTGTTTTTGCATCTCAGCTGACACTTTTATCAAAAAAACATTCTTCATCATTCATGTTGAGATGTTATCTCATGAACAGCTGACTGCTGAATGAATATTGGGTGGAAAGAATCACAGTAGAACTGCTGAAACCCATGTTTGTCATCTGAAAGGATTCTGTGATTTCTTGCCACAGCCAACGACATTTTCCAATGTTTTGTTGGCGTTTTGTGGTCCATGTGAAACCGCTCTTAAGGTAAATAGTCATTTGCCTTGATAGAGGATGTATGAGATTCAATGTCATTAGTGCATCTGTTATACACTTGCACTGCATTTTGTTTGCTGTTCTGATTGTGAAATACTGCTTTGTGAGAGTAATAATACAATGCTAATTGATCATTATTACCATATGCTTTAGAGCGGTTTCACATGGACCACAAAACACTGACTTAAGAGTGGTTTCACATGGACCACAAAATGCTGACAAAAATATTGGAAAATGTTGTTGGCTGTGGCAAGAAATCGCAGATTCCTTTCAGATGACAAATGAAAGTTTCAGCAGTTCTACTGCAATTCTTTCCACCCAATATTCATTCAGCAGTCAGCTGTTCATAAGATAACATCTCAACATGAATGATGAAGAATGTCTTTTTGATAAAAGTGTCAGATGAGATGCAAAACCGCCAAAAGTGCTGAGTACTTGGCCACTGCATGCACTTGTGGCGCATTCTGGCTTTAAATGCTGGAAACTGCCACTTCATGTGAAAGCACAAATGATATGCCATTGCTACAATGCCACAACTCCAGCCGGCCGGCAGTCGGCGATTTGTGGCTGACTAAGTGCACAAAGCTGCATTCGGCGTTTGAATGGCGCTTTGTGGCCCATGTGAAACTGCTCCAAATGTTGGAAAATGTTGTTGGCTGTGGCAAGAAATCACAGATTCCTTTCAGATGACAAATGCGAGTTTCAGCAGTTCTACTGCAATTCTTTCCACCCAATATTCATTCAGCAGTCAGCTGTTCATAAGATAACATCTCAACATGAGTGATGAAGAATGTTTTTTCGATAAAAGTGTCAGTTGAGATGCAAAAACGCCAAAAGTGCTGGGTACTTGGCCACTGCATGTGCTTGTGGTGTGTTCTGGCTTTAAACGCTGGAAACTGCCACTTCATGTGAAAGCACAAATGATATGCCATTGCTACAACACCACAACTCCAGCCGGCCAGCAGTCGGCAATTTGTGGCTGACTGAGTGCACAAAGCTGCATTCAGCATTTCATTGGCACTTTGTGGCCTGTGTGAAACCGCTCTTATACTCTAGTTTGAATGCTAGAGATAGGAATGTGTAAATATTGCTGATGAGAATGACTCTAAACATTTTTGTAAACATTGGCTATAGGGAAAGACATTAAATTAAATAGACTTTCTTTGTTTATAGTTGTTGACCACAGGGTGAGTTATGACAGTAAAAGACATTACATATTGTCAGGGCACATTCTCTGAACCCCATAATATAAAGGAAATAGTAGGAAAAATTAATTCAGAATAGTTTATTGTTGAACACTAGAAATACAAACCAAGAGCAAAGTCAGTAGAATGTTCAAAAGAGCTACTTATCATTCACATTTATTTGTTAAAACTAGTTTATAGTACTATGTTATGTTATGTTATTGTAGTGAGTCTGAATTGGAGTTAATAGAGGAAAGAAGGACAGTGGTTCTTGGTGTTATCTGCTATGTAAATATTTACTTTTAAGCAATTAATTACACTGCTTTTGACACTTTTATAGTGTTTACTTAGTAATTAATAGAATGTCATCAAATATTGTGGAAGGTGCTAGTTTCTTGATTTATTTATTTAGAAGTTGACAGAAAATTCAAGAGATATCTCAATTATGAAATTTTACATAAATAGAGGAAGTCTCTTGTAAATGAGTTCAGTCTTATTCGAAATCGTCATGATAAACAAGTTGTGTCAGTTCTATATTGTGTCTATATATAATGATAATTCTTTTTCCTGTTTAATTCATACCAGTGAGCTACTAAATAGTGTTTATTGTATCATGGACTAGTGCTACATGAGTTAATTGTTCTTTTTCGTCTTTTCATTTTGAATATTATTGGACAGTTTATTGTACAGTTATTAATTAATATTAGATCGGCCGTTTAACTTTTAGTAATTGATTTTTGTACAGTTTATTGAAAACTCATTATCAGTTGAACAATATTGTGTTATCTGTTTTTAATTGCTTATTTTTCTGTAAGACATTACTGAACAGTTAGTGAGTGTTGTGATTATTTGTGTAAATAAAGTGCGAGTGATAAATTTAAGTGTTGCCAGCGTTATTTTAGACATAGAACCCATAACATCATGTTATGAAGGGACAGATTCAAAGATTCAAAGATCCTCACATGTCAACCGAAGCTTATTGTGTGTCCCTAGTATGTTAGTTAGGCAAACCAATACCTGTGCCCTTTACAAGATCCAGAAGTTTTTTCCCTAAAATCCCATTCATCACCTGGTTGCTTAAAGCCAAACAGAGTCATTCTCCTTGCCCAGAGTCTCTTGCAATCCAGTATGATATGCTTGGCAGTTTCTTCAGATTGATAGCAAAGCCTACACATCTGACTTTCATTTCTGAGTCCAATTGTGTGGAGATGTTTCCTGAAGTGGCCATGTCCAGTTATCAGAGCAATCAGCTGCTTGACCTGACCTCTACCCAGCCTCACCAGCCAGTTGGTGAAGTAGGAGCTTGTGTCTGCTAGCAGCCTTTTGCCAAGTGCTTGACCTGAGTGACCTTGCCATTGCTGGTGATGTAAGTCCCTGGACCATTTGTTTATTATGTGAAAGGCAGTTGTTTTGCTTATGCCACAGCTTGGCTCTGGACCAAGGAATGACCTACTGGAACCACACTTAGCAAGCCCATCTGCACACTCATTGCCACCTATGCCTACATGGCCAGATACCCTACCAAGATGCACAGAGTTGCATGTCGTGAGCTCGCTGAGTGTTTTGTGACACTCCCACACCAATTTTGACTTGATTTCATTAGAGTCAAGAGCCTTGAGGGCTGCTTGACAATCTGATAAGATTACTATATGCTTGTCACAATAGCATCTGGCAATGCCTATATTGGCACAAGCCATGATGCCCCAAATTTCTGCTTGAAAGATAGTACAGTATTGTCCCAGACTTGCACAGATTTCTGTTCTGGATGATTCACTGTACACCCCATAGCCAGAATTTCCTTCAATGAGAGAGCCATCTGTATACCAGACAAGGCTACCTCTCCTGATATAGGGCCCTTCCTCAGACCTCCACTCTTCTCTAGAGCAGAATTTGACAGAAAAAGGTTTAGTGAAAACCATCTCCGTACTCATGACATCTGAAGTCATTTCAAGCACAGGGCTGTGAGCAACAGTTTTGGTGATTATGCAATGGCCTGTTCCAGACAGGCCTTCCCTCCATTGGCCTGCAACTTTCAATCAATAGGCTGATTTTCGAGCTTCTGCCTTGATAAAATTACCCAAGGGCAGTAAGCCAAGAGCAACTTCAAGAGTTGCTGATAGGCTGCTCCTGAAAGCTCCAGTGACTAGGAGTGTGCCCATCCTTTGTAAACTTGTGAGTTTGGCTGTGGCTGTAGTCTGGTTCACCTTTGTCCACCAGACTAGTGATCCATATGTAACTTGAGGCCTTATTACTGCCTTGTACAGCCACATCGCTATGTGAGGCTTGATCCCCCACATGGAGCCTGCAAATTTCCTGGAAGTCATAAGCACCCATTTTGCTTTGTGCAGTGTATTATTCAAATGATTGTTCCAAGTCAGCTTGGAGTCAATAGTCAGCCCTAGGTATTTGACTGTACCTGATACTTTGAGCTGTGTTGGTCCAAGTTTCAACTGGGAGAGAGACTCTAGGTTCCTTTTCCTTGTAAATGGAACAACTACAGTCTTTGAGGGATTTATACTTAGTCCCTCTCCAAGACACCAGTTATTAACAAATTGAAGGTTGATGTTCATGACATCAGCAACAATATTTGTGAACCTTTCCTGTACCATGAGGACTATGTCATCTGCATAGCTCTGGACAAAGACACCTCTACTAGTGAGTTCATGAAGAAGACCAACCACCACAAGGTTCCACAGAAGAGGAGAAAGCACACCTCCCTGCGGACAACCTTTTGCAGGTGTGATCACCATAGATTTGTCTTGAAGATCAGCCCTGATCCGCCTGGAGTGGAGCATGGCCTCAATCCACCTACATATAGCAGACTCAAGACCACGCTCTAGCACTGCTCGGACCATGGCCGTGTAAGTAATGTTGTCAAATGTGCCCTCAATGTCCATGAAGGTGTATAGAGCAATCTCCCTGGCAGCAAGGCTGTCCTCCACCCTGCTCACAAGTTGATGCAGGGCTGTTTCACAGGACTTAATGGGCTGATAGGCATGCTGATTCCGATGAAGAGGAGTACCTGAAAGCACTCCCTTTCTTAGATGTCTCTCCAGCGTCTTCAAGAGAAACGATGTAAGATTGATGGGGTGAAATGATTTTGCAGTTGAGTAGTCTGCTCTTCCTCTCTTGGGAATGAAGACCACCCTACTGAGGCGCCAGGCTTGAGGGATCTACCCATAAGCCAGACTTGCTCTGAAGAGTTTGCACAGGAGAACCAAGAGAGCTTCCAGTCCTTGCTGCAACATAGCTGGTATGATACCATCCCCCCCCAGGAGATTTGAATGAGCCAAACTTGGAGATGATGGCCCATTTAACTTTGGAAAGTGTGACAATACATCTGGCTGAAGTCCAGCTTCCATGATCAGCTCTTGGCCATGAGCCCATTTCACTGTTGCCGGACATGCCTGAACAAGCACTCTCAAAAACATAGTCTGGAAAGTGAGTCTCAAGGAGAAGTTTGAGACTTCCACCAATTCCAGTGGTATATTGTCCCCCTGGTGACCTCAGAGTTCCCAGGAGGCCAATTGGGCTTGAAGCTAAGACACGCTGCAGTCTTGCTGCCACCCTGAGACTATTTACCTCCTGTGTAAACAGTCTCCAAGAGTTCTCTTTGGCTTTCTTGATTGCAAGGCTGTATTCTGTGAGTGCCCTGTAGTATGGTTCCCATATACGGCTCCGTTTGCAATGGTTATGAAGCTTCCTGACAACCGCCCTTCTGCGGTCGAGGTCAGCAGTCCACCACTTAGTATTAGTACAACTCTTTCCCACCACAATGGACAATTGTCCTGAAAGCAGCTTATGATTGCATTTTGAAGATTGGAAGCAATCTGATCAATGTCTGCAAAGCAGGTGACCCTCCTGCCTAATGATCCAAGTTGAGACAGGAGGTCAGACTTATGGAGTGACCAATCTGTTCTCCTCAGATCTTGATAGCAGGATGAGCTGCCTTCACTTTGCAGGTTAAAACAGATGTACCTGTGGTCAGACAAAGAGGCCTCATGACTTACATGCTAATTGTCGATGGCCCTAAGGAGTCCTTCTGAGCAAAGTGTAATGTCAATAACCTCACTTCGATTTCGTGTAATGAACATTGGATGGTTTCCAACATTACAGACATAAAGATTCTTAGATATGAGAAACTGAAGGAGAGCCTCACCTCTTGGATTAGTGTCAGAGCTTCCCCATCCGATTGTGTGATGAGTATTGGCGGCACAATCTAAAAGGAGTTGTCGTCCACCAGTGCAAGATGACTCCACCAGAAGTTTCAGTTCTCTTGATGGAGGAAGGTCCCTGGAGTCATAGGGCAAGTAAACCGAGCCTGCAATTGTGCTCCATTCCTTGCCTTCATTGCTCCAGGTTATAGACACCACAGTGAGATCTCTAGAACAGAATTCAGTGAGTGTTAGGCAGTCCATACCTCTCTTCACAAGTATGCAGGTTCTGACATTTTTGAGAGAGGCACAGTAAATTAACCTAATCTTGGTATAGCCCAGGCCTGCAACCCTTCCTTGGTGAAGCCATGGTTCTTGGATCAGTGCCACATCAAATCCCTCTCTGAGGAAGAACTGGCAGAAAGCTGCCGAGGCTGCTTTACTGTGGTGTAGATTGATCTGAAGGACCCTGGGCATTGTCCTTGACTGTTGTTTCAGATTGAGGAACCTGCCCTGATGGGTTTGAGGGCAAGGCAACTTCTGAAGTTACCTTGGGGTTTGGTTCTGGTTGGTTTGAATTTTGGAAATTCATGTGGTTCCCACAAGCAGCTAGGGAAGTGGAGTCAACCCAGACAGAGCCCCGCATGCCCGGGCAAGGCTACATACTGCAGGAGGGCGCCTGGTGTCCTGCAGGCTCAGTATTGTAGAACTCTTTACCGGCATCAGTTTGAAAATTCTCTATCTTATTCTCTTCAAGTATTGGTTTCAGGGTTTGCCACATCATTACCCATTTTACTTTTCAATGGTATTGCAAATGCAAATTTACTAAAACAGTTTATTACTGTCAGTATGAATTTAAAGTTTCTATTGGTGGTACTATAGTTTGACATATCAACAAGATTGGCCTGGTACAGATCTGTTATGCCTTTGATTTCTGTACGATGTGTGGGAAAATTGTGTCTGACACTTGTGTGTAGTTCTCAAGCAAGTCCCTCTCTTGCATGTATTTATACTATTTTTTTTTATATCAGAAATTTGAGTGTATGGAATTGTCTTCTAATTTGTGCATTCTAAATAGCAGGATTCAAATTCATACAGGAGTGTTAGCTGCCATGAGAATGAAAATCTTTGTCTTGGGGGTCTCGTTGGGTTGGAAAGAGCATGGGAAAAAATGTGTGAGTGTGGAAAAACTTTATTTTCCAATTAATTATCATTGGAAAGTGGTGTTTGATACATGAATTTGGGGTGCCTTGAAAAGCTGAACAATATGGAACCATCCAATTGCACAAATTTGTGCATTAAATTTCCCTTCAAGGGTTGAAATAGCAATACCTTGCGGTATAGTTCTCATTTTTTTTTCGTGATTTTTTACTCCCATGAAAATGGGTATTTTCGAGATGTGATAGATTGCATTGATTTGACTTGAACTAGGTATTGCTATACCTAGGTTGGGGGTTGGGGGGCTCTCATTAGGTTAGAAAGAGTGTGGAAAAAAAAAAACAGACTGAATCGGTACTGCTTTTAGCACAGATGACCACACCCAAAAATTCTATTATTTTTTTTCCAATTAATTATTGTAAGATAGTGGAACTATCATATGTTTTCAGACAGATGTTTATTATTCTTGTTGTTAGTTTGTTTATATCAAATTCCTTTTGGAAATGGAATAAAGCAGTTGTAAAATGATTATCTTCGAAGTTATTTGAATAATCTTATATTGGCGACGATGAGTAAAAGAAATATATCAAGATCAAAAAACGGGAATGAGCGATTTCCTGAAACAATGAATCAAGATGAATCTTTTCAGAGGAAAATAGAAAAGTTTTCATGTCAAAGCTATGATGAGTCTACTAACTGGGAGGATTATGAAAATCATTTTCTTTTGCTGTGTAAGGTTAAAGGGTTGGGAGAGAATTCTCAAGAGACAGATGAAGCTTGAAGAAACCTTTTGCTGGCCTATATCGGACCTTCACCATTGAGGAAGGTATCACATTTTTTACTTCCATTAAATATATACAATGCCTCTTGGGATGAGGTAGTTAATGGGCTAAGATCTGTTTATAAGCCTAAAAAAACTATATTCTCAGCAAGACTACAGTTTGAACAATGTGTCAGGCAAGAGGAGGAATCGTTTTCAAATTTTGTAATACACCTGAAAGATCTAGCACAATACTGTAAATATGGGGCTAGTTTCAATGAAAGAATATGTGACAGATTTGCTGGGGGCATAAACTTTCCAAAATTTGAAGTAGAAATACATCAACGTTGGCCTAGTGGTGTAAAAGATGATGGTTCCAAATTAAAATTAGAAGACTTATTGGAATTAGCTTCATCAATGGAAAGAGCAAATCATGAAATAGACAAAGGGGAAACTATGGGGATAGATATGAATAAAGTAAGTAAGTCGAATGAGGTGGTAAAAATTTAAAATAACAAGCCCAGAAAATCTAAAATTTCAAATACTAACTGTAGTAAATGCAGATCAAAGCATGAACCTAGAAAATGTTTTGCATATCAACAAAAGTGTTTTAACTGTGAAAAAGTTGGACATTTTTCAAGAGTTTGTAGGCTAAAAAAAATAAACGAAGTAAACTAGGTTTCTGATGATAATTCTGAGATGGGAAGTGAGCATTTAAAAATATATGAAGTAAAAAAAAAAGGGGAAATTCAGCAAGCTCGCATAAAATTGAACCTAAATGATGTTGAAGTGAACATGGACTTTGACTCTGGAGCACGTGCTTCAATGATAGGGAGACCTTTTTGGGAAAAGATTGGATCACCCAACCTAGACAAGTGTAATGCTAGATATGTAGCATATGGCAATAACGTATTAGATATAATGGGTGAATTTTATGTAAGAGTTACAGTAGGTAACAAGACTCATAAATTGAAAGTTGCCGTAGTAAATGGAAATGATAAACCACTATTTGGGTTACCTTGGATGTTGGCTTTCGACATGAAACTACCCCCCAATGTAACAATAAACAAGGTGGAAAATCAAAATAATACAAAAGGAGAAAGTCTCAAAAATCTAATGTGAAGAAGCTTATTGAAGAATATGGGGAGGTGTTCTCTGATGGATTAGGGAAGATCAAGGGACATCAAGCAAAGATTCATGTAACAGAGGATGCGACACCAAAACATTTCTCAGCCTGCAGAGTTCCATTCCCTCTAAAGAAAAGAATAGAAAACAAACTATCAAGACTGGTTGAACAAGGAGTGATAGAAAAAGTTGACCCTGCAGAAACGCCTATTCCATGGGCAACTCCAACAGTAAATGTAGAGAAGCCTGATGGATCCATAAGGATTTGTGGAGATTTTTGTGTAACACTGAATCCAAATTTGATTTTGGAAACGACTCTGCTACCTACCTTTAAAGAGCTTACAAGTAAACTGGCAGGAGGGAAAGAGTTTTCAATTATTGATTTATGAGATGCTTACCTGCAACTTGAAGTTGTTGAGGAACACAGGAAGTTCCTTGTAATCGCAACCCACAATGGTTACTACAGATACTTACGGCTACCTTTTGGAATATCATCAAGCCCAGGAATTTATCAGAGGTACATGGAGAAGCTTCTAGAAGGATTACCACAAGTAGGAGTTCTGTTGGATGACATCATTGTGACTGGAACTAATACAATTGACCACATGAAAAATTTGAGAGAAGTCCTAAGAAGAATGAAAGAGGCTGGGTTGAAAGCAAAACCTAGTAAGTGCAAGTTTTTTGAACCATCAGTAAAGTACCTTGGACATATTATTGACCAAAATGGCATACACCCTACAGATGAGAAAATAAAAGCCATACGAGATGCCCCTTCACCTACTAATGCCAAACAACTTAGATCATTTTTGGGATCAATCAACTATTAGGAGAAGTTTATCCCTCAGTTGCATGCCATATGTAGTGATCTTCATAAGCTGACGGGAACCAATTCAAGATGGAAATGGACGGAAAATGAAGAGAAAACATTTAAAAAAGTGAAGATGATTCTGTCAAGTGAAGACACAGTAGTACCATATGATGAAACAAAACCCTTGGTATTGATTTGTGATGCTTCAGAAAATGGACTGGGCAGTGTGCTTATGCACAGATTTGAGAAACAGCTAGAAAAACCAATTGCTTTTGCAAGTCGTACATTGATGCCTGCTGAAAAAAGATATTCTAATATTGATATGTAGCTTTGGCAATTGTATATGGATTAAGAAAATTTCACAAATATATCTATGGCCGCAAGTTCACACTAGTTACGGACCACAAACCACTACAGAGATTATTTGGAAAGTCTAGAGACCTTCCAAAAGCTATAAATAATTGTTTAGTCAGGTGGGCTATTGAGCTCAACCAATACAGTTATCAAATAGAATATAGGAAAGGTGAGGATAACATTTGTGCAGATGCTTTATCCAGACTTTCGATTGAAGAAGATCAGCCAGAAGAAACTTGCATTAAGTTTTTAAATGTGGATAAGGTCAACACTATCATGTCATTTGAACTTTTAAAGGAGCAAACACTGAAGGATAAAGAACTCAAACTAGCAAAAAACTATGTTTTAAGGAATGCATGGCCTATGGAAGTTCCTGAACTTCTAAGACCCTATAAGCAAAGAAAGGACAAACTTGTGGTGGAAGATGATTTATTGCTGTGGTTTGGAAGAGTTGTAGTTCCAAAAAGCATGAGACCTGATGTTTTAAAAGTTCTACATGCAGGACATCCCAGAATTGCATCAATGAGGTCTGTAGCACGATATTATGTGTGGTGGCCCAATATGGATCATAATATTGAGGTTTTTGTGAAAAGATATACACCGTGTCAAGAAAATCATGACAACATAGGAGAGGTACCACTATACCCCTGGAATGTACCTGATAAAGTTTGGGAAAGGGTACACATCGACCTGGCTGGCCCAATAGATGGATGCATGTGGCTTGTTAGTATTGATGCACTGTCCAAGTGGGTGGAAGTAGACTGTATGAAGACAACAACTTCTACAGCTATTATTTCACGATTGAGATCCTGGTTCAGTAGATACGGATTGCCAACAGAAATTGTGAATGATAATGGACAACAATTTATATCCAAAGAGATTGAAGATTTCTTCCAAAGAAACTCAATACACCATATCAAGACAACTCCTTATCATCCAAAAAGTAATGGACTTGTAGAGAGGATGATAAAAACCTTAAAAAGATGATATCGCACGGAAAAAATAGAGGAAGGAAACCCAATGGCAACACTACAAAATGTTCTTTTCAGCTACAGAAATTCACCTCAGAAAACAACTGGAAGGACGCCGGCTGAAATGTTCTTAGGTCGAAGAATGCCTACAATATTTGACAATTTAAAACCCAATATCAGAAAAAAAATGGAGGTTAAACTTTGGAAAGAACAGGTGAAACATGATGGAAAGAAGGCTAGAAGTTTTGAAGAGGGGGAAGATGTATGGATAAAGAATGAGAATAGTAGAGGTTGGTCAGCCGGAAGAGTTGTAAAAAAGAATGGTCCATATTCTTACGAGCAAAATTGAAGAGAAAACATGCGGACCAGATGAGAACACGTGAAGGAGCTATTGACGAAAACAGGATTTCATCTATGGTGGACAGCGACCCTAATTAAATGGTGAAAAGTGTAAGATAGTGGAACTATCATATGTTTTTAGACAGATGTTTATTATTCTTGTTGTTAGTTTGTTTATATCAGATTCCTTTTGGAAATGGAATAAAGCAGTTGTGAAATGATTATCTTCGAAGTTATTTGAATAATCTTATAATTATTATCGGAAATTTGTATTCGATTTGGGGTGCCTTTAAAAGCAGAACAAGATGGCACCGTCCAATTTATCTTGAGCGGTTAAAAAGTTCAAATTTTTTCGTGATTTTTAACTCCTGTGAAAATGGGAATTTTCGTGATGTGATAGATTGCGTTGATTCGACTTGAACTTACCTACGTTAGGTTAGGTTAGGTTTGATTGTGCGGGGTCTTGTTAGGTTAGAAAGAGCGTGGGAAAAAAACTGGCCTTGAACTCTCAGTTTCCCCTACTTCACACATACTTTTTGACCACATGATACAAAAACCAAAATTCTTCTAACCAACATCGCCGATCTAGAATGCCTTGAAGATGAGTTTCCATAACTCGAAAGCGTTTGGCCAAGTGTGAGTTCAATTATTATTCATTCACCTATAAAATTTACAATAAAAAGTTAATATTAACAACGCATATCGTTATGGAACAAGAAATCCAAGAATTTAATTCTAGTACTTAGGCTGGTTATTACTATTTGTTCTATGAAATGATCAAGTCAAGAAATATATTTTTATTGATTTATAATTATTCGCTGTGTAATTAATAACCCTGTGATTTTATATACTGTAATGTTACTATTTCTTGTATTTTTCATGTCAAGTGGCCATCTTTGTATGATGAGAATAATGAATTCTTATATTAAATGAAAAAATAATTTATTTTTTGATGATCCATTTCTCATTCCATCCATTTACCAATTTTTCAAACTATTATTAAATTTGTTTTAAATAATTTTCATAAATTTGATATGTGTCTTTCTTCAATTAATTTGTGCTCCAATCATTTCTAGAAAATTATTCTCAGTAATTTTATTAATAATTTATTGTCTTTATGGAAGGCTCTCCGCAGTCTCAACTCTACTCCGCCTATTCAACAAGGCAGTCACCGACTGCTTGAAGCAGTCCAAAAGCAGTCGGGCCGACTGCAAACTGACTGCTTCAAACAGTCGGTTTGCAGTCGGGACTGACTGCAAATCAACTGCACTTATGCAGTCACTTACGACTGCTTGAAGCAGTCCGTCTATTGCCGGCCTAAACCCCATGGCTACACACGGCCTGGGAGGAATAGCTGCTTGAGAAGCCGCCGTGTTTACTCATGGCCTGTGGAGTATGGAAGCCTGAGTAGTACCGGCGCATCTCAAGGCAGTGAACGTGTTAACAATCCACGCTAGCGAGGTGGAAAAGCTAGTTACAGTCTGGTGGATAAAAGATTGAATCTTGTAAATATCAAGGCAAACGACTATTTACCATAATAGCCAACTCAACTCGGCGAAGCCGGCTGTTGGATCTCTGAATTAAATCGCAGAATGTAATGGTAAGGTAGTACGTTACTCAATTGACTTGGAGTTTTCAATGAATCAACTTATTTTATTTTATTACAAAAATAATCAACTCAACATCAAATTCTAATTACTAATAGCTGTGTATTAATATTTATTAATATTCCATTTCACAATTATCTCTCAAAATAATAATCTTAATTTAAATACTAACAAGTTTATATGGGGAATAAAACAAAAATAATGAATTATTTTCGCTTTGCTTTTGCGAGATTAGCAAGAACTTTGTGGTGTTTTCATTATAAGATCTTAAGTTTTTTTTAATAAAAGAATTTAGTTTTTGGAAATTTGATGCTCGCTCAATCTGGCCACGAAATCTCAAATTCTGGCTCTGGCCCCAACATATGAATAACACTTCCTAACGTATTATTCCTTGTGCACTTAACTCTGTCAAAGATTTGGAATGAATCTCTAAAATACAAGTTTTAAACTGTCCGGACTGTAAAAGTCTTGTATTCTTCGAGAAAACAATCCTGAACTCTAACAGCCTTAAGCACACAAGTGGTACTCACACTCAGAGGTGCTCATCCCCCCCAAGGTCAAGAGCACAAATCCCCCCCCCCCGCATATTTTATACAGCCCCCTTTCTTCAATCCCCCCCAAACTTGTGCATCTGCCCCTTCTCAAATACAGGAGATATTAGGTAGGCTACTAATGAAAAAATGAAATTTAATTCAAATTCAAATTTATCTCACCAAATTGATTCAATAAATATTTTAATTTAACATTTAAAACAAAATGAAAAATCTATTACTTCCACAAAAAACAAAGTAATAAAGTTCCCTAACTGAATTATGCATCACTTTTATTCAATTACAATGTGGGTTTCACAAAATACTTCTTCTCTGCATTAACAGTCTTTGAATTTCACAAAATGAGAATTATTTCCTCCAATATTGAAAATTAAATTCATTTATTAAACAATCACAGCATTTTCCTCTACTAACACCTACTCTAGAACATGGCATGCCATAGTGGGTTAGGATGATTTCCAAAATATATGTTTCATTTATTATATGTATCTTATTACCTGAATATAATTATTGAACCGCTTGGTTGAAATTCTTTGTATTGTATATTAAAAAATGGAAATAAAATTATTATTTATTTATAGAACTGGTAGACCTAATTTCAGATTAGCATGAGGAATTGAAAGTGTAAATACTCTACACAAAATAAAATATATTGCAATAAATTTTCCTTGTGAGTTTTATGATATTTATTTTACTATTGATGAATTCCATTTTTATGCAATTCAATTGCATACGGTACTTACTACCTTTATGAAGACACATTTGTTAAGGATTGACATTGAATATGAAAATTCATGTCAAATGACTGACTCACATCCCTAGAGACTTTAGCCATTCAGCTGAAATTTTCCAGGCAATGACAAATGGATTTTTACAAACTATTACGGTTTTTGAGTTGATTTTTGTTTAGTCACTCCAGACACAAGGGCGTACTGACCTTTGAACATCAAATACTGAACCCATTACATTAAATTTATCAATTCGTTTTTCAATCACCCCACATGATGGACGATAATGGTTGTCAAAATCATTTTGCTGTGCTCAAATATTTTATGTTACCTCAGTTATAAAAATGTTCTTAATTTGAATTATTGAATAAATCTCTTTAACAATAAAATTCATTGAATAGCAATATCAGATTGCAGAACATTGGCAGTTTATCTTGCTTAAAAGACCAGTGCTACTAACTTAAAATTCAACATTCAACCTTCAACATTCTATACAATATTGTAGACAAATTCAGTAACGATATTTTGTACAAAAGTAGTTTTTTCTTTGAGTAGTAGTTTTAGCCTCGATTATTTCATTGTTTTTAATACTTTAAAAACATCGCTATTGCATGATGAAACTAGAAGATTTGATAACCACGAGTCTCCCATACTGCTCCTAGGATGGTTTTTTCTAATCCTTATATTAATCTACTCATAGTTCTTTTAGCAGAACAACTAGTTAATGCAGTGACAGTGATATTCTGTGCAGCACTGTTAGATTTGGTAGTGATGATAAATGCAAAAAAAGCGAAAATCTTTTCATGGGGAGGGTTATTGCAGATTTGGGGGCCCCTCGGTGGGTCTGGGGTGTATGGAATACCCCCCCCCCCAGGACGATGGTGGTGGGGTGGTCCTCCCCCGGGAAAAATTTGATAAATAGTCCCTCTAAAATCGTATTCCAAGAGATTTTAGACTCATGTCTAGAAAAGCTTTAATCATTCATTTTAGTCCACATTATGGTAAATTTTTTGAATTTTCGATGTTGAGAGCTTGATTCGAGGCTTAAAATCAGTAGTTTCACATGAGCATTTATTAAAATGAAGTTTATAAATTGGGTGAAATGAAAGCTTAAATTCAATAAATCATTGCTTTTATGAATCGTTTATCTAAGAACTTGAACCTAGTTTTCGTATATTGTTAGTTCAGTAATTAGTTGTAAACAAATTTAATTGTATAACATATAAAAAATACTACTTTTATAAAGTCAATTTAACAAGTTGTAGTGGTTTCAGATTATTATTATTATTACAGGGCTATCAAGAGACATTTTATTTAGTGGCCCAGGGCAGAGTTGTGGCTGGAGGCTCCCTTACACCTTCACCTTAAACACCAGTTTTCAATTAATGACTCGATTTCCCATATATAGCATTGATTGTCTTCCAGCTATGCCTACTGTACTCAAAAGAATATGTGTCACTAATTTGAATTGTTTTTTCGATTTAAAGATAAAATTCGAGTGTAGGCCAACTGAAAACCATTTCATGGAAAAACTGTGGAAGCTAGGGAAAAGGGCAATGAGTGGCACCAGAGAGAGCTATAAACTTCTCTTCTATTTTTGTGTAATCTCTTGAATTTGAATCGATCTATTCACTTATACTGGAATATGACTTGAATGGAACTTGATTGAACTTGCAAAGAGAGACTAAATTAATAACACATCCAATTCCAAACATTAACTTACAATAATTTTGTATTTACAAAACGTCGGGGGTTCTGAGGGTTCTCCACCGGAGAAAAAAATTGTTTTCCAGGTCTTGAAAGTGCGACTAAGCTTTTTTTGTGGTTATCAACCTCTTCCCTCATATTATTTGTTGATTGATTTATGGCGTGACAAATTTCACGATCACAATAAACTGTATGGGGTATCAGATCTGTACCGTACCATGAACGGTAACAGAAATGAGCATTTGAAGACAATCTGCAAAAATATTAAGAGACCTTTTCTCCTATTGTGTCAACTTCATTGAAGTGGTCGGGGGGACCTTCAAACCAATTTTTGGGGCTCCGAAAATACTGTGACCTACCAGCATCTTGTTGCCCTTGTTGGCTCAAAGCCGTGGCAATTAGGGAACCTTTGTTTATAAATGTTGAAATTTGAAATACTCTAGATGCAGCTTACTAGAATCTCTACTTCACATTTCTTTACTGGTACTAAAAACGGGCCCGCGCCGCCAGGGGCCTCTAGGGTCTTTTAGGCTTCTAAGGGGTCTCTAGAAGTCTAAACTGGAGAAAAAAGGGGCCGTGGAGGCCCCTAGTTGGGCAATTTGGGGCCCCTTATTTTTTTTTTTGTCACTTGCTTACATTTTGTAAAATGATGTGGCCCCTTGATGTTGAGGCCGAAGAAAGCTTGCCTTGCTCGCCCCATCCCCTCAGTAACCTAGATTAATTTTTTTTAGTTAATTTAAAGTATTAAAATTACAGTATTTTTTCTAGCTGTAACAGTTCATGAATAAAAACCTTTTTACCTCCAGTAACCAAAATTATCGTTATTTTTATTGATGCCTCCCTACTCGTTTTTGAGGCTTCTTTTACAGGCTCAAGGGGGGTTGTACCCGGAACCCCCCCCCCCCCGTTACTACACCAATGTAAGATACACCTGTACGACTTTACAAATCCTCTCAATATCCATTGGCCTAGCATAATTTTATCATATTTTTCAACTGTTTCTTCTTTGTCGCTGCTGTCTTCGTCAGTGACAGGTTTTCCTTTTATATTGACGAGAATGTTTCTAGCTCTGAAGCTACAAGTATTTCATCAAGCTCATATGTAAATAAATAATCTTCATAGACATACTGGGGGGGGGGGGGGGGGGGAATTAAAGGTCTGGTCTGCCCCACCCATCCGAATGGTTATTGAGGTGGCCAAAAGTATGCTTTATGGGATAGCCCCATCACCCTCACAATCATCCCGGAGCTGAATGAGAGCCTAATACCTGAGTGATTCCGGCAGCAAGGACAATAATTAATTATATTTCAGGTAATTGTAGAGGGAGGTGGAAGTAGTTCCCACATGAATGGTTCCCCCCCCCCCCCCCCACTAAGTTGGTGCTAGAAAGATCTGTGCGGGAAGGACAAAAGCAGGTTAGCACAGTTGGCTCCTTGGACTTTAAGGCCCGTATTAGACTTGGTCACCTGGCGACGTCACCGGTGATCTGACTAGGTGCTGGGCACTAGTTCTTATGACGCTTATTACATTAGGGTCACCGGTGACGTCTCCAGCGTTTGGTGACCGACTGGTGACTCTTCCCCGTGACCAGACGAATCACCACTGGTGACCAAGAATTATCGCTGGGTATTGAATTAAATGGCATGTATTACACACAGTCGCCAATGTTGGGTCACCACTGTATTTTTGTGTTCTGCGAGTTCAGTTTGTTTGACGCTAGTGTAGTGAGCGGTCATGTCGGAAACATATGAAGAGATGCTGCTTCTTGATCTTTTGTTGAGGAAAAGAAGGAGACGGGCAAGGAAAATGCACGTGCATCCGATATTATCACTTCGAGAAACAAAAGGATTGTTTAAAACCATTTTTGACGATCTTTGTGCTAATGAAAACAAGTTTTTCAATTACATGCAAATGTCAAAATCCTCCTACTTTGAACTGCTTTCACTAATAAAGGTGGACATTACCGGAACAAATACTAGAATGAGGTAATGTATTTTGCCAGAAGAAAAGCTTGTAGTTACTTCAAGTTGAGTAAAAAAAAGTGTTTTACTTCATCTGTATATTCAAAGCATAATTATGATTTTAATAACTCACAGGTTTCGGATTACAGTAAAATTTGTCACTATATTAGCTACTGAGTTCCTTTATGTTTTAATAATTTTATATATTATGCATTACTCGAGTTGTCAGCCTGTTAATACAGGTACAATTTGTGTTTAGTTAAAACATGTCATTATTTTTACTAAAGTAAATTAATAAATTAACTACCAGGACTATAACATTGCAATAATCACTAACTGTAATAATAATAATGGAGATGTGTTACTGGCAAAGAGAATTTACATTAGTAAACATTTTTCAAAACCAAATCTTTTTACAAATTGTATTGAAAATAAAACAAATTTTAAAACAGAAAAAGAAACCTACTTCAATGAAATGATACTCAAACATTAAATACTAAAGTTTAAAATAAATTAGTTACTTTAACTGAGAAAATTTTAAATTTCATACAAGTAACCTTTTGAAGTCGGCGCCAAATATTTTATGAAGCTGATAAGAAATTCTATCTAATATCAAATATAACACTGTATTTCAGTAAAAGTGAGTGTAAATCATATATAGAATTAAAATACAGTGTTATATTTGATATTAGATAGAGTTTCTTATCAACTTCATAAAATATTTGGCGCCAACTTCTAAAGATTACTTTTATGAAATTTGAAATTTCCTCAGTCTAAAGTAAATACTTTATTTTAAACTTTTTAGTATGTGAGTATTTAATGTTTGAGTATCATTTCATTGAAGTCGGTTTCTTTTTTTGTTTTAAAATTTGTTTTATTTTAAATGTTTTAGTTGAATTTTCAAACTTTGAAAACATGAGAAGTTTTTTGTAGCCTACATGATGAAATATTTATCAAATTAGCATGCCAATATAACATCAGTTAATATTTAAAGTAACGAAAGGCACTGGAGTGGGGGAACTGGGGGTTGGCCTCAGTCTTGGTGACTTTACTGGTGACGTGGCTGGCTGCCCGTACAGTAACCGGTGACGTCACCGGTGATGTCACCGGTGACGTCGCCTGGTGACCAAGTCTAATACGAGCCTAATATGTGAACCATTAAGCGTGAACTTTCCTATGAAGCAAAATTCAACCGTGGACTTTCCTACGAGCTTGTGTTCTGTTGTAAACTGTCTCCAATGTCAATAATTATAACCCTCGCTCTTCTCAAATCCTCAGATCCCAGTGATTTCCTTTAAAAAGTACGTTAATACAGGAACAACAATATCTCAGTAATCAATCATCAGATATTTTAATTCTGGCCGAAATCAGCCAAATTGATGAGTTCTCCGGTTATCTGCTGTAGAAAATCAAATATCCAGAAAATCTGAATCTATCAGTAGCCTACAGTTTTTGACATTTTTCGAGGAACATACTTGTAGTTATACAGGAGAGAGATAGAATTTGAATAAATTCATAGGTCCATTCTTTCTAAATCAAATCACAGTACTTTGAAAAGTAAAGACGACGTTTGAAATGTTCAAAATGAGATTCGAGTGAATTGATAATTCGGATTTTTTTTCAAAACTGAGTACCATACTTAAGTTAAATTTTTAACCAGTTTTAGACGTTTGATACCAGAATGTAATATGTAAGTGAAGAGATGTATTGAGATAGCTAAGAAGTTGATAGGGATGAGAGTCCTAATTGTATATTTGTTTTTAGGGTTGCAACATTAAATGATTATCTCATTGAGTATTTATCTCATGTTAAAAAGTAACAGAATTCAGAATAGAACCTTAGCACATGGTTTATTGTTTGTAAGAAAGTCCATGCATGAAATTTGCACTGCTAAATTACGATATGCCACCATAAATTACTTTGTGAGAAGTGTCACTACAAGTACACCCACCTGCTCCATACAAATATGGTTACAGTTACATTACTGGACAGATGACAGTAACAGATACAAGTAACAGTTCGTAGGAAAGTCCACGATTGTATTTTGCTTTGTAGGAAAGTCCACACTTAATGGGTTTGTATTAAAGTCCACCATATTAAAGTCCACCATATAAAAGTCCATGCCACCGCACAGTCACTGGTTGGTATCCCTCATCACTGCTGGCTAGCGGGCAGCCATCTATGTAAATTGCAGAGCAAAATACAGCACTGTATTGTTGCGACAAACTGTCAATGTTTATATAAAAAGCCAAAATTCTTTTATAATTATAAAATTGTGTTAGAACAAATAATCCTCCCAAAAAATCCCCCCCCCCCCAAATTATCGAAAGGTTATAAAATATCAAGAATAATTTGTAAAAAAATTCCCTCCCCAAAAATGCCAGGAGCGCAAACTGCGCACCTGTACCCCTCTCTGGGCACCCATGCTCACACTGGTACCTCAAAAGAATCTCACCGTCTTTGTAACTTTAATCAGTATTTATATTGCAGCCAGAAACTCAACCTTGAATTCTTCCTGGCCAAACCAAACTCAGTTTATCAAACATTGTTATTGTATCAGTTGAAAAGATTACATTACTAAACCATTAGTAATCATTGATTACTAAATCAATAACTAAATCAATATTGTATTTGAATGTTGTCAAAACATGCTTTAAGATTAGACCCATTTGTAATGCAATTGGTAATTTGGTTTGGATTCAACAATAAACTGTTGCCATAGACTATTGAGCTATAAACATACAGTCCTGTAAAATGGACAAGTTGGCCTTTGTTAGTAACAAGACTAGAAAATAGCGCCACACTCATTCTACTATCACCTGTTCCATTTTCAAATTTTCCTGTAGACTATACCCATTTGGTTGGGTCAGATGTTCATCTAAAATTCTAAATGATCTGAAAAGCTTCCTTTATGTTTAAAGAATTAAATTTTAATTTTTTACAGGACAATCTTTCAAGACCGTCCAGTGATGACAACTTCCCTAGACCTGCTGTTGATGATGGCGATGATAGTGAAGAGGATAAGCGTTCTTCCAAAGAATCAAAGATTATTAGGCCTACTGCAAATGAAAAGAAAAAAGGTAAAAAAATACTTCAACAAGTTTTCTATCAAATGGCTGGAAATACCAGAGTTTAAAAGGTGACTTGAAAAATCTAAAAATAAATCAGGAGAGCATGAACTAGCTTATTGCAGATTGTGTGATATGCACATCACAGCACACAAAAACGATATTCACAGACACAATTTGTCTGATAAGCATGTACTTCGTTCAAGAGAAGTCAAAGGAAACCTTGACATAAAAGATTCAAAGGAGGGCTGAAGCAAAGCTAGCTGGTTTCATTGCTGAACTAAATTTACCAATGAAGACAATAGACTCTCTAGCTCAATTGATTCCAGGTATTCTCCCTGACTCAAATATTGCTCAGGGTATCAGACAACACCACATTAAAATCACTACTGTTAAAAAAAAACTCACTAGGTTCTGAATTTAAGAACCAATTAAATACACACCTAAGTAAACCAGGTAGCTTTTACAGTATAGTAATGGATGAAACAACTGACATGGGTTCAAAAAAACAGTGTGCATTTGTTGTTGTTTACAAAGACAATGAAGTAAATAAAATCAAGTCGAAGCTTTTTGATATGGATGTGATACCATCTCCAACTGCTGATATATAAGGCCTAATAATCTTTGATTCTTTGGAAGAACGCTTATCCTCTTCACTATCATCGTCATCATCAACAGCAGGTCTAGGGAAGTTGTCATCACTGGTTTCTGCTTGCAATTTTGTTAGTTTTTTTTGGAGTGTCTCCTGATAGACCAGGTCTTGAAAGATCTTCCTGTAAAAAAATTAAAATTTAATTCTTTAAAACATAAAGGAAGCTTTTCAGATCATTTAGATGAACATCTGACCCAACCAAATGGGTAGTCTACAGGAAAATTTGAAAATGGAACAGGTGATAGTAGAATGAGTGTGGCGCTATTTTCTAGTCTTGTTACTAACAAAGGCCAACTTGTCCATTTCACAGGACTGTATGTTTATAGCTCAATAGTCTATGGCAACAGTTTAGTTTATTGTTGAATCCAAACCAAATTACCAATTGCATTACAAATGGGTCTAATCTTAAAGCATGTTTTGACAACATTCAAATACAATATTAATTGAATTACTGTTGTTAACTATCAAGATTATTTCAGTTTAAGTACTGTATTATTGTTCTTTCATATAAATAAAGACTAAACAATGTAAGAAAATTAGCACAATAAAGACTAAACAATGTAAGAAAATAGCACAATTAGTACATGCTTTAAGATTAGACCCATTTGTAATGCAATTGGTAATTTGGTTTGGATTCAACAATAAACTAAACTGTTGCCATAGACTATTGAGCTATAAACATACAGTCCTGTGAAATGGACAAGTTGGCCTTTGTTAGTAACAAGACTAGAAAATAGCGCCACACTCATTCTACTATCACCTGTTCCATTTTCACATTTTCCTGTAGACTATACCCATTTGGTTGGGTCAGATGTTCATCTAAAATTCTAAATGATCTGAAAAGCTTCCTTTATGTTTTAAAGAATTAAAATTTAATTTTGGGGTGGCATTACAATTTATTTAAATTAATCAAGTTGTAAGCTGCACAATTTATCTTGCTATTTTTTATATTATAATTCAATAAAACAAGAAAATTTACTGTAATTATTTTTTCATAACTTTTTTCTCATCTCTAACTTATTAATCTTACAGATTCTTACCTCAGGTTTAGATTTCCTTGTGATAAAACAATCCATTAGTAGGCATAAATTAAATCAAATTTGGAAACACAACTTAGTGTAGTATCAATACTATAATTGACTAGTCTAACTGTAAAATTTATCACAGTATCATCACATTGATAAAGACAACAAACATCAACAAGAAGAGAAGAATGACAGCTTACAACAAGACAATGACATCAGCAACAAGCAACATGCAATGCCAACCAGTTGTTCTCAACCCTAGGCCCTAGGCATATGCAAGCCATCCAGACCAGCAGTGTAGCCAATCCCGCCATCACTTACAAATTAACTTTCCCAACTTTTGTGTAAAAATAATAGTAAAAGACAATTATTTTGAAAAATCCCTGGAAAATTTAAAAACTCAGAAAAATAATAGAATGAACTCCCATTCCCCGGATTCTGGGGAATTCCCCAGAAATTGGCAATGCTGCTTAAGAATAGATTGATGAATGAAAATTGGGCTGATGTTTACAGTGTAAAGGATGTACACAAGAAATATGATGCCTTTGTTAAATTATTTTTGCATCATTTTGATATTTTGTGTCCTCTTAAAGAGAAAAAAATCCATAGAAGAAGGATAAAATGGGCTGGTGAAGAAGTTACTAAACTAAAGAATAATATGGTTTACCATTACAGAGAATGGAAAGCAAACAATGCATTAAATAATAATATCTCTTATAAACAAGCATGGAGATTGTACAAGGCAAATGTATCACTTGCTAGATCAGGCTGGTATAACAGACGCTAATAATAAATCAAAAGAGTCTTGGAAAGTGGTGAATGAGTTCAGGGGCAAGGGAACAAGGAAGATTGAGAATTTTATTTTGGTGAATGAAGGTAGTACTATTAAAAATCCAAAACAGATAGCGGAGATTATGAACTCTCATTTTGTAAATATAGCTAAAAATATTAGTGATAAAATAGAGGGTGCGAATCAGAGTAAACATGACTTGGAATTTCCTGAACAGCTAAGTAGATTAAGAAATTTTGTTGAAGTAAATGAATCTACACTAATAAACATAATCTCTAAATTTTCACAAAAATCGTCCTATGGTTTGGATGGCATTAGCATTGAGGTAATAAAATTCTGTGTAAAAGAAATAGTCTCTCCTTTGTTACACCTGATTAATGCTTCTGTAAAGTATGGAATGGCTGTAAAATAGCTAGACTCAAGCCTCTCTTCAAAAGTGGGGATGAAACTGATTTAAATAACTACCAGCCAATTTCTCTGTTACCGGTTATTTCTAAAATACTAGAGAAAGTAATTTGTAATCAGCTGATACCTGGAGGATAATGATATGCTTTGTGACAAGCAATATGGTTTTTGCAGGTCAAAGTCTACCAAATTGTTGCTAATAGATTTCCTAAACTACTGTATTGATGCGATTGAGTCTGGAGAGTTTGTAATTACTTGTTTTGCCGACCTCTCCAAGGCTTTTGACTGCATGGATGTTGAACTGTTGATGACCAAACTCAAGTCCCTTGGTTTGGGGGGCTTGGCATTGAAATGGATAAGATTGTATATGACAAATAGGTATCAAGTTATGGAGATTCAACATGAAACAAAATATAAAATAAAATTAACTCAATCAGAACCTAGATTAATCATTTCAGGGGTTCCCCAGGGGTCTATTCTTGGCCCTTTGTTATTCTTGATCTATGTAAATGATGTTTCAAGATCAGTTCCAAATGAAAATCTCTATATGTTTGCAGACGATACCACACTAGTAACAAAGAGCAAAAATTTGAGAAAATTAGAAATAGAATCTTACATGAAAATGAATAGTCTCTGTCAATACTTTGCTGATAATAAATTAATGTTAAACCCACTAAAAACAAATTATATGTTATTGTTGTAGATATCCATTTTTTGTGAACTGCAGTAGAACTATTCATATGTATAAACTTGCTGTGCAGAACTGACCTTTTTTGAGTCACGGCAGACACGTTTCGAACTATGTCGTTCTTCTTGTCAACATGTCTGCAACCAAGTGCTGAAGAAGAACGACATATTTTGAAACATGACTCAAAAATGGTCAGTTCTGCATAGCAAGTTTATACATATGAATAAATTATATGTGTTTACAAACTCGTCAGAATAGGAGTACAAGACAAGCAGAAACCCCCAAATTGTTTATTGGAGAGTTGGAATTGGTAGGTAAAAACTCAACAGACTTCCTAGGGGAAAGACTGGTAGAAGGGCTAGGTTGGGAGGAACAATTGGATAAAATTGAAAGTAAAATAGCAAGTGGGACTTTTGTGTTAAGAAATTTAAGTAGATTAGGTAATAGAAATCTAGTAAAGTCGGTTTATCATTGTTTAGTAGAGTCACACATCACATAAATTTTGTGGGAGGGGGGTAGTGGTCCCCATGGGTAGAAGCCTGGTTGGAGGGGGCAGGGGGGCCCGGAGGGGTAGTGGTAGTGTGGCGGGAGTGGCAGGGGGCCCGGGGGGTTAATGGTGGGGAAGAGTTAGCAGGGGGGGGTCAAAGGTCAAGGTTGTGATGAAACGAACAATTTTATACTACTCCCTTACTCTAGGAATATAAAGCTTATCTCATCTGACTGAACAGGTACCTGTTACGGTTCGCGGATAACAATTTCCTAAAAAAGGTTGACAGGTTTATGCGGAAAAAATTCAATACAATTGCAACATTTAATTCCTTCGAAAACACTTCAATACAGAAAGTTAGTAATATAGCAGAAGAGTGAAGCTATCATTTTCAATAAAAGATCTATTAATTAGCACTCATTCCGAAAATTTAAGGCTTCTAAAGCCCTCATTTAGGAGGTGAATTGAATGCATTCGTTGTGAAATGAACTGTAAAATTATTTAAAACATTAATTACTGCGATTATTAAGTTATATGAAATATTCAAAAAAGGCCAAAAGAAGGCGTTTTTGAGATTGAATGACGATATGAACTTGGTTATTGATTGCGAATAAAGCACCCAGAGTTTACAAAACCAGAATTTAAATTGGATCAAAAAACAGAAGAATAGCAAGTGGAAAGCATCTGTGCAAAATCAGTATGCTTTGATTAAAAAAAACTCGACTTTATAAAATTTGGGACCATTCTTGACTATTCAGTACATTCATATTTAATTTCAGAAAATGATTTAACAAGTTTTGATGGAGAAATTGAACAAAATGTTTGGTTCATTAGCAATTTAATTGGTTAACCATTAGGTCAACAATAAAAAAAACATCATGATAATCATCATTTCATGATAATTTAGTGAATTTTTGTAAAATATTAATATCCATACAATTGGTAATCTCGATTCGCGTTCAGACTGGCATTTTTCGTTTACTTTTTTATTAACGCAAAAGTCTCATATGAGCATCAGAAAAATAAATAATAGTGAATCTTGTAGCACGATTCAGATAATTTTACACTGATTCAATTTAATTCACACCATCTATATGAAGACCTTAGTCATTTCTGAATGGATGATGGAATAGCTGTAATCTTTCGCCCTCTTTATTTCTGTAACAAAGCGTTCCGGACCTGCATTCATTCGAATTTTTTTATCCTCATGAGAAGTTGCTTATGCAGTCTGACAGAATCACTGGAACTCTTGAAACACTCTGTACAAAATATACTCATGATGGACACATTTTGTTTACCCATTGCTTATTAACTAATGCTATTTAAGTCAAGTAATGAATCCCCACCCCCCACAATAAACTTTTTATTGGGCAACATTCAAGAAAAAAGAGCTCTGAACAAACCCAATTTTAACCCCCTCCCTTCCCAAATTTTACCTGGTAGGACGGGTAAGACCCCCCCCCCCCAACCAAAAGTCTGGTACGCCATTTAAGTGAGCACATGCAACTACTCCTGCATTGTGAAGTCCATTGACTATCCATAGGAAACGTTCTGGCCAGGTTGATTCAGGCTTCATGATAATGTACGGTTGTTCGTTCGTATCACAATTGCAAGCAGAAGGAGAGTTGAAAGCAAGTCTTTTTTGACAAATGATGAGGTTTGGTTAATGAAGTTAGCTTACTTAGCATATATTTTTAGTTCTCTGAATACTCTTAATTTGACCTTACAAGAAAAAGATATTCACAAATTCTTTGTGCAAGACAAAATTGATGCTACTATCAAAGAGATACTATGGTGGTCCGATAACATTCAGAAAACTATATTACTTGATGACTTCCAACTTCTAAACGATTTTTTGGACGATAAAATTATTACAGAACGATCAAAGTACCGTAAATAAAGAAACTTGCAAAATGATCTTTGATTATCTTAAAGCCTTGGCTTCTGAACTAAAACACTATTCCACTCATAGAATAAGGAAAACAGTGAGTTAAAAATCCATTATTTGATGAGGACAAAAAAACTTAAATAATCTCAGCCTTACGAGCTCCCAGTTAAGCTGCTACTCTTTTAAATCTTAAAATATTACAGTAACTAAACCTTTCTTACGCATTTTTTCTTAACAATTTGAGTTATTAAACTATTCGTAATCGTAGTAGGTAAATGCATCAATTTGAAATATTTTAATAAAATTAAATTCTTTCTAAAATTAATATTCATCTGTATCAAATTTTTTATTGCAAAATAAGAAGTCCGTTTTGTGAAGTTTTATATTCAAATACTAAGTTTAAAATGTGTGGCTATTTTAGATTTCCCTTTATTTTTTGGCTGTTTTTTGAAAACCAGTAATTAATTATTTTGCAGGAAAATGAGCTCATTGAACTGCCGCGATTCTATGATTAAATCAGGCTATAAGGAGAAAAATTGAACAACATATTGGATGGTGACGAGGATAGAGTATCCAACAATATCCGTAATTGTGATGAGGTTTCTGATGGTATTCACCACCACGTATTCATGTGAACGCCCTTTTTTTAATTTTCGGTTTTATAAAAAAGAAATATGGAAATGAACTCAATGTTGAAAGTGACTCAAGATTAAAAATACCTTCATTCAACCCTGACATTGACGTGTTAATGCAAACGAAACAGTCTCGAATACCTCATTAATCCTTACTTAAAAACAGCAATTTGACTTATTAAAAGGTTGTGATAACAATTTTCTTAATTGTAATCATATCAAAGCTGTATTAATATATTTTGATTATAAAATTAAAATGGTCTTTGAGTAAGCCTACTTTTATAATATTGTAGTTCTTTATCTCACCTAGGAACACTTGTTAGTGAGTAAGAAACCACTTGTTGCATATATGGCAAACATAAATCTTGCTAAATAACTGTTTTGCTACAGAGTTCTTTTGTCTACCATTTTCAAATCAGAACACAAATTGTATGTAGATATTTAATCTGTATCTTCAAAAAAGCATAAATATAATATATATATTTGCAATATTTGCGGGTAAATTATTGTAAGGCCTGGTATGGCCTGAGGCCTATTTTCGCCTTCGTATTTTGGTTACGTAAAAGTCTGGACAGACAGGCGTCCAAGGGCAGACACATTCCTTTCTAACCGCTCCTTAGAATGGTCTCACGAAGAGGCGACCAATCAGAGGCGACCTCGCACACTAGCTTAAGACTAAGTTGACGTCAGTATTTAAACACTGACTTGCGAAGCCTCTCACACAGTACACAGAGCTCACTTGCAGAACAACCTTCCTGACGACTACACCCGCGTGGCCGTCGGCTAGACCCAGCCACTCTCTCTCGCCAAGCCTGTAAACTCCAACCAATCTTCACATGGAAGCCGCTGACTAACTTCGCACCGCCATGTATTGTACTCAACAAGGTAACAAGTAAACGACTAATCCTGGTAGCGCCAGAATTTAGAGCAGTGGACTGTATAGATATTTTGAATAATTTAAGAAATTTTATGCATCTCACTAGGAAATAAATTACATCGAAAAACACAGAATACAATGAAAAATTCACTCACCCTTTTAGCGTTCTGCCGAAGCTCAGACCAATACTGATTCTCAGGGTTTTGGATGGATCTGAGGTATAGGAATTTGAGAAAGGATTGAGACAGGTATACTCAGCTATTAGGCTATGTGTCATCCGAACTCCTGCTTGGCTGTCTCCTTGTATCCGTGCTACTCCGATGTAGAATTTCCCGTGAGATACTTATATGGTTTCCGATAAATACGGGATGATATTTCAATTAATAAGACTTTCTTATATTAATTATCACTGCTAGTTTGCACTTGAATACAACTCTGAGTTCATGAGCGAACAATCGCTCATAAAATAACACAAAAAATAACTGAAACTTACACTCACGACCACCGAGTGGATAGTTTAGCATAAATAATAATTATAAAACTAACGAAAACGATCTTGATCGAATTTTCCCCAAATTGGGAAAATGCAAATGAGTTAATTATATGTGACCACGAACTCACATAAAGTAATTTATTACTGAAGAAATACACAATCGAAACAAACCAACTTGTTCCTGCCTTCTTCATTCAATTACCGAACTCAACTCGAAGCGAAGCGAACGGACACAGATCTGATTCATAATCTACCCCTGCCTGCTTACTTCCACCTTCGACCGGAAGAGTGCAGCAGCAGACGGCACAACAATTAAGCCATTATTAAAAACAAAAACAAAACACGCGTTTCCATTCCCCCAACCCTGAAACATAGTTTTCAGCCGAGACTAGGCATAAAAAACTTCAAAAAAAAAGAAAAAAACTAAACAACCAAAAATAAACAAAAAAGGAAAAAATTGGGGTTCAACTATTTATTGGGTTGGCAACGGAAACAATTTGGTAACAGGTCGTTTGAAACGACCAGTGACCAAACGTACAATCGCCACTCGTATGACACCATCGGCTCCAGGAAACACTTCCTCAATGATTCCTAGCGGCCACTTCAATGGAGGGAGGTTCGGTTGATCCACAATCACAACCGTTCCAACTGTGAGAGGTGGTGACGATTTGGACCACTTTCCACGTACTTGTAGTTCATGGAGGTATTCTTTCCTCCATCTATTCCAGAATGATTGAACGAGTTGGTCCACAAGTTCGTAACGTGTAAGACGATTGACTGGGATGTCTGTCACATCTTTCATTGGAAAAGCCGTTAAAGGTGTTAACTTCAAGAAATGAGCCGGCGTTAAAGCGAGCGGCTCGTTTGGATCGTCACTCAATGGACACAACGGGCGAGAATTCAATACCGCTTCCACTTGAACCATCACCGTATTCATCTCTTCATAAGTCAATAATTGAGTGCCAATCACCTTAATCAAATGTGATTTTACAGATTTAATGTTCGACTCCCAAATCCCACCGAAATTTGGGGAGGCAGCGGGAATGAATTTCCAATCGACTCGATAATCAGCCAACTCGTTGATAACAGTATTTTGAAATTCAGACGAATCCAACAATCGCGACAACTGCACCAGCTGTGCATGCGCACCAACAAAATTCGTTCCGTTATCTGAATAAATCACGCGACAAGGTCCGCGGCGAGACAAAAACCGGCGAAACGCTGATAGAAACATAGGCGTGGATAAATCGGAAACCAGCTCTATATGGACAGCTTTCGTTGACATACAAACAAACAGACAGATGTATGCTCTAAGAATAATTGGATTTCGGCGTCGGACCATTGTAATGCGTACAGGACCACCGTAATCGACCCCACACTGTTCGAACGGTTTACACTGGGATACCCTACATGACGGCAAATCACCCATTTTGGGGGGTATTACACTAGGACGACATCGGAAACACCTATTACATTTTCGAATACGACTTCGAATGATAACACGAGCAGAAAAAATCCAGAACTTCTGCCTTATCAACGACACCAATAGACGAGGGCCAGCGTGGCAATTCTTTCTATGATAATAATCAATTAGAAGTGTGATGAAAGGATCACTCTTAGGCAGGACAATTGGGTGACAACTGTCAAATTCCATATCTGAATTCCTTAAACGACCACCAACACGAATTAGA
This sequence comes from Conomelus anceps, assembly GCA_948455865.1. NCBI lineage: Eukaryota > Metazoa > Arthropoda > Insecta > Hemiptera > Delphacidae > Conomelus > Conomelus anceps. Next base: position 125,270,793 of record OX418216.1, read on the forward strand.
TCATTATCTAGAAACGGTGACAAACACTGGAATTTGGATACACAATCTTTTCCTTTCTTTAATTCATTGAGCTCATGTGAAAAATGAATTCCTTGTATGACTCTACACAAATATTTCTCCGCTACATCGAAATCCAGTTCACCTGCTTTCGGTAATATTCGCAAGATTTTCAATACTATGACAACGATACGCAACAAACGTTGATAATCCGAGCACCTTTCAATCAAATTATATATTACATTATCAGTGGCGCTTTCTGATTGAACAACCGTGATAACTTTAGAAGATTTTGTTTCAGGTGGACACTCTATTTCTTCAAATTCGACTTTGACAGGCCAACGATCTTCCTCCAAAGTCAACCAGGTGGGCCCTGTCCACCACAACTTGTGATTAATAAGCTTTAGTGGTGTTAAACCACGCGATACACAGTCGGCTGGGTTTTCTTTGCCCGAAACATGCATCCAACAATCGATGCGTGAGCTTTGAATTTTCGTAACTCGATTGGCAACAAACGTTTGCCATCGCGACGGCGAACCTCTAATCCAGCAGAGAGTCACAGTTGAGTCCGAAAAAGCAACTATGCGGACGATTTTACAGCGAAGATCAAGGACTGAGACAACAGACTCAAGTAGATTAACCAGGAGAAGAGCTGCGCACAATTCCAATCTCGGTATTGATATAGTTTTACTTGGTGCAACCCTGGATTTTCCACACAACAGCGCTATTGTCGGTGAACCACGATCCACTTCCTGTGATTTTAAGTAAATTACAGCTCCATAACCGGATTCACTTGCATCACAGAAGCCAATCAACGTGATCATCGAATCAATAAACACTCCCAAATGACGAGGAATAGACAGATTCGATAAAAATTGAAACTCTCTTTTACATATCTCCCACTGAGATGCAATAGAATTAGGTGGTTCCTCATCCCAATCTGAACCAATACGCCATAATTCTTGTATCAGACATTTCAAGAACAATGTTAACGGCGCCAACAGCCCTAGTGGATCGAAAATTCGCGCAACAGTAGACAATATATTCCGTTTGGTAGCAATAGAGTGGTCTTGTGTGACGAAAAAACGAAACGAATCGATAAACGGTTGCCATTCCAAACCTAATATGGCTAATGAATTTTCACTATCAAATTCCTTAGACAACGATGACTTTTCCTTATCTGCGAAACCCGACATCAATTCCACCGAATTAGAAGCAAATTTAGTCAATTCAAAACCACCAGCTTTGAATAATTCTTTTGCCTGACTACACAATCTACTAGCATCACTTATGGTAGGAACAGACGTTACAAGATCGTCCATGAACATATCCTGTGGAATGCGCGCTTCAGCGTCCGGAAAATTTTCGCCCTCCTCTTTAACCAACTGATGAATAGTTCGCAAAGCCAAGTATGGGGAGGAAGTGATACCGAATACGACACAATTTATTTCATACATTTCAACAGGATCCTCTGACGAAAATCTCCATAGAATCCGCTGAAAATTACGGCTTGATTCACCCACAAATATTTGACGATACATCTGTTTCAAATCGGCTGTAACTGCGACGGAAAACAGTCGAAAGTTTATTAATAATACGAAAATATCAGTCTGCAGCTTTTGGCCTATATGCAAGATGGAATTTAATGACCACCCACTCGTGGTTTTTGCGCTAGCGTCATAAACAATCCTCAAAGGTGTACTCGTACTCCGCGCCTTGACGATTGCGTGATGAGGAATATAATAACCTTGTTTATTTTCCTGATCTTTAATTAGCGTCATGTGGCCCTGGCGTAAATAATCCAACATTATTTCGTGGTATGCAATCCTAGTATCCTCCGAACGAGCGAGACGTTTTTCCAAATTCAACAGTCTCCGTTTAGCCATAGAATATGAATCACCCAGACAATCAGCTGATTCTTTAAACGGCAAAGATACGATGAACCGACCAGATTCTAAACGACGAACTGACGACTGAAATTTATTTTCACAATCCAATTCCTCAGAAGTAAGATTATTCCCCGATTTAGGACAATCTTCAACCTCCCAAAATTTTTGAATCAAGTCATTCAAAGATGGATTACAAGCGAGCAAACAACTATCAGAATGATTATCCTGTGACGAATCCAAAACTGGGGCGCGACCCATGACAATACAACCCAACTTACTGTCGATCAATCTGACTAATCCTACCCTTTGATAAGATTGGTAGTTATCTATTAAATCGGGAAAGAATTCGGCACCCAGAATACCATCTAATTTTCCAGGAATAAAGAATTTATCATCAGCCAACTTTAACGTTTTCAAATATGACAACTTAGACATATCCACTTCACCAGATGGTAATCTGTCAATTATTTTTTCCACTACCAAAGCATCAACGGCGAACGAAAATTTATTGTCAACATGAGAATAGAATGTAAACGCTGTACGGCCCTGAACTTGACTAGAGTGACCTCCAAACCCAGTGACAGTTGAAACCAGTGGTCTAATAGACAAGCCTAGACGTTTGCACGCACGCGCAGTCACAAAATTTTTCTCACTACCAGAGTCGATCAGCAGACGCAGGCGACATTCCTGCCCTCTCTTATTTTTTACAAGAACAACAGCAGTTGACAACAAAACGGTTGTATTCTTATTTTCGGGTTCATTCATAACCAATTTAGAACAACAACTAACACCACCCTCTTCAGTTGATTTATTTTGAAAATTAAAATGTAACAAAGTGTGATGCAGTTTTTTGCACTGCGTGCAGTTTACATTAGTCTTGCAGTCACGAGCTGAATAATTTCCCATTAAACACTTCAAACAATGAGACTTATCTTTTATAAGTCGAAATCTGTCCCATGGCGAAAGTTTTAAGAAAGACTCACACTCTGTCAACTTATGTTTACTTCCCTTACAAATTGGGCACTGAGATTTCCCACGACTATCACTAACATTATCTCCCGAATGGATTGCAAAATTCTTAAAGTTTGATGGGCCCTTTCCCTGTTTTCCACTGTTAGAATGAAAATTATCACCCTTATTTTTGTCAATTGGCAGTGATCTGAGTTGTTTTTCAATGAAACTCACAAATTCTTGGTAAGTTGGGAACTCTGTATTCCTGTGAGCGTTTTCGAATTCTCTACGTGTTACAGGATCAAGAATTTTTAAACCAAAATGCAAAAATATAGCATCGACAAGTCCATCATTTTTCAGTCTTTTTACAGCGGTAATAGAGTTACAAAATTTATCCAATACTGAAGCCAAACCTTCCCTGGATTCTACCTTGAGCCCTTTAAATTGAAAAATTTCATCTAAATAGGACTCCAACTGTGCCCTTGGATTATTATAGCGATTAACTAGAGCATTCCAAATTATACTATAATTTGCAGCTACGGTAGGTAGATGCCTACAAATACTCGATGCGTCCCCTGTAAGTTTTGATGTTAGAATCTGAATTTTCTGTTGTTCAGACAATAATTTATTTTCATGAACGAGTGTTTTGAATAATTCATAGAAAACAGCCCAATCAGACTGACGACCACTGAATTTTGTTAACTCAATTTTTGGTAATAGCATTTCATTTGAACATGTAGGAGTTGTCTGCGCCGATTGCGCTGACACAACAGGTTCTGCTTTCCTTTTAAGAGTTTCAGCTGTTTCATAAATTCTCGATACCAAATCCAAATAACTATCATTGAAAGTAGGCGTAAATTTATCATTCAAACTTAGCTCTAACTCATTGATAAGAAGCTCAGTCTTATCATATTCTATTACTGTATTAGGAATCAATCTATGTAATGTTAAGAATTGTTGAGCAATTTTACTATTCGATACATCTTTTATAAGATCATAGGTTCTTTGAATTCGTTGGAATAATTGAACTAATTTTGCTCTATTTATTCGTAACGATTTCTCAGCTGACGAAGACAGCTTTAAGTCTGAATCCATTGTGAATTGATTTTATTTCCAATAGAATAGAAAAACGATTCTAGAAACTTGTTTTTCAATTAGACGAACAGATAGCTTATCGGCAACAAACAATAGTTGCAACGCAATAGCAGACAGACATGAATGAAGCAAGCTCATTGCAGCAGACAATTGCTGACATGACTAACTTACTCCAACATCGACATGACTACGACAATCTGAACTCAGAATTGTACAGTGCAAATCTAGCATTAAACAATTTACAAAATTCGAAAAAAACTAAGCTGGATATAATGATCCGAGCCCGGTGCACCAAAATGGTAGCGCCAGAATTTAGAGCAGTGGACTGTATAGATATTTTGAATAATTTAAGAAATTTTATGCATCTCACTAGGAAATAAATTACATCGAAAAACACAGAATACAATGAAAAATTCACTCACCCTTTTAGCGTTCTGCCGAAGCTCAGACCCAGTGGCGTAACGTACACCCCCGCAGACCCCGCGGCGCGGGGGGGCCCGGGCTATAAAGGGGCCCGGAATGAAAATATATTTTTTTAAGAAATGGCCCGTGCCCAGACTGAAATAAAAAAAATTTCTAAAAGAAATAAAACTGAAACACTGAAGGAGGAAAAAAAGAATGAATTGGCTAAATATTGTCAGGCCAATGTTTATTGTTTACTTTATCAATTAATTCCCAGATAGCAGATAATTCGCAGATAGTGAAGGAATTCAGAAGCAGGATGTTGTGACTTCGGTAATGGAGACATACCGAAGACAAAACACTCTTCAAACTAACTTATCTAGACTGTTATAAATCATGACGGCTATGTCTCCACAGTGCAAATATTAGAGGAAATTATAATATTATTTTCCCATCGAATTCCTCAATGTATATTAGCTTACGAAGTAAAGGAAAGTGGGGGGTTATGTAGAAATTAAAGTCAATATTTTTCTTCATACAGTATTTTGAATTCAGTCTCTTTTGAATCGTCCTGTTGGATACACGTGTCCGTTAAATTGGCCTAGAGTAAACCGTATGTTTATTCATTATTGAGTTCGTGATCGTGAATTTTATTATTTGGAGTGCCATTTTTTTTCATCTCTATTCTATTTTTCAACATGCTGCGTTTATGGTATTGTGATGTTGTACGGTCATGCTTTAGTTATTTCCATTTTTTATCGACTAGTACATTTTTAAACAATATTCTCAGAAGGAATATTTATACCCTCGATTTATCGGATAAATTACGTGATTATTGTATAAGTATATAAATAATAATTTTGGAACAATTGTCAGTTCTCCCAACGCAGTTGAATTTTTTTCTTATAATAGGATCAAGTACTTACTGTATAAGTAGTTTACGTTTTCTATCTTCTGTTTCTTAAGAATAAATTTCTTAATTTTTTCTCTTTTCCTGACTTAGTAATTTCGCGGTAATTTAGATAAAATGCCTTTTTTATTAAAAATTGAACCTGTGTCCGTGTCTGCAAATGAGGCGAATTCTGATAGAACACATTTTTTGGGAAAAGGAGCGAAGGTGCCAACAAGGAGGATGTGAATGTGGATCCTATGGAAGACATCAATTTCAAGGTTTCTAGGTTTCAAGATTAATTATTTATAATATAATCAACTCTCAACTATTTCTATCTTTCAGAAGCCCACACGCTACAGCCCAAATCATTAGACTTGCCCCCCTTGAAACATGATTGAATTTTAAAATTTAATTTATAAAAAGGTGTTTAGTTCTTACATAATTATAACTGCCCACAGAATAATTATGCAAGTTTTTCAGGGAGGGGTGGGGGTGGCAAGGGTGAGGGGGTATATTTATATGATTTTGAGGGGCCCGGAAAATCGTTTGCGGGGGGGCCCAACTGGAAAACGTTACGCCACTGCTCAGACCAATACTGATTCTCAGGGTTTTGGATGGATCTGAGGTATAGGAATTTGAGAAAGGATTGAGACAGGTATACTCAGCTATTAGGCTATGTGTCATCCGAACTCCTGCTTGGCTGTCTCCTTGTATCCGTGCTACTCCGATGTAGAATTTCCCGTGAGATACTTATATGGTTTCCGACAAATACGGGATGATATTTCAATTAATAAGACTTTCTTATATTAATTATCACTGCTAGTTTGCACTTGAATACAACTCTGAGTTCATGAGCGAACAATCGCTCATAAAATAACACAAAAAATAACTGAAACTTACACTCACGACCACCGAGTGGATAGTTTAGCATAAATAATAATTATAAAACTAACGAAAACGATCTTGATCGAATTTTCCCCAAATTGGGAAAATGCAAATGAGTTAATTATATGTGACCACGAACTCACATAAAGTAATTTATTACTGAAGAAATACACAATCGAAACAAACCAACTTGTTCCTGCCTTCTTCATTCAATTACCGAACTCAACTCGAAGCGAAGCGAACGGACACAGATCTGATTCATAATCTACCCCTGCCTGCTTACTTCCACCTTCGACCGGAAGAGTGCAGCAGCAGACGGCGCAACAATTAAGCCATTATTAAAAACAAAAACAAAACACGCGTTTCCAAATCCAAAACTCAAATCTCTCATTACGTCTCACCTCTTACCTACCGAACCCTTTTTCTTTTTCCTTTGTAGTCTGACCCGCTCGGTCCACTACATTATATTTACATATAACGAAGGGATATAATAATAATAATACAAATGAGGTTTGTTACAGAAAGGTGGGTCACCTGCTGAAAAAAGGTTGGGAAACACTGTTCTATTCTCTCTGCCGGCGACTTGCCCTAATCGGTCGTTTCTTCAGTTTCTCCCCTCTTTCGTTTGTAGGCTACGTGATGACATTCCATAATATTTGCTTTATTGGGAGGGAGCCGCTTGGATACGCAAACACACCTCACCACATACTGCAGCCGGCTGTGACATCATACTACAAATAATCTAGAAAAATCGATTACTCAGTTGGGGTTGAGGTATTCAATTTTCTTGTGGAGGTACTAAATAGTACGAAAAAGGCACTAAATAATGGCATAACTTGTTTGTATGATCAGACATGAGACATGGCCGGGCCAGCGACATGCATGCCACGTACGTGTCTCTGGTCCGGCCATGATGGAATTTCTATAAAACATTATGCCAACATTTAGTACTAATTTCGTACTATTTAGTACCTCTAAAAAGAAAATTAGTACTTCATCCCTAAGTGAGAAAACGATTTTTTCTCACAAAGCCAGGGTAATTAAAAAAAATTATAGCTCAGTTGGGGTTGAGGACATTTTTTTATTGGAGGTACTAAATAGTATGAAATCCTAAATGACATATTTTGTTTATGCAAATTCAGACATGGCCGGGCTGAGAGGTCATTGACCTATATCATTTTATGTTGTATCTCCTTAACCTTTGCGGTACGAAAATTTCTATTGGAGGTACTAAAAAAAAAGATGTAGCCTACCAAATATTGGCATAATTTTTCTTTTCAAATTCAGACATGACCAGGCTACCATGTCACTGGCCCGGCAACTTAAAAATGCCAATAACTCAGTCAGGGTTGAGGTACCAAAATTTTTATTGGAGGTACGAAATAGATACTTGATAGTTGCATAATTTGTTTTTACAAATTCAGACATGGCCGGGCCAGCGATATGCACATGCCAAATCCCCTGTAGCTGTACATAGTGTCCACCTTGTTGGCTTAATTATTCCCTTCTTATCAAGGACAGTGCTCTTATTTACAAAAATTTAGCTTCTCTTAATTTGTTACGACATTGGCTTGTTTTTTGCATGCATTGCCTGGACTACAATTAACTGTTTTGATGAAATTTTATTGAATAATTGTTGACAATCTTTATATTCAATTTTTGTTGCAATATTATTTATTGTCTTTGAAACTCCATAGTATGGGGGGAATTCTGGAAGTTTCAATTTTTCTTTAATCCGGCTTGGCATGCCGAGCTGCTGAAACACGGGCGGCCTGTAACGTTTCTACTCGCTACCATCGATCTCTATACTACTACAACTGGATCGCGCGCTGCATATATGAGGCAGTGAGCTTTTGCGGTCCGGTTTTCTCGACAGCATTTCCCCCACTACTAGTCCGTGTAGAAGCGCGCTCTTGCACAGCACGGCTTACGGCGATACCATGTTCGCCATCACAAAAATCGCTATATCTTCGTTTGCAGTGGCTCGATTTTCAATTAGTTCACATATTTGTAATCCGTATAAACGTGTGAAGATTATGGTATAAATTTCATATCAAAATAATTTAATAGTAAACTATTTATGACACTCAAAACGAATAAGGTTGCAGCCATAAAGTTATTTTGAAAGCTACTCTCCTGTTGTTTATTATATTACATAATTGAGGTCCAATTAAAGCTTAGAAGATCAGCCATTTTTTATCATTAAGTTATTAATAGATTTAGATTAATTTCCTTGGTGTTGTTCTGCCTCAAGTTCTCATCTAGTGCTGACTAGTCAGGTCATCGCTGGTAGATGTAGTCTGCAACATCTACCAGTGTGTTTTAACATAATCTATATCCATAGGTTCAAACAAACGGTGTACGTGAGTATTCAAACATTGATGTAGCTTATACTTATTTTCCCAATCAAAAGGTTAAATATAGATAACAGAAAGTGAAGTTATATTGGTAGACTTTAAACAGGATAATACATACATGTGGTTTGGAAACTAAATTCAAATAATATTTCTTTTGCAGGAAAAGGCCGTAAGAATAATTTGCAGGCTGAATTCAATAGATTGCATTGAATTCAATGCCGTGTCGGCATTTTTTCAAGTTCTTAGGCATATTTAACTTTCCCGTCATTATATATTTTGAGAACAATTCTTTTTTCCTTTTTAATTTCGCTTTTAATTGACAAACCAATACATATACAACTTAAGAAATACAAATATTAGACCTTCATATCAAAGACTTCAAGTTTATGACAAAATTTCCTTTTGAACCAGGTGGTCGAAAATTATTTGATAAATACCCTAATCAAATAAAATTCATAACTAGTTTACAAAAAATTTCTAAATAAAAGGTCTTTTATAGAATATATAATACAAAATTCATTTTATAGCATGAGCTATAGATAGTTGAATTAAAATTCTAATAAATTTTCTTACGCATTTTATCTTACTGGTGCTGTCAATAGGGCCCAAATTAAGATTTTTAATAGTAAAAAACCCAATGAATATTCTAAATGTAATTACCTGAGCCTGATTTCTAATTCTAAATAATTTGCGCCTTGTTTTCGGTTTGCTTTCTTGTAGGAAAATCGAATTTTGTTGGTATCATTTTGCTTCAATTTTCTTCTTATACCACCAACTTTGAAATGATCCTCATCAACGTGCTTACTATATAAACTTGAATGATGTGTAGGATTAACATTTTTTCGTTTTAGCCAGCAATCCATTTTGCTCTAACAACTGAGTCATTAGGGAAACTGAAATACAATAATTCACTATTTTACAATTCAAATGTTCTATTACAGGGGTTCTCAATCTTTTTCAAGGACTGTACCCCTTAATGGAAAATTAAAATGTAGCGTACCCCCTTGTCACCGCGAGGAGATGTGGGGGGGTGGGGGGGTGACGGTTAAATTAAAAAACCTTTTTGCATCTAAAACACAATACATTTGGAAACATATTTGAAACCCATTACAAAAAAAAAAAAAAAAAAAAAAAATGGGAAGGATGAGCTTGCTTCTTAACATAGTTCCTCAATGCTAGGCTCAAGGTAAAACCTTGAATCGTCCCCAACATTAACCATGTCTCTGAACTTCTACGAAATAGTTATACAAACCTATTGCACTTGTTGGTTCCTAGATTTCATTATTAAATAATAACCTTGCGTGATTGTGAAACGGGAAAAAATAGTTTAATTTTCCATTAACCTGCCCCGCGTACCCCTTGAAATACCCCCAAGGGGTACGCGTACCACAGTTTGAGAACCCCTGTTCTATTGACTCATCTTCTTTTCCCATATTTTCTCATATCTTCAGGTCCAAAATGCCTGTTTATATTAAAACAATGCATTTATAGCCTATATGAGGAATTTTGGTACACTACAATTGATATTTGGCTGGAAAGTAGCATTATGCTAAGATAATTATTGCCTAATTGTTAAATAAGCTTCAATTATACTTAATATCACTGAGTCATAGGCAAGAAGGGCGGGATTTGGAGAAGACTCAATGGTTGAAACATGTATTATACATTGTAATGTCCTATTTTGGTCAATCAGGTGAGTTGAACAAAATAATAATTCATCTGATTAGACGTACCAGATATATCTGATCGGAAAGCTGAACCAAATTTAATATACAGCATAATAATTATTTAATTAAGAAGAAGAAAAGTAATATTTCTGGTTTGTCAAGCTTTTTTTTTGTAAACAGAGTTCTTTATCTAGTTTTGAGGAAAAATGTTAATGTTAATGTTACAAAAATGTTAAAATGTTAAAATTAAGAACAAAAGTACATTTGAAAATTGAGATGAATATGTTTTAATAATTGAATAATCACTCTGCGACGCTACAACATAGATGGCTTTTCTAGCCTGTTATCAATTCAATCATGCTTAAAATGCGTATAACTTAACATACGCCTTTGTCATATTATGGAGAATACAATAGTCAAAACCGCATTAAATTCTATCAAGTAACAACAAAGGTATGCCAGTTTTTGTTCACGTAAACACGGTAGCTCCATACGATTTGTAAGGCTGCAGCAGGACTTCTATACGGACTAGTGGTGGGGGAGAGCCGAGTGGCCGGACCGAAACTCCAACACACTGCGCGCGATCCAGTTGTAGTAGTATAGATATCGATGCTCGCTACTCGCTTAGCTATAGCTTAAGCTGGGCATTCACGTTCCGATTTGCAGTACCACTTGCAGTCCAACCTCCAAGGTTGGATCCGAAAACGGAACGTGAATGGGCTTGTTGGATGGTTGGAATTGTAGATGGACGACTAGAGGGACGACTTCCGAATGTCGCCGGTGTTGGAGCGTGTGTGGGGGAGTCGGATCAAAGTCGTCCAACATATCTCAGTCAGTGCTTGACCTTCGGGCAAGTTTGGGCAACATCGGGCAACTTCGGTTACATTTTTCGGCTCCAGAGCGATGCTCACAGCTGACTAGGAATAAAGTTGGATTGCAAGTAGGAGTGTGAGTGGAGTCGACTATCCATCTAGCAGTACTACTAGCAGTACTGCAAGTGGTACTGCAAGTTGGAACGTGAATGCCCAGCTTTAGCTCCTCCTTCTCCTACTCCTACTCCTAACTTTTTCTCATTATTTTTCTTCTTCTTCTTCTTCTTCTTCTTCTTCTTCTTCTTCTTGCAAGTTGCAAAGGATTCTGATGACTTTCTAAATCTATTCAATGGTTAAAGATCAACAATTGCATTATTTGAAGGAGAGAAGTAAAGTGGATGATGCAGCACAACGTAGTAGGCCCACTCCTACTAGTCAACACCTATGTAAACACAGAACAGAAAGTAGGCTACTGGATTGAAGTGGAGGATTGGATGCAGTTTATAATTTATTGTTTTTAGAACATGCCTTGACTGCAGTAAGGTTCCAACACTGGTGAAGAGCTTTGAAAGTCAAATATTAGTTTTAAATTATATAGAAATTTATCAAACGAGTGCTTAAATACAATATTTTCTGTGTCACTTGAATTTTAGAAGATGCTATTTTTGAATAGTGTTGGAAAAGTGAACAGTGATCTTATAAATAGAGCCAATGATGTTGAGTAATGAGATTTCAAGTAAGGCATTTTCATGAAAAGTCAAAGCTTGGACAAAAATGTATTTGAGCACTTAATAAAAATAATTAAAAGAGATTGTACCATTCTCCAGTAGAATCAAGACTGATGTATGGCATTATATTTTGGGGTGGGACACACTTTTCAAACCTTAAAAGTTTATTAACGGCACAGAAGCATATAAGAGAGTATGGTACATTCCTTCCCATCAGTGGCGGATCCAGAAAATGTTTTTGGGGGTGGCTGGTTTGCTACTGATGATAGTGGGGGGGTTGGGAGGGGAGGGTAGAGTTGAACTGAAAACAAGTATTGTGAAAGCTTTTGAATTTTCCATAATCAATCGTAACTGAACTATAACTATTCATATGATTGGGAAATAAAAAATAGCTTTACTAGTGCTTTGAACCATATCGGCGATAAAATTAACTTAAATTTAAAGTATATTGGAAAATTTTGATTGAATTATGGCTGAATCTGGTGTGTTCAACAGTTTGTCAAGGAACATAGACCTAGTATTATTCCGTTATTACGGTCATATTATTCAATTTTTAAGATTGAAAATCAATGTGGGAGCTTTAATAAGATACAAATTTTTCAATGAACTAATGTTTCATCTAGTTTTATTAGATAAACTTTGTGTGAATTCCACACTGTAAAAAGAGATGTTTTTCTAAAGTTTTTATCTGACGATTAGTTTTCCTCTTATAGAAATATGGGATCTAATGTTACAATTGAAGACTTAGTAGTGGAATTAGGAATTCTTGCTATAATGAATACGAGCTTCAAACTGATTATATTGGAAAAAATTTACACTCTGGAGGTTTTGGGGGGGCTTCAGCCCGAGCGCCCCCCCCCCCGTAAATCCGCCACTGCTTCCCATTATTTAAGACACTCTATGATAATATATACTAAACATAGAATGATACTATTGGCTGAGGGAGAAAGTGCCTCTAATATGCTGACCTTCGTTGAAGGTCTGTGATTGGCTGGAGGCCATAACAAGTCCCTCCTACTGGTGGGAGGAGGAGCAGCAAGCAAAAATAAGAGTCAAAATCCAGAGCCAAAAACCGTGAACACATAGAAAAGAACAATACAATATATTCTAGCCTACTTGTGTATTGTTCTTATTTGTTGCTTTCTTTGTGTTTGTGGTTTTTGGTTCTTGATTTTGACATTTATTTTTTCTTGTTGCTCCTCCCACCAGTGGGATTTGTTATGGCCTTCAGCCAATCACAGGCCTTCAACGAAGGTTAGCATATCAGGGGCACTTTCTCCCTCAGCCAATAGTATCATTCTATGTTTAGTATATATTATCATAGATGAACCATCAAGGAGACTAGTCACGATAATGGCCCGGCTTAGTCCAGCTTTTTGCTGTAGATCGCCGTACATTGCAGGTAGTTGGTGTCCAGTCAAACCAGATTGCAATACCGACTCGCTCTTCTCCTCCTACCACTTCAAGAATGACCCGCTAGCAACATACCACCACCACTGGTAACTTGGCCACTGTAGATTTCAGCGCCAGAGGGGAAGGAACTTTGAATGACGAGTTGGCGACAACTTGCCAGGCCAGATTGTCTGTTTACGTTCTAAAAATAGATGAGTGCATTGCTTCCGAGGCCAACCTGTCAGCATGCATAGATGAACCATCAAGTTACTATCCCTGATCAATGCTGTCAGGCACTTGTACTACTGCATGTTTGCGTGTATGATAGACTCCTGATCTACAGTAGCGACAGTGACTCAACTTTTTGACATTTTTGTTACTGGTAAATTAATCTTACTTTCTCACTTTCATAAGTAATAAATGAAGGGATCATTTAAGTATTTCTATTCAACTGATAACATGCTAGATTAGCCCTGAAATGTTAATCATTCGTGGATTTTTCATTAAAAAAAATTCTTTCTCTTCTTCTTTGTTGTTGTTGTTGTTGTTCTTCTGTACCAGTGATTCTTAAATAAAGAAATACTTGTTTACTAAATAGTTTGAAATTAAGTATAATATTTACTTTAAACTGATTTTTTTTTTAAATTTAATGCAGATACCTTTTTAAAAAGTTAGTGCCAAATTAATATTTCATTAGTTTTATTAATTTAATTGTAATGAATTTAAAACTTTCTCAGTTTAAAGTAAATGCTTCATTTTGAACTTTTTAGTACATGAGTACTTCTTAATTTATTTATTTATTTAAGGATGGTACAGAAGAAGAAGAAAAATAGGAGTAAGAAGAAAGGAAAAAGCATGTAAGTGCTAAATGCATAGCATTTAATTCAAATTGACTTTCGTGTAGGATGTTAAAATTTTCTGAAAACATGATAAATTTTCAACTGTTCGAATGTTTTTATGAGGGCCGGATTTAAGAGTATGCCGCCTATAGGCTAGTCAATTTTCCGCCCCCTCTATAGATAGTTCATATCATGTATTTCTACTACAAAAGGATAGAGTTCATTGGCGTTTTCATCTTTTTTAAACCCGAAGTACATTTAGTGATAAAATCAAATTAGTTACAGTAACTACTTGTTTTTTACCTGGGCTACTTTTTTAAAGATTCGTTTAAAAATTAAAGTGATCACTATTATACAAATATTTTTATATTTTAATGCTAATGACTCGTAATTGCAGAGCTGTGGGCAATTCCGATTAAGCTGTCCATAGAGTGAAATGTAATTACACAAAATGTAGTTAATGACTGGATCATTTTTGTTTAAAAATAAATAAAAATACAAACTTCTCTGAAACAACTCACGCCATGTTATCTTGATGTTGAAATTCACATAGCTTTCTTTATGGCAAACTCGTTAATAATGTCCTCATATATGGAAGTGCTTTTGTTGTAGTTGCCTCAATATAAAGTAATAAAAGTTAGTATTTCATAAATAGGCTACTAGTTCGCATTGCTCTTGAGTCTTGTGGGCAGGAAAAACTACGCTCTCCCGTGCAATTTGTAGCAGGTTTGCTAAGTAGCAAATTTATTTTGCAAATTTTAAGTGGAGTTGAATATTAAATACTGTCTAATGTCTATTGAAGCTATTAAATGAGTTATAGCCTGACGCTTTCAAGAAAGAAACGATTCGATTTTATCAATTTTGTTGTGAGGAGAAATTCAAATTTGAAACTTTTGTAGACCTAGGTATTGTTTTTATTCTATGTATAAATCAAATCACGCTTCATCATATGACTGACTTGTCTTATACTCCTTAACTGGAGTCTGACTTGTCTTAAACTCCTTAACTGGAGTCTCCAAGACGTAATCTACAAAAAAAAAAAAAATATCATCACAGTTCATTGCCCATCAATAACAGTCTTGAATGTGGATAACGTGATTGAATTATCATTCATTGAATAATTTATTATTGTAATCTTGAAGAGTGTCAGTGTTGAAAAGTATTGTAGTAATTGAGCTCAGTGCTTAATTTTGTTTTAAATTCAATTGTAAATAATGAAAACATAATATGAGTAACATAGGTTTGCGATGAATTTATCAGTGTCAAACATTATTTTCGTAATTTTCTAATCGAACCGAAACGTGACTACTTGTTGTTTATAAAATGAAGCCTATATTCGAGACTCGAGACGGCTGAAGTACAGTCCCAGTAAATTGGGACTTAGCTATTTATCGGCAGCAAACATGAGACATGAAATTGGCAACAATGCTCTCCCTCTTTATCACTCATTCACTCTCTCTCTCTCCTAGTACAATACAATACCGTTCTGAATATCGCTACGCTTGTATGCTATTAAGCTTGTATGTACGCTTGTATGTGGGATGCTATTGTTTTTTTTAATTTTTTATTGCTGCTGATGCCCACATGAGTCCGTGACTTGTGCGTGGGTAATGAGGTGAATGATTACATATAAATGCCTGACGGTGGAGCGGGATTCGAACCCACGACCACTTGGACGACAGCAAGCTGAAGTTGCGACGCCCCAACCAACTGCGCCAAGCGGCCCATTTTCAGGAAGCTACAGTGGATACCGTCAAGCTCTGCTTGAAACTGCTCTCAAAAGCCTACATTAACAAACATGTTAATAATTCCACTATTTCCACACAATTCCCAAGAAAATTTAGAGAAATTTTAAAATCAATCATTTTAAAATCGAGGCTTCAACAGTTTTTTATGCTTTATTCAATGGGAAATACTTCAATATTTAAGTCTTTCAAGACCCTGCAATACAAATTGCCCCAAAAATCAATTGGCATTGTGAAAATCTTCACTTCTGTACTTACTTTGCGGTCATTGATTATATTATTTGATAATTTGATTTATTTATAAAATGTATAATTAATAAATATATTTTATAAGTTGCTAATAAAGCATTTACTGGGTTAGAAAATTTCTATATTTATTAATTACAGTACGGTAATCACTTTTTTCAACTTTTGTATAGTTTTTAATTTTAGCTTTTAGTGGAGTTTTTTCAGCCGGTAAAAGTCAGAGACTATTCATTAACACGGGTTTCTGAGTGTTTAGATTAGTATTTTAAATGAAAATACAGAGTTCAATATTATAAGCAATGTATCTTTAATGTGGTTTAGGACTGAACTGTTTCCACTAACAAAAATAGTCTCTTAGTAACTAATCATATGGAACAGCACAACATATGTTAATTCATATCATCCTAACATCTCCCTCTTTTTTTTTTAAATAAAATAATAAATCTATAAGTTAATTCTATTTGGGGCCCTCAGCAACCTTCCAGTCCTTGATGTACCAGGCTGTGTGTTAGCTTGTTGATTTCTATTATGACTTGGAGTAATTACTCGTGAATACACAGTCGGGGTTTGATGCAAGGTTGTAGGTGTAGGTCCTATATTTGATGGTCCTATCTCTCCCCTTAACGAAATCTCATCCTGAGATGGAATTTTTGATCCCGAGTTGAATTTTCGAATATGTATTGTGTTTCGTCGCTGAACACTACCATTATTATTTTTCACCAAGAAGGAACGTGGTTGTGGTAGTTTCTCAATAATTCTTCCTTTTTCCCATTCTTTGTTAAGTATATTCTGTACTAATACCTCCTGGCCAATAACAAAATCCTCATTATTTTCAGATACATTTCGATCATAATAAGATTTCTGTAGTGATTGATTCTTCACCATCTTGTTTATCACGTCATCAGAGACAATGTTTGGTTTCAATGCTTGATTTGGAATAGGAATCCTAGTTCTTATATGTCGGCTGTTGAGAAGCTGAGAAGGTGAATATTCCAATCCAGCTACAGGAGCATTACGATAGTTTAGCAAATACAACTCCAAGTCTTGTTTGTTTGCAGCTGCCTTTTTAACCATAGTTTTGAATATTCCAACTGCCTTTTCTGCTAATCCGTTTGATTTTGAATGGTATGGGCTTGATGTGATAATTTTGAATCCCCAATTTTTAGCAAACTGATGCATTTCTTGGCTATTAAAAGGCATGTTGTCTGCTATCAGTGTTTGAGGTATTCCAAATCTGCTGAATGTTTCCTTCAATTTCTTAATTATAGTGGGGCTGTTTTTGCTGTTGATTGAATAAGCTTCAAGCCATCTTGAAAAATAATCAACCACAATTAGGTAGTTCATTCCATTGATTTCTGCAATGTCAGCTCCAATTTTACAGAATGGTTTATCTGGAATTTCGTGATTCATCAGTGGTTCTTTGGTTTTTGATCTTTTATATCTTTGACAGATGTTACATGATAATATCAAATTGTTAACATCTGAATATATACCTGGCCAATAGTAGAACTGATCAACAAGAGAATTGATCTTTGAGCTGCCTAGGTGAGTTTCATGCAAACGACTCATAATAAAATGCCTGGTACAATTAACCTTGTTCCAAAATACAATAAACCATTACTTAGTTGAGCATAGGATTCTTCAGTTGTTGTCATTGATCTTGATCCAAAATACAGTGGCTTTCCTTCTTGGAGCATACAAGCCAAGTGAATCTTTAGATGCATCACATTGCACTTCAATTGGGCTTTTTGGGTCAAATGCTCTTAGTACTTGAGGACTGCAGATAGCCTGTTTCAGTCTCTGAAAGGCTTGACTGTGAGTTTCGTTCCATTGCCACAATACATCTTTCCTCAAGAGTTTTCTTAATGGTGATACTAATTCTGACATATTTGGTATGAAATGTCTCAAGTAGTTCACCATTCCCAACATACATTGTAAATCTTTTTTGTTTTTTGGATTTTCTAGTTTCTGTATTGTTTCAATTTTTTCGGGTTCAGGTAGCATGCCTTTCTCACAAAATATTACACCTACATATTTTATTTGAGACACGCAATACTGAAACTTTTTAAAGTTGAACTTCACATTAAATTGTTTTGCTCTTTCTAATACCTGAGTCAGTATTCTATCATTTTCTTCTTTTGAGTTACTAGCAATGCAGAGGTCATCAAAGTACAATGAGATGCCTTCAATATCTCCAAAGTATTTGTGCACTAATCTCTGAAATAGTTCTGGCAAGCATGACAGACCAAATGGGGCTTGTAGAAATCTGTATGTTCCAAATCCTGTGCTAAATGAACAAAGCTTACTTGACTCCTCATCAAGTGCAATGTGGTAGAATGCATCTTTAATATCTAAAATAGTAAACACCTTCCTGTGAGACAGTTTTGGTGCTAGCTCCTCTACTGTTGGAATAAGATAACGTTCCCTGATTATGTATTTATTCAGTTCAACAGGGTCAATACAGATTCTTAGTGATCCATCTGGATTTTCAACAACTACTACATTATTAATCCAGTCAACAGGCTCTTCAACTGGAGTTATAATACCTTTTGATTTTAATGATTCCAAAGTTTCCTGAAATTTCTCTTTAATTTTAATTGGGATACGTCGAGCAGGACTTATTGTTGGAGATGCATTTTCTTTCAATTTAATTTTGCAAACATCAGGAAAGCGCCCAAGGCCATCAAAAACATCTTTATTTTTTTCATAAATAGCTTGCTTTTCTTTATCCTCCTGATGATTTGTACCATTACTGTTATCTATAATGTCAACTCTTTTAATCAAGTTGAGATCAATACATGATTCTAGGCCTAGAATCGGAACAGCTGAAGGACATTTCACAATTAAGAACTTGGCTAGGGATATTTTAGAGTCAGATTCAATGTGTATGGTTACACAACCTACAGGTTTTATTTTAAAGCCCCCAAAAGCCTCCAATTGTATGTTACATTTCTCCAATGACTTATATGGAATACTATATTTTCCAAGTAAGTGGAAGGGTAGAATATTTACATCAGCTCCACTGTCAAGCTTGACATTCATTTTATGCCCATTTACAAGCACTACTTGGAACCATACCCTTTTTTTGCTAAGCAAGTTTACAGTGTGAAGGCCATCAATTTCATGATTAACCCAATTGTCAGATTCTACACTGAGAAAAATAGAAGGTGCATATTACCCTAATTTTATAGGTTTCTTACCTTTTATAGTGTAAAAACTGACGACAGCCTTTTAAATGTGATTTTCACCTTATAAATAAGGTAATTTGATTTATTGTGAAATTTACCTTTCATGCTCAAGGTGAAACTCACTATTTAGTTTGTGAAAATTACCTTTTACATAATATGAATATTACCTTGTACAAAATGCGTATATTACCTTTTATAATACGGAATATTACCTTTCATAAAATGTGAAAACTACCTTTCATGTATTGTAAAAATTACCTTTTATTGAAGGTGAAAATTATCTTTACATGAAATGTGTAAATTACCTTCTATGAAAGGTGATTTTCCCTGTATGCTTGATTGTGATTGTTACATTCCAAATAGTACTTTTTACTTTAATGTGTGGTTTCGTTGAACGTGGATTCGGACATGAGTGTCCACGAAAAGAGCTGAATACACTGCAATGGATGCTGTTGGTATACCTAGACTGTACCAAAAGCATCGATTGTAGTGTATGCAGCTCTGCCCGCGAACACGCACGTCCGAATCCGCGTTCAACGAAACCACACCAAATGTTATTTGTTACATACACATTATGTTTGCCAAATTTCAAGTGTTCGTTTGTAAACTGCTTTATAATGTATTCTACCATCTTACGTTTTTGATGTTCCGTTTCATATAAACACATAAATTCTTAGAATGGTAGAATGACTTTTGATTAATACAACTAACAAAATTACAGCCATACAAATGTGTACATAAAAAATAGAAATCAACTGAAAATACTACTTCAAATATAAATCAATTAATTATATACAGGTATTAACTTT
This sequence comes from Conomelus anceps, assembly GCA_948455865.1. Classification (NCBI taxonomy): domain Eukaryota; kingdom Metazoa; phylum Arthropoda; class Insecta; order Hemiptera; family Delphacidae; genus Conomelus; species Conomelus anceps. The sequence continues at coordinate 125,290,687 of OX418216.1, forward strand.
TCAAGTGAATTAAACGACTTGAAGTCAAATTTTTATTAAAATAAGTAGTATTTCACTTACTTCTGTAGGGTTTTAACAACTCGAAAACGTTCGGCCTATAGAGTAAGTAAAATACTACTTATTTTAATAAAAATTTGACTGCAAGTCGTTTAATTCACTTGAAAAGTTAATACCTGTGTATAATTAATTGATTTATATTTGAAGTAGTATTTTCAACAACGTAATATTAACAACGCAGTTCGTCATGGAACAAGAAATCCAGGAATTTATATGCAGGTAATTTTAAATCCATAAAAAATCTGACAAGATTAGAAATACCAAATTACTTTCTCATTTCATAAAGAAGGAAAATAAAAACCCAGTACTCCACGTTATTTTAAATTTGTATATTATAAAATGAAAAAAATGAACAACATTGTACAAAAATTTACAATGGTTGATGATGATTCTGCAGAGTCTGTTTCTGTCACTATTTTCCAATTTTCTATTAGTTTTGTATCGATTTAAAATTGTCTAGCCTTCTAAGGTCTGCAGCAGTAATTTTAAAAGGCTTGACGTACCCTAGAATTAAAAAACCAACATTAAATGCTGAAAATTATTTGAAAGCTATGTTAATTTAATTAAAGTCATGAAACAACCTAATGACAAGTAGTAATATCTTCACTTCATCAATTTAATTCCTGGAGTCATATTACAATAATTATATTTTTATTAATTTTTAATTTTCACAGTTATAGCAGACGAACTTCCAAATGTGCTATAATATCTTGCCTTTTAAATAAAAATATTTATGAACAGTTCATAACTCAACAAAAACAATTAAGAGTTCGTCCAACAAAATTAATAATTTTTAGCTTTTTAATGGAATAAAATATTAAATTACAATGAACAGGTAGGAAACATTTTTACTATTTGATAAATATGAGTATTTGATCAAAGTATTTTTGACTGAAAAACAGTATTTTGCAAAAAATAACAGAGCGAGGCTAAAAAAATTTCAACATGGCAAAACAATAGATAGTGTTCATTTTTTTAGCACTTAGTTCTAATGAAGAACTTTTAATAAATGTGGTTGTGACAATTTCGTCTTATTATTCATTATGGATACCTTCCACAATATCACCTTCGCCATTACTAAGAAAGCTAATGAAGAAGGTCTTCATTAGGGGGAGTGTTCAAAAACTATTTCATGGGAGACTTGCCCCCCCCCCCACCCATCAAAACTCGGTCCCCTGGTACAACTATTGAATTTAATGTATGTTTGAGATTTTAATAAGTTGTCAGACTTGCCATTACTTGATCAGAGTTGCCATTACTTGCTTGTGTTTTAGATGATTCTTCATCCAATACCGGTAGAATATCTGAATTAGTAGATGAATCTAAATCTGTCAAAGAATGATCGGAGATGATAGGACCCAAATCAGTTTCGAAATTTAATGAGAGTAGTTCCTTTTCGCTGGGATCACTTATAAAGTTTCCTGAATCAAGATCTTGATATTGTTAACTCCTGAAAAATAATTTTTTCCCTAGTTTTTTCTTATTTAACAACTTTAAAACTATACTGAAATTTTGTAGGACTTTAAAATAAAAAAATAAAAAAACAGCAACACAGAATAACTAATAAAGAAACTACCAAACTATTAACTTGCTGTCTCAACTTTCTACAAATGTCATGCCATATTTGCAAGATGGCACTCAGGGTTATAATTTGGCTCAGGATATTAAAATGTCGACATTAAAAGTTAAAAATTGGTGCGCTGCTTTTAGACATATTAAATATAATGCAGATAATCAACGCCTTCCATCAGTCCGAATCCCAATCTCATAAGTCCTTCAGTCAAGCGATCGGCATTTTAATGCACCCAACACAAATTGTTGTCATTGAATTTGTTGTCAACTCTGGTTTAAATGCAGCTTAAAAGCTGAGTCGTGGGAATAGAAAGAAAGGTGAAATCAATATAGAATTTTAACAATCAACTTACACTGCCCGTCGATATGTTGAGGTTTGATGGACCAGGTGATTCTGTATTCCTCCAAAGTTGAAATTGGGCATGAAAGCATAGTCTTGGCCCAAAATCAGTGATGAGAAATTCTATATGTGGATCTTTTATATCCAAGTGCCTCAAAGCAGCAATCCCAACTTTATAATCTGAAAACAATTTAATAATTAGCCTACCGTATAATTTTGAAACTGTTTCATAACACATAAATATATAAATTTTTGGTTTTTTGGTCTATGATGCATTCTAGAATGAAACCTTCCTTTGAAAAATGCAATTGGGTGATTTAGTAGTAACCTACTAATAAGCTGAGTTGGGTAAGGTTAGGTTGGGTGCAAAAGTTCAACTTTTTCCAGGAAAGTTTTATAAAAATGCCCTAATTAAATTAATGTTGATAATTCTCACGATCAACGATTTATTTTCCAATAGAGTCCAAAAGGGAGAGTTTAATATTCTAGCCTATGCTTTATCAAGAATTGCATGAACAACCGACAACATTTTTTGAGTATTTCAGGATGAGACCTGAAACTTTGCATACATTCTGAAGGGAATAGACGAAGATATCAGTCTTCTAATTTTCTTCACACAAACATTTATTTACAAATACAAGACTCAAGTTAAGTTATAATTTTTGCCGGATGATGCCCACTTGAGTCTATGCTCAAATAGGTAATGAAGTGAATGATGATCAAGGTTAATAGAGTACAACAACACTGTCTACTAAGCTTCAATGATGACAAGGTAAAAACATCCAAGTCTCAACAAGATTCGAACTCGAGACCTTAAGGAAAAGCAGTCAGCCAGAGTCTTATCTAATAAAAGACAAGCGCCCCAACTGACTGAGCCATTAGAGGCTGAATTATTTTAATTAATTTCTCTCTGTCCATTGTCATATTCAGGTTTTTATAAAACTTTATATTCAAGATTTCAAGACACAAGAGCATAGACGATATAAGTTAATAATTGATGAGATACAGTTGGCATAGTAAACTCTAGAGCACTGAATAGATGAACATTTGGCCCGAACCCCTTACCCGGACAAAAGAACATCTTTTAAAAACTTGTTACTTACTATATTATAATATAGTTTTCGTAAAAATGTATGTCCTCTTATTCCCATGAGAGCTCTGTAGATTAGATACAGTTCGTTAGAGTTTGTAGGAAAAATTCAAACTCATTAATTTGATCCCTCAAATCGTTCTGACGAATTTGGGCATGTCTGATGTATAAGTAGCAGCCATTACAAACAGTCATTGAAAAAAAGACATTTGATTGTTTGGACCAATTCATAAGACCGCTTCTTATTGGTCATAATACGCATCCATGGTACAACTGTAAAGTCTTCTCTGGGTCAGACGATCAGAAGAAAGAATATTATTCAAGAATAAAATGTTGCTAAATGTGTATAGGGCCACCATTATTATAAATAGTAGTACCTAGTTTAACCTTTTCTATTATGGAGTCAATCCTTACTTTATAAGTTGACTTCAAAGTCCAAACAATTAATTTTAAACTTTTCATTTTCAAACTGAAACATATCATGAATAATCAAAGAGATAAACTCACCTATAAAGTTTTGGGTGTATTCCAGAAGTCCCCACTGCTCCAACAAACTCCTTGTTTCGAAATCTGCCATTGTTGATTAGTTGAGAACCAAAACTAAATACTTGATGAAATGAACAAAGAAGTGCATTCCAGCACTGGTCATGTGATACGCGCATGTGCTGTAGACTGTTACGAACAGTACTACATTGTAGATTTTACCTTTTGCAAGGTGATTTTCACAATTATGAAAGTGTGTAAACGCTGTTATCGCAGATTAAATTAAACATTACTTTATATTATTGTGAAATTCGCAATATCAATATTGTTAAAAATACACTTTATAAAAGGTAATTTCGGGAATCACATTGAATGAGCACAATTCACCTTGATAAAGTAATTTTTACATTATAAGATTGTGAATTACCGCAAACAAGTGGTGTTTAGTACCTTACACGGTAAATTCGTTAATTACTTTTTATTAATTGTGTCTTTCACCATTTTAAAAGGTAAAAACTACTTTATAAAATTGTAATAGACACCCGTATTCAGTAGTAATCACCTTTAAAATGAGATTTTCACCAAAAAATGATTTTACCTTCAAAAAAGGTAATTTCTACTGGACAAATTTTTCTCAGTGTATATCTTTGGTGTTTACTTCCCCATAACTCTGGTCTTCCTTGCAGCTAATCTCATTAGCCTGCCGAGAATGTTTCAATCTACATACAATGGCAAAATGATTGGTTTTGAGCAATAGCTGCAAATCTTTCCTTAAGCTGGACAAACCCCAGAGTGTCCTCTACCACATCTAGAGCAACATTTGTTCTTATCTGTACTAGCTAAAGAATTGTTAGATTTTCTGTTAAAAATAGGATTATTCAACTTAGCTGTAGGAGTGGAAGACGTCTGCTTGACTGTGTCAACACCTCTCAAGATTTCTGCAACAGGGAAATAACCAATTCAGTCCAGTTGAAACTGGGAAAGATACAACGCAGTCCATACATATGGCCGTGGCACATGCGCAGTAGTTCGTTCAGCACTGCTATTTGCACGGTTACGGGCATTGATAGACATTACGGCTACATTACGGCTACTTTTTATAGTGTACAAGAGTTCCTTTCACATCAAAATTAAGCCTCACCTCAACTAATTGAAGTAATTATGGTATCTAGTGTATAATATTGTTGATCTGACTTGTCTTATACTCCTTAACTGGAGTCTCCAAGACGTAATCTACAAAAAAAAAAAAAAAAAAAAAAAAAAAAACAGTTCTTATCTATAATGTATTTATTGGGAGGTCCATGGTTCGATTCCTGGCGGTGACTGATATTTTTGTACAGCAGCGTTCATCGATTTCCATCAGCTATTCAATGCTTTTGTCAATATCTGCCATTGTGGAAGTCTCCAGTATGAATTAACAGCACTTTGAGGAATTCGAAATTAATAAATTCCGTTTCTGTATATTTGCCAGTTTGTTAAATTGTCATTTACTTCAAACTAACTTATAATTTAACTAATACTTGACTAATTTAACTGATACACATGTTTTCAAACACAGCATAACAAAAAACAGGGGAAAAAACCACTGAGTCCTGACGAGAGTTTATAAAAAAAATTATTAATAAAAAACGGAATTTTTTACAGTAAATGTTATTTTATGAGGTATCCAGAGAAAAGAAAACAAGCCCGATCATACTGAGTTGAAATGTGTAAAAAATATCTCAAAAACAATAACGCGTTTTTAACTTTATTTTTGCTTTCCTGAGAAAACATCATTTTGTGACTATGTTGGTTTTTCCCCTGCGCCCTTCATTTAATGTAAGATGTTTTTCAAGTAATGTACGTGTATGTCTGACTCCTATCTGATTACGATCAACTCTGTTGCAATTTCTACTCATTCCTCGTATATTAAGGAAGGTTGCTAAAAGTATAAATATAAACATAATATGAAATATAATATAGTTAATTCGTTTTGGAGCACAAACAGCACAAGTTTTTTTTCATACAGGCAACTCTCATTACGGACAATTGCCCACAGAGGGTGGTCCTACCTAATTTTTCTTACACTATGTAATTGATTAATTTCATTTTTATTCTCTTTTATATTATATTTGAATTTTTGTTCTATATATTTTTGAAGTCTTGTGTATTTAAAAATATGCTGGTACTGTATACGGCTTTGGTAGCGCATTTGGTCTGAGCGCTTGTCCGTGATAAGATAAGGCTCTGGCTAGTTTCGTTTCCAACGGCCTTGGGTTCGAATCTCATTCAGCCATGAATGTTTCTCATCATTCATCCATTCATCTCGTTACCCACGCACAAGTCTCCAGAGTCATGTGGCCATAATCCGCAATAAAAAATAATAATAATTAAAAAAAAACATGAGTGAGAGAAAAATATTTAAAATTTATTTACTTAAAGATGAAAGAAAGGTAGATAAAACGAAGGAGCAACAGAAAGTATGAACTGATAGAGTATAAACATATGGAATAGAAAAGTCAAAAAGAATAATTATTGAAAACTGCTGTTTTTCATTGTGATTTATTAAACTTTTCAATTGCCATGAAAACAAAATCATTCAGTTTGTCCAGGATATGAGAAACAACACTTTTGTTGAGAAAAGAGGCTGTTTTAAGTTCAGGGAACTTGCGTGACGAGAGTTAGTATGTAACTTACTGTACTAAACTTTAAGATTTACTACTAAAACTCGTGATCTACGTGATCTACACGATATCGATCGTGACTGTTAAGCTGGCATGATTGATACGTGTCATAGGCTTGAGATCGCAAAGCTAATTTATTGATTTTCTCTACAAAATACTACTTAGACAGTAGATTAGTTGTACTATTGACCGTCGTGAAGCTGGCCCCACCCAAAACGGCAGAAACTATAAGTTGTATATCATGAGATACTTCAGAGTTTCTGCTATTTAATGCCGCAAAAATAAATTTTCTGCTGTTTCCAGGAAAAAAGTTATTCAACTTTAAAAAAATTAATTACTGGGTGGGGCCAGCATCACGCGGCCCCACCCACTTCGCAAAACTAAATGAAACACATATCAATAATTTCTGCTGAGTTTCTGCTATTAAATGCCACAAAAATAAAATTTCTGCTGCTTTCAGAAAAAAAGTTATAGCCAATTTGATTTTTGGGTTAATGAAACTTATTTCGCTGTAACTCGGTTAATGTACACGTTACAATAACGGGCTAAGTGTCAATCTTTACTATTATGCCATGGCTACCATATGAAACCAACTGTTTCTGAAACCAACTGAATTGTTTTAGATGTTCACTTTCATTCGTCATAGAACAGCTGATTCTCGCATCTTATTCTTATAGGCCTACAACTGCTGGCTGACGTCACATGCTGCCAGCCATCGATAACACAACATAGAGCGTGATAATTATTTCCAGCATTGATCAGGGATAGTAAGGTGATGGATGGTTCGTCTGTTTCCAGTCTGTTGTGGAGGTCTTTCTCATTCATTCTCTCTCTCACTCACTCGCTCGCTCACCCACATCCTTTTCATTCTTCATCTTTCCATGTTGTCTCCGTCTTCATCACAACGTCCAATCATTTCTCACTTCCCCATTTTGTTAGTCAGCTTCGGCACTATTTACAGACCTTCCCTCTGTTACTCAGCCTTTCTTATCCATATCTTTATAATTTGCAAATTTTCTAAAGAGCAGATAATTGCAGATTGATTTTTCTATTAAAGCGATTTTTGGTAACGCTTTGTTATGTTTCAAAATAATAATTGGGTTTGAAACATTTTCGGAGACTAAGATTGTGTCATTCCTTATGTGTCCGAAAATGTTCTCTTAGTGTCCAAAAATGTTCTCTTTAATATCCCAATTTGAAATTCACTTGAATTGCTGAACTGACACCAAAAAAAAATTTTGCAGTTGTTTTCACACCTCTAATAGAAATATGTTAGTTCTATTACCTGTATTCCATTCTTCCACAGAAATAGCTATCAACTGTTCCTATGAACAAAAATCTTTGTCGCTATAGCCTATTGCCTAAATTATGATTGCTCACCTTTTTCAAGAACTGTTATGTACAGGCTATAGAATCTCTTCTCATGAGTACTGGATAAAGACTCATTAAACGATTTGAGCTACTAGCTCAAATTTGACGAATTTTTGCGGGCCATTTGTAGTTATTTCTGTCAGTTAATATTTTCAATTTTCAACCAATTCTCAAAATCAATTGAACTTTTGATATTCTTTTACTTTTTAAACAGAATTTATCAAGAATCTGGAATTACATTTTTTCGAAATAGATAACCCCCCCCATTGCTTAGAAAAATTGTAAGAAACAATTTGAAAAACTAAAAATTTGAAAGATTATTCATTTAGTTTGAAGCTAGGGTGAAGAAACCGGCAGCTGACACCTTAGTGAGTCAATTCATGAATATTATCTATTTACTTTTGAGCTATTGTACGGATTAATAAAAAAATGTTTACAATCTATTTATTCAAGTCTTTTAAATGGCTGATTGAAATTGGGAACAATTTAGATACTAATTTCAACACGAGATTTCTATTTTAAAATCACTTGATATCTATACCAATAGCTGACACCTCTATTTTTGGTCACCTCCAGTAGCTGACATACCTTGACACCAGTAGCTGACATACCTTGAATGAGCTAATTTGATTTTATATATCAAATAGTAATCATACATATAAAACATACTAGAGATATTAACAATAATTAAAAAAATGATAATGTCTAATATAGCCTATTTAATGATTAATAATATACTAATAATTAATAAACACAGAGTAGAGAAATTTGAAAATCTATATAAATAAAATTAGAGTTTTGTCTGTACATTTATCAGAATTGTATATTTTTTGGTTATTTTTACGTTTTATACATTAAATAAGCCGAAAATAGTCCTATCTCACTTTCTGTCTGTCTGTCTGTCTGTCTGTCTGTCTATCTGTCTGTCTGTCTGTCTGTCACGGCCCCAAAGGCATTTTACGCGGCCTTCTCCTCAAAAACGAGAGCATCGATCGGGATTTTAGTTATTGAACAGTATTGAACACTTTATTGACAATGTCTTTAGCTATAAAAAAACTAAATTGACTTTTTTTTTAACAGAGTAATAAACGTTTAAAAACCAAGTACTGTGCGATTTTGGATACATTTTACGCGGCCTTCTCAAAAACGAGAGCATCGATCGGGATTTTAGTTATTGAACAGTATTGAAAACATTATTGACAATGTCTTTAGCTATGAAAAACTAAATTAACTTTTTTTTAACAGAATAATAAACGTTTAAAAACCAAGTATTGTGCGATTTTGGATACATTTCTTCCAAGTTTTATTACCACATAAGAATAAGAACAAATCACGTAATTTATCATGATATATCAATCAGCTGTTCTCGAATATAAATGGTGGGCCCTTCGCGGCGTTATTTACGCTGTCTGCAGACTTGTGTAGTCGGAGCATTGCAGTATTTTAGGAAACATATGTCTGGTGAATCAAAGCCCATCTTATGTTTTATCAATTATTTCTTTGTTGAAAAAAAAACAAAATTTTCTAATTTCAATAATTTATCAAAACAAAAATTAACATTTTAGGAAGGTGCGGTTTGTGTTAGGCTCTTGGGAATTCGCCAGGTAGCACTATTATTACAACATAAGAACAACAACAAATCACGTAATTTATGATGATATATCAATCAGCTGTTCTCAAATATTCTCTCTGATAACTGTCACTGAATTGTTTACGTCGTTGTTAACTAAACTGCTAACAACTTCATGATCGTTGCTATCAAAAAAGCCGAAACATATTTAGCCTTTAAATATAACACTGGGGTCTGCTGGACCCCAGCCTTTCTTTTCGAAGTTATTTCTCTTCAAAAACAGAAGATAGGGATATTTCACTCCAATGTAAATTCAGTTGGTACCATTGTGGTCGGCTTGCACTGTTGACGCCGACTGTCAGTCTGCTACTGTCCAGTCTACAGAGTTATCAATCTGTTGTGGGGTCTGCTGGACCCCAGTGTTATATTAATGTGTGTGTTTTTCAAGTGGTGATATTTTGTATATTTGTTAGTTTCTTCAGTTTTTTACTACACAATGGCACAAAATCTTCGTGATAGGCCTGACATAATTCGTGCTTTCTTAGAAGCAAGTGATGAAGAAGATTCAGAAAGCCTGTTTGGCGATAACACCGATTCGGATCCGGACTATGTCATTTCAGATGATGAACAAAATGCCATTGAAATTGAAATGATAAATGAACCTGGTGATGTGCTAAATGTGAGTGAACCTGATAATGTACTAAATGTGAATGAACCTGATAATGTGCTAAATGTGAATGAACCTGATAATGTGCTAAATGTGAATGAACCTGATAATGTACTAAATGTGAATGAACCTGATAATGTGCTAAATGTGAATGAACCTGATAATGTGCTAAATGTGAATGAACCTGATAATGTGCTAAATGTGAATGAACCTGATAACTTGCCAAATGATAGTGAATCTGACAATGATAGTGATACTGATGAGCCTACTGACAATATCGAAAATGAACAAAATAACAATCCAATTGAGAGACGTCAAAGAAATATTCATTTGATTAGGGGAAGAAATAAAAAGACACCCTACATTTGGACCATGAAGGAGCCAGAACGACGTGGGAGAGTTGCTGAAAGAAACTTAGTAACACATTTGCCTGGTCCAAGGGGTGCAGCTCGAGAAGTGAGAGCCCCCGAAGATGCTTGGAACCTTCTTTTTGATGATATCATGATAGAAGAAATAACCCTTCGAACAAATGAAGAGATACACAGACAGGTGCATAACATTTCAATGCAGTCTTATCATCGCAATACTTCTACAAAAGAAATGAAAGCTTACATAGGCATCTTGTACTTGGCTGGTGTGCACAAAGATTCAAGAAGAAATTTAGAAGAACTTTGGTCACCTCAGTTTGGATTTTCGATTTATAGAGCTACTATGTCCTTGCCACGATTTCGCTTCATAAGTACATGCTTGCGCTTTGATGACAAAACCAATAGGCAGGAGAGAGCAAGAAACGATCGTTTGGCTGCAATACGATATTTGTGGGACAATTTTGTGGAACATTGTAGTACATATTATACACCCTTTGAATACTGCACCATTGATGAGCAGCTACTAGGTTTTCGAGGTCGTTGTGGCTTCAGAGTGTATATCAAATCTAAACCTGACAGATATGGCTTGAAAATAGTAATGTTGAACGATTCTAAGACCAGTTACATGTGTAATGCAATTCCGTACATTGGAGAAGTAAATACCCAGAACAAGGAACCTGTCCCCACATATTATGTTAGGAAACTATCAGAGCCAATCCATGGAACTAATTGTAATGTGACAACGGACAATTGGTTCACCTCTGTTCCACTTTTCAACAGAATGCTTCTTGACTACAAACTAACAATGGTTGGAACTATGCGAGCTAACAAGACTGAGATTCCTGCAAAATTCTTGGAACCAAAACCTGCAGGAGAATCATTGTTTGCTTTTGATCATAACAAGACATTAGTTTCCTACAGTCCAAAATTGAAGAAAAATGTAATCTTGCTATCAACATTGCATCGTAGTGCAAACGTGGATGTGGGCACCAAAAAGCCTGAGATAGTTCTTTTCTATAACTCAACCAAAGGAGGGACTGATACTTTTGATAAATTGTGCCATGGTTACAGTGTCTGTCGTCGAACAAAACGTTGGCCTCTGAGATTTTTTTTTGGAATATTGGATCAATGATTATGTTAACTCCATGATTTTGTACCTTTTCAATGAGGAAAATCCCAAAATAAACAGAAGAAAATATTTGGAAACGCTGGCAATGAACTTAATCAAACCTTGGTTGTATGAACGGATTGAAACTCCAACCATTCGAAGAGGAATCAAACTGTCTATTCAAGAAATACTACAGATTTCTCCAGAACATCAAGCTGCAAATGATGATGAGCCTCCTAGAAAACAGCGGTGCTCTTTCTGTCCTCGGGTGAAAGATCGAAAAACAAAACTCCGCTGTTCATCATGCCGAGCACCAATGTGTGAAGAACATCGAGCAATGGTTTGCACAGAATGTACCATATAGAAGAAAGGACACATGATAGAACCTGTCAAAGGTGAGACATTTTTACATCATTTGAAAGACAGTCTCAAGCAAATGATACATTATTCTTACGATTTATTGTGGTGATTTATCAATTTGTAATCATCAAAATGAACCAAATTTTTTAATGAATAATCTTGAATAAATAAGTTAAGTAAGGTAATAAAATGTGTGCACATACAGAATTAGTTGATTTCTGAATTTCTACCTATTTCATTAGTTACTGTGACAATGATGCATGAGTATTTGAATAATTTTCATGGAGAAATATGCCTTTTTTGGTGGGTATTATAAGAAACCCCTTTCATGCTAACTTTTTGACATGGGTTCTGTATGATAGTACTTTTTATGTACTTTCAGAAAATATCAATAAGTAGTTGAAAACCTAGCATGAAAAAAATAAAAAAAAATTTTTTCCTAACTGATACATTTTTGTATAAAAAAATGTAAAGACCATAGAAAACTCAACTAAAAAATTATACAAGGATGTTTTTCGACAGAAAATGGTCTTAGTACATCAGAATATAACTAATAAAGAACTGTATAAAATATTATTGAGAAATTTCATAAATTATGGTAAATATGAAAAAAATCATATTGGGGTCCACTGGACCCCAGTGTTATATTTGCGTATCATTTTATAAGTGTTATACACAAGGGTTAGTCGTATTTCTAAACATAATCCGTACGAAGGACGGGTAGCTGCTAGTCAATAATAATAGCTTAAGAGTCCTCATTGTAATCAACTAGTTTGCTCATTTTCTTCTATATAAAACAGATCTAACAGTCTAAATATATTCCAAGAATAAAAAGCAAATAAATAAAATAATAAAATTTATCATAAATTCATTTAAATAAATTGCATGAAATTTAAATTCTCAAAGGTAATTTAAAGTGAATTAAACAAATTCATTTCATGAATAAGGATTGGATGAAAACTAATTGAAGTAAAGACTATAAAAACTGTTAATTAAATCCAAATTCATAATGCCTTCAAATATTGTTTATCAGGAACACTGAAATTTCGATGGTCATTAACTAGAGTATGCTCAGCAAATATTTTTTTAATGACAACTTCTTTTGAATACCACATTTTCTCTCCATCGCAAACAATTGAAATCAATGAGTAGGCCTCAATCCATGGCCAAGGAAGAACTATTATTAACTAAGAAGAATTATCTTAAGATAGAAACTGCAAAACTAGAACAATGTGGAATGGCCATCATATAATTATACATAGTGTTCACATTCACTACAATAGTACCTATTACATTATTAATTTATGTTCAAATGGAATCATTTTAGAAAGCAAAGCAATGTGTAATAGATGTGGGAATTAATTATATCCAATAGCATTGCTATACTGAGCGACTGTAGTTGTGGTCGCGCGCCAAAATTGAGGCTTAATTAAGTCAGCTAAGCGCTTTTGTCAGCGTTTGGTTCCTTTACCCTGTATGAATATTGTATAATATGTATTATATTTATATTCTGAGAAATTTTTTGAAGGGAGTAATGTAAGAGTGATTGACCGTGGGAGGTGTTAGTAAACCCCCCCACCCCCACCCATAGTCAACTCTATTTATTCCACTCTATTTTGTCCACTGCTCCCAGATGACTCACACAGATTCGTGTGAACCTGTTAATTTCATCAATTACAATCTAAAAACTCAAGGGTCTTTGGTGCGTTGTGCGATGAAATGGGAAGTGAGCCAGTGGCGCAGCCAAGGGAGGGGGATTAGGGAGCTTAAGAAACCCAAAAGAACCCGAGCTCTTTGACAAATTGTTAATAATTTTCAAGAAAATTTATTATGGAGACTATGTGCTGTAGGCTGATTAGTGTTGGTACATGTCATGTATTCAGCTTTTTAAGTAGAATAATGTTCATAACTAGTGGCTTGACATGGGGGCTTTGGGGCTCAAGCCTTTCCCTCAGGTCCTGAAATCCTTATCAAAACGTTGATAATTTTTAGCGAATTGGCTGTTTGTAATATGAACTCTAGGCTGTACATTTCAAACTTGTTTAAATACGATAGTGTTAATAGCAATTAACAATATCGATATACTATTAAAAGGAATATTATGAGTGACTACCATAGGTGGAAATAGATTTTGTAGCCTGGCAGAACTAGATTTGACCAGGCGGCTGGGTAAAGATAATTCGTCTCACTCATATTAATCTGGCAATCATTTAACCAATAAGTACAGGACCTCTAGCCTCTAGAACCTCCTAAACCTGTAATACATTTAACGTTACAGTAGATTAATAATATAATATTTTTCGGAAGGTGAAGCTCAGATAGTTCTGAGACCTGTGTGTGGGTAATGTAATGTGTTTAATGTTAATGTTTGATGAGTTGGACCCTCAGTTTTAGGTGAGTTCTGTATCATCGGCAAGTGATTTTATAGCTGAGAACCCTCTTTTTTTGGTGGCCGATCTATTCGGTCACCCTTACCCTAGGAATTTGCAGCTTACCTTATCTGACTGAACAGGCACCTGTTACGGTTCGCGACTAACAATTTCCTAAAAAAGGTTTACAGGTTTTTGCGAAAACAAATTCAATACAATTGCAAAAGTTTATTCCTTTGAAAACGCTTCAATACAGAAAGTAATACAGCAGAAAAGTGAAGTTATCATTTTCAATAAGAGATCAATAAATTAGCACTCATTCAGGAAACTTTAGGCTTCTAAAGCCCTCATTTAGGTGGTGAATTGAATGCATTTGTTGTGAAATGGACTGTAAAATTATTTAAAACATTAAGTACTGCGGTTATAAAGTTATATGAAATATGCAAAAAAGGCCAAAAGAAGGCGTTTTTGAGATTGAAGGTTATGAACTTGGTTATTGATTGCGAATAAAGCACCCAGAGTTTACAAAACCAGAATTTAAATTGGATCAAAAACAGAAGAATAGCAAGTGGAAAGCATCTGTGCAAAATCAGTATGCTTTGATTAAAAAAAACTCGACTTTATAAAATTTGGGACCGTTCTTGACTATTGAGTACATTCATATTTAATTTAAAAAAATGATTTGACAAGGTTTGATGGAGAAATTGAACAAAATGTTTGGTTCATTGGCAATTTAATTGGTTAACCACTAGGCCGACAATAAAAAAAAACATCATTATATCATGTTAGTTTTGTGAATTTTTGTAAAATATCAATTGAAATATCAATATCAATAATTTGGTAATCTCGATTCGCGTTCAGACTGTCATTTTTCGTTCACTTTATTATCAACACAAAGGTCTCATATGAGCATCATAAAAATAAATAGTAGTGAATCTTGTAGCACGTTTCAGATAATTTTACACTGGTTCCATTTAATTCACGCCATCTATATGAAGACCTTAGTCATTTCTGAATGGATGGTGGAATAGCTATAATCTCTCGCCCTATTTATTTCTGTAACAAAGCGTCCGGACGTACATTCATTCTAATTTTTTTATCCTCATGAGAAGTTGCTTATGCAGTATGGCAGAATCATTTTGAACTCTTGAAACACTCTGTACAAATAAACTCATGATGGACACATTTTGTTTACCCATTGCTTATTTTGCTAATGCTATTCTAAAAAGTCAAGTAATGAATCAATAAGAGGTCACAATAAACTTTATTGCCCACACATAAACTTTATCAGGCAACATTCTTGTAAAAAGAGCTCTGAAAAATCCTAATTTTAACCCCCTCCCTTCCCTTTTACCTGGTAGGATGGGTAAAAGCCGTAAGACCCCCCCCCCCCCCCCCCGAAACCAAAAGTCTGGGTGCGCCCCTGAAGTGAGCACAAGCAACTACTCCTACATTGTGAAGTCCATTGACTATCCATAGGAACGTTCTTGCCAGGTTGATTCAGGCTTCATGATAATTTACCATGGTGGAATGATACAAATGTATCATTCCACCATGATAATGTACGGTTGTTCGTTCGCAATCACAATTGCAAGTAGGAGAGATGAAAGCTCTTGTCTTTCTTGACAAATGCCTTAATGATGAGGTTTGGTTAATAAAGTTAGCTTACTTCGTATATTCTTAGTTCTCTGAATACTCTTGATTTGACCTTAAGTAAAAGATATTCACAAATTATTTGTGCAAGACAAAATTGATGCTACTATCAAAGAGATACAATGGTGGTCCGATAACATTTAAAAAAATGTATTATTTGATGACTTACGACTTCTGAACGATTTTTTGGATGATAAAATTATTACAGAACTATCAAAGTAAATAAAGAAACTTCCAAAATGATCTATGATCGTCTTAAAGCCTTGGCTTCTTAACTAAAACACTACTTTCCACTCATAGAAGAATGAAAACAATGGATTAAAAATCCATTTGATGAGGACAACAAACTTAAATAATCTCAGCCTTACGACCTCCCAGTTACTCTTTTAAATCTTAAAATATTACAGTAACTGAACATTTCCTCTTAACAATTTGAGTTATTTAACTATTCACAATCGTAGTATGTACATGCATCAGTTTAAAATATTCTAACAAAATTAAATTCTTTCTCAAAATAATACTGTATTCATCAAATTTTGTAAAACAAAATAAGAAGTCTGTTCTGTGAAGTTTTATATTCAAATACTGAGTTTAAAATGTGTGGCTATTTTAGGTTTCACTTTATTTTTTGGGTGAGTTTTTTGAAAAATCAGTAATTAATTATTTTGCAGGAAAAAGAGCTCATTGAACTGCCGCGATTCTATCATTTAATCAGGCTATAAGGAGAAAGATTTAACAACATTTTGGATGGTGACGAGGATAGAATATCCAACAATATCCGTAATTGCGATGAGATTTCTGATGGTATTCACCACACAGGGGCGTATTCAAGGGGGGAGGGTCCCTGGGTCCGGACCCCCCCCCCCATTTGAGATGACTAAGCACTAGATAGAATGCTTTTTTGCTGTAGGAAAGGTTCTTAAGAATAATTCTATACCAGTGATAATAATTCTAGAGAACAAAATTTAATCTAGACGGGATTAATGTACAATATTGGAGTGTTGAGAACTGAGCATCGCGGCTGTCATTGTATCCATTATTGTGGCATGTTTAGACTATCTTTATACGATAGAGGAGAGAACTTTAATGTATGGTACATTATCGAGAAAGAGTGGGTTAGAATTTCATGATCAAACTGAGAGAAGTCATTAGTCTAGAAGTAGAAAAAACGTATTATAGTAGCATAGCTCGCAAATGTTGACATTGTGAATTCTTTTTCCATGATAAAATAACAAAATGATTTTATAGACTTCCATTTGAGCTTTTCAACTGTCCAGAAGCTCAGTTTCTGCGTGGATCACGGTCGGTGTTGAAGTAAAATTAATAATTTCGTTCTCGGTCCTGGTACAATGCCATACAATCTTGCATTTATACAAGTTTTAATAGAGAATAAAATAATTGCTGCCATTTAATATTAGTTTTTAATTTTTCAATTATTGGATTTTTGATTTTTCGTTTTAAGTTTGTTTTGGCTGAAAAAAGAAAATTCATCCATTACTTTCACGCAAAAACAGCTAAAACATTAATAATTAAAGAAACATTGACTTCATCCTCAAACAGAAGTTGTGATAGTTCAGAAATCAATCAGGTGTGGGATTTCTTCATTTGTTGAAACAAATTAATTGAATCCAATCTCAGGGACTTGACTCATAATTTCTTTGAGAAGTTCATGAGTCTTGCTGGTGAGATTTGGTAAGAACATATAAATTTAAAGATTTAACACCATTTTCTGCAAATAATAAATTGAAAACGATATTGATTTTCCCAATATTGGATGATGCACACACAATTCAAAAGTACACTGTGTCTCATTTTTTGGTTGCTTTCAGTTCTCATTTAAATACTTATCAAAGTTGATCAGTGGTAGTTTTGATATGTGCTGTTTCAAGTTCATTTTTCAATACAGTGACAATATGATTATTTTTTCAGACAACACTATTATTATCAATCCATGAATCGTATTTCGAATCAGAGCCCAACCATTTCACATACGATTTGTTACCTTTCTTCTCTAGTACCCTCTCAATAAGATACACATCAGGGTACTTGGTTTCTTCACTTCATACTCATAGAATGCACCCTTTTAATGTATTGTTGTCTTCACCTATTCTCTTCACCTTTCATCTCATATGGGATGGGTGTCAAAAAATATGTTTTCTTTTTAAAAACGTGGAGTTTGAAAATTGTAAAATGGGTTTAGCAACTTTTTAATATCATAAAAAAACATTAGTATTGTGTAATAAGTAGTACAGTATAATACTTAATTAATAAATTGAAATAGGTTGAAATTTGTGAACTACGGCTGCTGTGATACTTGCTGTAGTTACAAAGTGAATAAAAGTTTTAGGATTTGAATGCAGGGGGGGGGGGGGGGGGTCAGTCCAGTCAAAGAGTTTTGTATGCAGGTGAAGTGGACCCCCCTTGAAAAATTTCTGGATACGCTTATGTCACCACCATATGAACACCCTTTTTTTAATTTTCGCTTACATAAAAAACAAATACGGAAATCAACTGAAGGTTGAAAGTGACTTGAGATTAAAAATACCTTCATTCAACCCTGACATTGACGTTTTAGTGCAAACGAAAAAGTCTCGAATACCTCATTAATCCTTACTTTGAAACAGCAATTTGACTTATTAAAAGGTTGTGATAACAACTTTCTTAACTGTAATCATATCAAAGCCGTATTAATATATTTTGATTAAAGAATCAAAATGGTCTTCGAGTAAGCCTACTTTTATAATATTCTAGTTCTTTTTCTCACCTATATAGGAACATTTGTTAGTGAGTAAGAAATCACTTGTTGCATATATTGCAAGCATAGTGGAAAGTGGGAGAATACCGTGCACCCCATTTTTGAATCTTCTGGTAGTAGTTAGTAGCACGTGATGACATTCCACAATAATTGCTTTAATGGGAGGGAGACGCTTCGATACGCAACACACACCACCACATACAGCAGCCGGCTGTGACGTCATATTACAAATAATCTAGAAAAATCTATTACTCCGTTGGGGTTGATGTATTAAATTAATAATTCAACTGGGCACACAACTCAATATAATTGAAACTTATTATAGATACTACTAAGCACATACATACCAGAGTAAGTTGAGTTACCCTACCACTAGTAGTTCTGTGAAGAGTAGTCCTCACGCAATAAACCCTTCAAATATCTGAAAGATATTTCGCAAAATTTCACTCATTGTCCACTTCATATTAGGGGGAGAACAGGACAGGAAAGCTGATTTTTTTGAGCATTTTGTTATCTTTAACCTTGGTGAGAACAGAGAAATTGATGAATCTTAGTTATCGTTTCCAATGTATAAGCGAAAAACCAAAAAATTGTACCCTTTTTAAACCTGACTTGAGTTTTTTACTTTTGTAGTTATGGTTTCCAAGTTCTCTTCAAAATCGTTTAAAAACCTTATTAAAAAAAAACCTAAATCTTATTATTTTGCATATTATGTAATACAATAGGACTATGTGCATTACTAACCATGCTCAAATGCGTTTAGAATGCACAAATTCAAGTGTAACTTTCAAACATTTCCTGGGGGGGGGGGGGGGACCCCTCAACCCAGCTTTTGCTGGGAGGTAAACCATACCCCCAGAGCCCCCGGTAAGTTACAGCTCCGGTACTTCTCAATTCAGAAATTAAGCCTTGCTCTGGCATGTATGTACATTAGTAGTAACATTGTCTCAAATGACCGGTCTATGCTGATGTGTCATTAACCGAGTTACAGCCAATTAATTTTCGTTGACCCAAAATTTAATTGGCTATAACTTTTTTCTGAAAGCAGCAGAAACTTTACTTTTCATGGCATTGAGTAGCAGAAATTCAACTGAAAATCTTGACATACATTGAATTGAAATTTTTGAAGTGGGTGGGGCTGGTTAGAAATAACATTGGTTTAAATGGCAAAATAGTTTTTGCTACATCTTTTTTGCTGGTGTAGCTACGGCTATGCTGTTAGTGTCATTCGATAGCCACTGTTTAGCAGTAAAGATTGACACATAGCCCGTTATTGTAACGTGTATATTAACCGAGTTACAGCCAATTAATTTTCATTAACCCAAAACTTGAATGGGCTATAGCTTTTTTTCTAAAAGCAGCAGAAACTTTATTTTTACGGCATTAAATAGCAGAAACTCAGCAGAAACTATTGATATGTGCTTTATTAAGTTTTGCGAAGTGGGTGGGGCAGCGTGATTCTGGCCCCACCCAGTAATTAACTTTTTTAAAGTTGAATAACTTTTTTCGTGAAAAAAGCAGAAAATTTATTTTTGCGGCATTAAATAGCAGAAACTCTGAAGAATCTCATGATATAGAACTTATAGTTTCTGCCGATTTGGGTGGGGCCAGCTTCACGACGGTGTACTATTGCCCGGTTTCACCAACATTCTTTAAAGCAATTAACGAACATCAAATCGTTGACGGCTTGTTAAATAGCAGTTTTGCGTTTCACCAACATCCTTTAGCACTTACGAACGTTAAACAGTTCGTCAAAGTTGAAGACTGCTTTTGCAGCCCTCAAAATTTTAACGAATTGTTAAACCTCTACATTTAGGTTATGTTCCACGTTTAGGTGTAACTGTTAAAGTAACTCTAGTGACGAAAACAACGCATTAATAATTCATGAAATAAGTTCGTACGTTCAAGCAATAAATATCATTTATTATTTATTTCAAGTGGAAAGTACCAACAACCCAACTATCCTAACCTTGCTAGCAATAAACGATACATTAAAATATCGACATTATGTTCATATCTCAACAATATTTTAATGTTTCGGTTTTTGCTAGCGAGTTAAGGTTAGCTTGGGTTGTTGATACAGATTTGATAATGCAGGGTGACTAGCAAAGTAAGCTACAAAAACTCCCTGACTTTCCCCTGATCTTTAATAAAATTTTCCCTGACCAATATAATTACTAGCTGACAGGCTCGCTTCACTCGCCTTAAACGTGTAGGGTGGTTTAAAATTCGTACAAAATCGTGAATCGATCCAGCACTTTTGTTTGTTGATCATCTGTAGTCATGGATATGGGCACAGTTAATCAATTCACAACTTCATATTTCTATATCTAATTTTTAAATTTTCACTTTTGACTGTATTTTTTGGCATTTTTCAAAATTCTTTCTTAGCATGCATCTAGAGCGCCAAGCAAATTTCAACTTGATTAGCCATGTGGTTTTCGAGAAACGCTGATGAATGAGTCAGTGAATCAGGGGTATTTGGCTTTTATATAGATGAAAAACAAAAAAAAACCTTAGAGAATAATCACAACAATTTCATGTTTGTTAGCCTACCTAGCTTATTTGTCTGTTTGTCCATCTAAAAACGCATTTCAAGTTCGATATTGGAGCATTTCATGTGAGGGTTTCTATAATAAATTAGTATAATTATTATTAGGTATATAATTACTACGAAGTTTTCCCGAAATTTATTTAAA
Organism: Conomelus anceps; assembly: GCA_948455865.1. Classification (NCBI taxonomy): domain Eukaryota; kingdom Metazoa; phylum Arthropoda; class Insecta; order Hemiptera; family Delphacidae; genus Conomelus; species Conomelus anceps. The sequence goes on from OX418216.1 coordinate 125,311,812, forward strand.
ATTTCATGACTTTTCCCGGTCGCTAGTCACCCTGTAATGAATATATCGATATTTATATTTACCGAAGTTGAAATGCATAAAGATAAACTGACATAAATGAAATACAAACTGATTAAAATTTCCGATTTGATGCAATGGGCAAAATTTTGCCTACAATGTATAACTACTTGGATATTTATTTGTGGATTCCTTTTTGTTTTACTCTACATTTAAAATTATCATAGAAACTTTTCAATTGCTTCACAGTGCGCTTACTCACTTCAGCATGACTGTTGAAGTTTTCAGTCAAATCTATCCATCTCCTTCTCTTATCCGTTTTCTTATTTTCTAATAATTTTGCTTTTTCAATAAGTCTAATTAATAAGCTCTTTCCCTCTGCCCTAAAATTTAAACCACGGTTTTATTTCACCTCTGCCATTTTTACAATTTACACAGTTTACTTCAGTCCCAAAAATTAGACAACAATCGCACAGCATAACTACTTTATCAACCAACAATGAATATGACAATCCATACGAGATAAACGAGAAGCTTCGGTTCTCATAATCTAAAAAGATCACATGGTGTAACCAATGTATACAGATACTATCTGTAGTAGATACTATCTATAGTATCTGTATTCATTGGTGTAACATATGTAGCCAATAGGAAAGCAGATCGAATGCAGACAGCCGAATTTCAATATAGCCAACCTACAGATTTGCAACAACATGCTCCGGCAAATGTTGACGACCCGTCAAAGTTAACAGGCCGATTTTTTCCCCTCGTCAACGTTGGTGCAACGCATTCCATTTTAACAATTTGTCAAATAATAACGAGTCGTTAGTTTGACGTCCGGTAGGCAATATTTAACAGAGGTTGGTGAAACCGGGCATAAACTAATAAACCTAATTCGCCCAGTGTCATCGACCCTTATCAAAATATCAACAGTCGATCTTAGAAATGTCGATATGTCACCATCGTACATCGATATAATGTACAACGTAGAGGTTATGTTGTCACACCTCTAAAGTATTCCATGCCGGACTTGAGTACAAAATTTATTATTTTTGTTGTGTTAAATATTTGTTGAGTTAGTGAAAATGTTCAAGTTAAGCCAGTTGGGAATTCCCAGTGTTCTATCTCAAAGTGTTAGTAATTATCTGAAAGTTTCAAGGAATAATTTGCAAACACCGCTGTTACGTAAGCTGCTTCAAAATGATAATGTAGGAATGTGTTGTTTCCATAGATCGTGCGAAAGTAAGTTGTGAAATATGTGACTATATTTTTAATTCTCATGAAGTATACTGAATTAGATAGTTTCTGGTTATGATTATTTAGTGGGACTAAACTATTAAAAAAATGTTATAATTTTTATTCCAATCACCTTATCTTATAATAGAAAGCAAAAATAGAAACGTTTCTCCTGGGGACCAAATAGCTCAAAAGGTGAAAAATGTTATTATAATTTTTCATAATATCTCTAATCAACATCGAATAATAAGTCTTGAAGTTGTCGCAATCACATTTATTGAAAACCGTGAGAAATTTTTGTCCCGTGGGTTACGGTTTAACCATCATATTATATGGAATCAGCATTGGATTTTAAGAGTTTGAATTTTCAGTATAACCATTAATAATAATAATATTATTATTTGTATAACCATTAAGCTGGGCATTCACGTTCCGATTTGCAGTACGACTTGTGGTCCAACCTCCAAGGTTGGATCCGATATTGGAACGTGAATGTGCTTGTTGGATAGTTGGAAGCCTAGAGGGACGACTGGAAGGTCCGACTTCCGACTGTCGACGTTTTTGAAGCGTGTGTGGGGGAGTCGGATCAAAGTCGTCCAACTTACCTCAGTCAGTGCTTGACCTTCCAGCAACTTCAGTTACATTTTTCGGCTCGAGAGCGATGTTCACAGCTGACTAGGAATAAAGTTGGATTGCAAGTAGGAGCGTAAGTGGAGTCGACTATCCAACTAGCAGTCCTACTAATCGTACTGCAAATCGGAACGTGAATGCCTAGCTCAGGTTCAACCTCATGCCTTCTTATTTCATCTGCTCGAGACTAATCCAGGCATTTATCATTATCAACAAAAACTGTATCAGAGAATATGAACAAAATATTTAAATAAAAATTATTATTTTTCTAAAGTAGATAAGCCTATCCAATTAAAACAGATACGAAAATTCTAATTACCTAGCAAAATATACCAAGTAGAGTATCCGGCTTATGATAATTAATTGATTTAGGTTCCTCGGCGTTATTTACGTTGATGAGCACAAACTTACGCACGTACCATGCTGTTGAAGCACTACACTTATGCAAGAAACATTTAACTTATATGTCTGAATAATCAAAGCTTGATTCATAGGCTGCTTTTATATGTGAGTCTGATTTTTTGTACTATGTTTTCAGACTATGTAAATTATACATTTAGTCCATAAATTCAAGGTTTTTTATTTTATTTATTTTTTTTTTTTTGAGGATGAAACCCACATAGGTTTGAGACCTGTGCGTGGGTAATGAGTTTGATGATACAGTTTTAGGTGGGTTCCTAACCACCGGGAAGTGATTTTACAGCAGAGAACAGTGTCTTTTTTGTGTAGTATATAATGTAAAATCCAATGTAATACAAGCCTAACAATATTTCAGATTCTGCATGGATCTTCCTTTAAAAAATGCCAAGTATTGCATGAGTGAGGATTTTTGAAACTTGCTTGCATTTAAAAGATACGTGAAAGGAAAAAAGAGAAAGGCTCTCTTAGGCCTTCTTCTACAGAAACATGATTTTTTAAAGAGCTTCTCCATCATATGCAATGGGTATCAGATTTCAAGATAGCCCTCGGCCCCTCTTGCTCATCTGAAAAAAAAATTATAATATTTTAATTAAGTATGATAAGTGATTACTAAATATATGAAAATGATTCAAAATCTGTTATAATCGTTTTTGGTTGTTTGTCTTTAGACTCAAAAAGCATATGATGGCATATTATGCTGATGCAAGCATTAAAAACTTTTTATAACAGTATATTTTATTAATTTCTCTTACAATAGCTTACCAACTCCTTGGTTTCTTTGCAGATGACATGGAGACTTTGCTGGGCCATATTAAGAAAGTAACCATGGGAAAGTTGAGCTCCCACATTGAAGAAGTGAAAAAAACTCTAAACATTGAAAAAAATACTCCAATTGAAACAACTTTTACCAGTATAAGAAAAGTTGGTGGAGTGAGACGTAAAAGTACAGCTTTTGAATGTTCACTCTGTGTGAGAATTTCGTCCCTATTAAGGTATAGTAGGTTTTTACTCTCATAATATTTCTTGTGTGCTCATCATTGTATTCTTCAACATTTATGCTGATAGCTTATAATAGACTGGCATTTTATTACCCGGTCTTGCCCGGGAATCTAGTTCGGAGTTTTTCTTTCCTGGTAGATAACTTATGGTAATGGTCACAAAATTACAAAATTGGGAAGCGTGAGTGAAATACCATTCTCTGTGTTTATGCCATACAGTTCATCTGTTTGAAAATAGAAGTTCACAAACAGTTTTTTTGCGCTGATGATGTGAATTTTCAGTGCCTTTTTTCATAAGTAAACTACCTTTTTAGCAACTTTGCAGCTCTACCCACCTGCATATTTTTGGGTTTAGTTCTTCAAAGTATTACAGGAAAAGCTCAATACACACAATAAGTAAACTTGCATGACGCTGGGTAATTAACAGCTGTAATATTGATACAGAGATGATCTGTTGCTTTGGCTTATGATACATCGGCGTTTCATCTGTATTATCAACATAGTGACGTATCATGTTATCAGCTGTTCTATGAGCTTCCTGCATCTAAACCCATTTTGAAACAGTGATAGTGCCCATAAATAGAATTTGAACATTAATTTTGAAAAGTCTGAAATGAAAATCAAAAATAAGATTTCGAGATGCACTAAATAGGATTTAGAGGAAGATTTGTGCCAAATTAGTGTTCTAAATCGTTGCCGTTTTTGTGAAATCCTTAGGACAAAAAAACACCCACAAACGCATCCGTACTCTCTCTTATTATATAGATGAGTGTCCTTTTTTAGTTACTTTTCCACATACTGTGTTATGTGCTCTCTTCAAGTCGACCTCTCAAAGAGTTAGTGAGTGGGTGAATAAAGTTGAGTCAGCCTGAGTATCATATATTTTTGACTCGGCGCTTGGGACTCTTGTTTTTTGATGTGAATAAAAATTGAGTCAATCACAACTGTTTCTCACGTCTTCCTATCAGACTCCCGTTGACTCAACAGATCAACAATCGCTCAACAGAGTCTACTTACTCAACTTGATGTGCACAACTTCATTCACATCACCCATTGTTATCATTTTGGATAGCATCCTAAGTCTAGTCTCATATCTCATTTTCATATTTGATTTTTTTTGTTCAGATTTCATCGTAAATGGAAATGAATCTTATTCGAATATATCTGGATGACTGAATTAAATTCTAATGCTATACGGTAGATTCATTGGCGTAGCCAGAAATATCTAATGGGGGGATCCGTCCAAGGGCGGGGGATCAGGATTTCATTTAACAACCCCCCTCATTCACCCAAAACTGCCACTGAAATACATTCTAATAAATTTGTTATTTGAAAACTATACTTTTTAACTAAAATAATATTATGATCTTGATTACTTTATCACTTGATTTCTGTGAACTCAATAATTTCGATTACCTTTACTTTTGCATTTCATTGATGAAGAACCCTTCACTGGTAGTTACAGCTCTTTGGAACCATGTTATGAAAAGATGGTTGACCTGCAGGAATAGTTAGTTTTAGACCATCAGCTATGATATTGGTGCATGCAGACTCCATTTGGAAGTCATGAACATTAGAAAAAAAGAAAACTCGCTATTTCTTGAAAAGTCAACAGTTATTATTTGGAATATTTGATTAATTATCTTAACATTGTATTTCATTCATCATTTAAAATAAATCCAATTAACATTCAGTTTTAGATCTTTGGGGAAAGGACTCACTCCAGGGATGGCTAAGAAATCAGCGATCGACATATTTATACGCACCACCAAATGTTATGTTTCTAAACTTAGTAATGAGCAAGGCTTATTAAAATACGCTGATAGAAAAAAGAGTTGTGCAACTCACAGTAAGTAAAAATTGGCTTTTTACAATAACTATCCACTCGTTTTTCATTGCTATTGCTCAAGGAATGAGTTGAAAAGTATTATTTACTTCTTTAGAGATCTTATCAAGACCAACTTAAATATCAGACCGTATCACAGGTATCTATAGTTAAAATTGCGACCATTGAGGGTCAATCTTACTTCAATATTGGTCCGAATATCAATATGTATCACAATACTTGAATCACAGAATCCATATTGGTGGCATACAGCCGATGGATTTATGGAATTCCTACGATCCAAAGTGTTTAGTTCATCAATCCATAAAATCATTACACACTAGTAGTTATGTGGACAGCAGACCTCACGCCTAAGAGTAAGGGTGGTTGCACAGAGAAATGTACTCGATGTACCCAATGATAATCTCTATCTCAAAATTGAACACAATCATCAGAACTAACTCTTGATTCAATTGGCGTAGTCTATTTCATGTCTGTTTTCCACAAAAGACCACTCTGTACCACATCAACTAGGCTGCGTTTCTATTTCCAGACAGCTGATTGCTAAAACCAGATCAGATTACAAATGTCTGATGATTGTATTTATATAGCAATATTAATTAAATTTGTATAATCATCATTTACTAGGTAATCACTTGTTATTAATCTTAATTGAAATATTAGAAATTATTTGTTTCTCTCAAACAAATATGTTATTCTTGTGAATGGTAACTTAATTCATATAAAGGCTCGACCAGATGAATAAGAGGGATCGATGGCTGTCTTTAAATCTCATTCCAATTTCATATGATGGAGAAGCTTATTTTATATTATTTTAATAATATTCCCGATATAAGAAGGCATAAGTGCCTTTCTTTTTTTTTCTTTAAATGTGAGCAAATTTTGAAAATCTTCACACATACATCGCTGGGCATTTCTTGAAGAAATATCCATGCAATACTTCATAGAATCAGGCAGACACAAATTCAAAACGGCCGACTTGAAACAGAGATCTCCCTTGTTTCAGTCAATTATGTATTTAAATATCCTGCTCCACATTTCAATAATAGGCAGACACAAATTCAAAACGGTCGACTTGAAACAGAGACCTCCCTTCGTTCGGTCAATTATTTATTAAGATATCCTGCTCCACATTTCAATAATAGGCAGACTCAGATTCAAAACGGTCGACTTGAAATAGAGACCTCCCTTCGTTCGGTCTATTATATATTTAAATATCCTGTTCCACATTTCAATAATAGGTAGCTGTTTGCTGTTTGTTCTGTGATTGTGAGTTCACTTTTTACTTTCTCCACAAAATATGATGACATCAATTGTATCCATAATTTATATACTGTTCAGTATCACTAATCCGGCCTTCGATAATTCGAACGTCCGGTTATCCTGGATGGCCTAAAATTATCATATATATTTTTTTAATTTGGCAGGTACCGGTACCGTATTTTACAGTGCACACGCACTCCTAATTTTCCATCTGCTATTTGCTGAATAAGCTATGAAATAATATACTGTAAGCCATATTCAAACGATACTTCTCTAAAATATTTTTGAAAACTACTGGATCAAAGCTCCTTGTTTCCATCTTTAAGTGATGAAATGAAGTTGGACAATCTGCCAAGAACAAGGCCGAGGCTTGTTTTCACGGCCAATTCACGGCTTGTTTTCCAAGGCCAAGGCTGGGCATTCACGTTCCGATTTGCAGTACGACTTATGGTCCAACCTCAAAGGTTGGATCCGATATCGGAACGTGTATGGGCTTGCTGGATAGTTGGAAGTGTAGATGGACGAGTCGGAACATCTAGAGGGGTGACTAGAAGGTCCAACTTTCGACTGTCGACGGAGTTGGAGCGTGAGTGGGGGAGTCGGATCAAAGTCGTCCAACTTACCTCAGTCAGTGCTTGACCTTCGGGCAAGTTCGGGCAACTTCGGTTACATTTTTCGGCTCGAGAGCGATGTTCATAGCTGTGAGAACAGACTAGGACTAAAGTTGGATCGCTAGTTGGATAGAAAGTCGGAGCGTGAGTGGAGTCGACTACTAGTTCGTACTGCAAATCGGTCCTCTAATGCCCAGCTTAATTGAGACTGGTTAGATCTGCTTCTTTCAGATGTTCAGACGAAGTTTAACATTTCTATAAAGATAAGAATAGAGTATCCTCTGTGGATTTTATGAAACTTAGAAGAAATGACAACTAGTTGTTGGCCCAGGATTATAGAAATACTACGAAATAATTTTTAAAATGAGCTTCTCCATCACATGCAATTGAAATCAGATTTAAAGATAGTCCTCGGACCCTCTTATTCATCTGGTTGGGCCTTCTTATGAATTAAGTTATCATTCATTAGAATAGCATATTTGTTATTCAAAGAAAGTAACAAATCAATTCTGTTATTTCAATTTAGCATAATAACAAGTGAATAGTGAATATCAAGTGAATGATAATTATACAAATTTAATTGAAATTGTTCTATAAATTAATTTATCTGGTCTGATTTGAGCAATCAGCTGTATGGGACAATAGGCTGGTTGTAAATAGAAATGCAGTCTTGGTGACGTGATAAAGAGTGACTGTTTGTGGAAAACAGACATGAAATAGACTATGTAAATTGAATCAAGGTCTGAAGATTGTGTTCAATTTTGCGATGGTGATTGTCATTGAGGACATCGAGTATGTTCCTCTGTGCAAGCACCTGTATTCTTGGGCATGTTGTCTAATGTTAACAGAACTACTAGTAAATAAATCTAATTGTTCTGATAAAGCTATTTCCATCTTTGTTAAAGTTGTATTCTAAAAGTTGATAACAAAATGCTAAAACTTGACATTTTCTAAAGGTTACAGCTCAATTGGAGTCAATGTCCTCAGAGATCTTCGCAGATCACAAAAATTCATTGAAAATAAAGAAAATCAGGATAGAAATGTTCCAAAAAACTTCTTTCGCAGACCTTACTCACAGAAAGTAGCTGAAACTAAAGTGTTGGAAAGAGAAGAAAGAGTTATTTCTTTGAATGACTATGCAGCAGATCAGCACTTGTATAAAGGTAATTATATAAATTGGTAATATTGTTGCCTCTACTTTTCGAGTTATTAAACACAATCACTACTTGCATGAAACTAATCCATAAATAAATAAGCGTATGCCTTTTTCATTGGTGGGGAGACCCTAACGGGTAGTTCCACCTCGCCGTTTGAGCCTTGCTATGGGGAACATGATGGACCTACTATGTTAGGTGGATTCCGAATCACCAGGTAAGTGATGAGTATGATGAGCAAGAAAGATAGAATAATAAAAGATAGAGGGACGGAGAATAACATTGAAAAGTTGAATAACTCAATGAAGAATGTGAGTAAAATTATTTATGAAAGTGCATGAAATTTATCAAGTTCATACATTTTCTTGCTTAAATTTGATCATGAGTCTCATCTGTAACATTATATTTACTGAACACTTCTTTTCAAAGTACATTCAGAAATTCACAAATTAAATATTATCTAGTTTCAGTCTTCAAGAACTAGGTATCATCTTCATTCATATCTAATGATAAATAAGAATTATTGTCATTAAGATTTGAAATTTATAACCAGTCCATGAACTGCTTATATTGATGCTATAGATAGAGATTTGGATTAGATGTTTAGATAGATATAGATCTTAGTTAAAAAGTAATGATCAAAAACTGGAATGAAACACTTGCACATCATACACGCCTCAATGATGGATTTTAACATAACATTCCAATTCAATTTATCGGATTTAGCCTATATTGAAAGGGTGGTATAGATTACTCTAGAAATTGCACTAGCGTATTTTTCTTAAATTTCTCATGAGAGTGTGTTATAAAAATATTATTGAATATCGATAGCAAGATTATACGGAAGTTCAAGGCCCGTATTTATGAACGTGACTTATCAAATATCGACTTGGATAAGTCAGACTTAGCGGCAATGAGTCATACTTACACTAACAGGTTCAAGCCAGGGAGCAGCTGTAACACTAAAAGCCAACCCTGCTCCCACAAGAATGATCTGACTCCTGATAAATAATTTAACATTAATAATTAAAACAACTCTAATTTCACTAATATAAGAATTTACACTACGTAAATGTTGCAGGGACAACTGGGTCGGCTTATAACCTCACTTTTCAGCTAGTAAACTCTCCTAGTATATTTGTTTCTGAAGATAGGGGGATAGATGTTTCACAAACTAGAACCGGAGAAAATACTCTAAGGATACCGAATCACCGAACTACCATTTATACTAAATCTTTCCTTGTTAGCGCCTGTCGTGCTTGGAATGCACTTCCCAATCCTATTAGATCCTTTGAGAGTCGAGCGGGCTGTATCTTGGCATTGAGAAGATATCTTTTTGAGAAAATGACTGAGTCTGTTCAACCCTAGAGCAACTGCATGACAACTTTCATCATTCACTCCATCATTCATCAACTCCATAAGCAATTTATTCACCATTCAAATTTAATGTCACCATTCAATGTCTTTTATTCACCATTTAATGTCTTAGGGATCTTAATTATGATAATCTGTAAAATATTAACTTATGTAGATGTAGGACAATGTAGGTCTATGTCAGAGGAAATCGAAATATTAAAATAAAAAATAAACTTGGCTAATGTAAGATCTGAACCTCTGATCAATACAAAAAAAGTAGAACCTAAATCAAATGGGGAAAAAATAAATAGAAATGGTCAAACAAAAACGTATAGTCAGGTTTTGCAAACAGCAACCAAAACTAAAGTAAGGGCAAATAACGATAGGAAAGGTAGAGTACTGCTCTTGACATCCAGTCATGGACGAGACTGTAGTGACCTACTAAATAAAAGATTAAAAAATAAGTATGAAGTTCAGAGCTTTTTCAAACCAAGTGCCCCTATAAACGCTATCGTAGAGTCAGCACAGGAACAAACTAAAGAGTTTGGAAAAACGTTTTTCTAATAGTACTGGGTGGCTCAAACAATATAAATGAACCTAATCTAAAACATATTCCTGAAATAAATGAAAAAATTAAAGAGATTGTGCCACTCAGCCAAAAAACTAATGTAATAATAAGTACAATTCCGTATAGGTTTGATAGGCCAGAGCTAAATGAAGCCATTAAGTCAACAAATAAATCAATTCATAATACAATCAACAGCCTAAAAAATAAGAATTCTAAGCAGTTGGGGATTTGTTTTCTAAATGAAAGGCTGAAAAAACAAAACTTCACTAATCATGGTCTACATCTAAATCAATCTGGCAAAGTAATATTTTGTAATAGGCTGGCAGAGCTGATTGAAAGTCGTTTGCAATCTACTGTCAATAATTCTCCTAAACAATCATCTAACGAACCTTTTTTAGTAAAGTGGCTCAAAACCGGGAAGGGAAACTAGTTTCAGATGATAAATTCATATCTTCAATTGTATTAAAAGACGTTAATCGATCAAAAAATCAGGATAGCATTAGTGGAAGGAACTCTTGTAGCAATCTGATAGGCTCTGAAGATTCTAAGAGATTAAGTAAATCTACTTCAATATGCAAAAGCAACGATAAAGTAATAAGGGATGATAGGGAAGTACCGGTACTCACTGTGTTCCATCAGAATATTCAATACATTCGTAACAAAATAGATAGAATCGAAGTATTTTTTAAAGAAGAGGCTCCTGATATAGCTATTTTCACAGAGCATGGTTTAAAAGAAGATGAATTGTCACAACTTGATATTCCAAACTATTCATTGAAAACGTCGTATTGCAGGACATCTCATCGAAGTGGGGGAGTAGCTATCTTCACTAAAAATGCTAAGAATATGCAAACATTTAATTTAGAATATGTAGAGAAATTTGCTGTGGAAATGGATTTAGAAGTTACTGGTTTGAGAGTAAAAATCGACAATAATTTCGAAGTAGCGGTGTTAGGTATTTACAGGTCACCAAATGGGGAATGGAACAATTTTTGTGAACTATTCAATAGGCTTTTAGAGATTACTACTACTCGTTTTACAAACGTTATTGTAGCGGGAGATTTCAATACAGACTTTGCAACACAGAATAAAATGACAGAAGATTTAAAGGATATTATATGCATGAATAACTTGGAAATAAAAGTTCATGAATATACCAGAGTCACAAGAACATCACAAACAATAATTGATAACATCCTTACTAATATAGATTACTCTAAAACAAGATTAGGCGGCTCGGAACTATCTGATCATGACTATCAAATCTTAGAGGTGGGGTTGCAAGGTCATAAATCAATTAAAAAGAGTAGAGTAATGAAAGAAATTCAACAATGTGAACAGGGGAATATCGATTGTTTGAAGCAGAATCTGCTACAAGAAAACTGGAGTAGGGTTTACAATAGCAATAGTTTAAATGACAAATATGATAGTTTCATTAATATTTTAAGGTTTCATATTACTATGAGTTGTCCAGTTGAAAAAGTCCCTGTAAAGAACAAATTAGACAAGATTGAAGAGTGGATAACTGATGTTATCCTTGCAGAAATAAGTCATAGGGTTAAAGATGCATATGATGAATTCAAACTGTCTAGAAATATGTTAAGTAAAGATAATTACAAAGCTCTAAAGAAAAACTATAAGAAAGAAGTGAAAAAAGCGAAATGTAAGAAAACAGCTGAAATTTTGAATAATAGTGTGTACTTTAACACAGCAGTATGGGATGTAATAAACAAAAATAGGCAACAAGCTCATGTAGATGCTTATACTAGTGTACCCAGAATAATTAACGAAAATAACAAATATATTGATGATAGTGTAGACATTTGTAATTTCTTTAACAAATATTATCAACTGGTTGCTAAGGATCTTCAAAAATCTCTTAATACAGGTATTAGTGATGCAAACATGAGGAATACTGAGGGGGTTCAGAACGAATTAAAATTCCACCCAGTATGCCAAGACGAGTTGTCATTGATATCATTGATAGTTTAAATAATAAAAAAACTGTAGGAATGGATGGGGTATCCAGTAAAATTCTGAACGAATGTAAAGATCAATTGTTAGACCCTTTGATTCATCTGATCAATCATTCATTAGAACAAGGTGTTTTTCCAGATAACTTAAAAGAGGGGAAGATCTTGCCAATCTTCAAAAGTGGTGATAGAGAAAAGGTAGAAAACTATAGGCCCATTAGTATTTTAAATGTAATAAGTAAAATTTTTGAAAGAGTAGTTCTAAATAGGTTACTTCTGCACCTTCAAGAAGCTAACTTTATCTGTGATGAACAGCATGGCTTCCAGAAAGGGAGATCAACAAAAACAGCCATAGTTTCTCTAGTTGAAAAACTAATAGATATAATAGATTCAGGTGATAAAGCTACTGCAATCTTCTTAGATCTGTCAAAGGCATTTGATTGTGTTAATCATAGAACTTTATTGGAAATACTGCAAAATGTAGGTGTAAATGGGGTTGAACTGAAATGGTTTGAATCATATCTTATTGGGAGAAAACAATGTGTAGAACTAACTACAGTAGTTGGTAATAGTAAAGAATAAATCTAATAAATTAGAGGTGCAAGCTGGAGTGCCTCAGGGGTCAATACTAGGTCCATTGCTTTTTTTGTTATATGTCAACCGTTTACCTAAAGAATTAATTAGTGGTAGAGCCCTCTTATTTGCTGATGATACATCACTCATTTTCAGCAATTCCATTCTAGATAATTTAGAAATAAGTGCCCATATAGGTGTGCAGTCCATTGTCCAATTTTTAAATCAGTTGAAATTAACTATAAATAGTAAAAAATGCCAATACCTTCAATTCAAAAACAAACATAATTTAAATGAAGATAGGGCTATAAACGTGTTTGTAAACGATAATCAATTAGACCAGGAAGAAAAAATTGCATTTCTAGGAGTTACGTTGGATAGACGATTGACCTGGACTCCATACATTGAGAAAATATGTAGTAAAATTTCATCTGGGGTATTTGTCCTGCGACAGCTCGCTAGATTTAATGACAAAAAGTTACTTTTCACAGCTTACCATGGGCTCTTACTGTCACATATTAGGTATGCTATCTTAGTATGGGGTAATTCATCAAAACAAAATCTTGATAGGGTGTTTAAGATCCAAAAGAAAGCGGTTAGGTGTATAGAAAGAGTAAATAGATTAGATTCATGTAGGCCGTTGTTCAAGAGACTTGGTCTCCTAACTGTACCCTGCTTATATGTGTATGAAGCTACTTTATATGTAAAAACGAATGATATTAACCAAAATCTTGATGTACATGATTATAATACAAGAAGCCGAGGAGATTATCACTTGGTGAGTCACAATAGTAGCTTATTCAAACAAAAACCTAGTTATATTGGTAGGAAATTCTACAACAAGCTACCGCAGTTTTTGAAGAGTCTTGAAAATATAGAAATATTTAAAAAACAATTAAAGAAATATTTAGTTGATAAAGCTTTTTATAGTGTACAAGAGTTCCTTTCACATCAAAATGAAGCCTCACCTCAACTATTTGAAGTAGTTATGTTATCTAGTGTATAATATTGTTGATATGACTTGTCTTATACTCCTTAACTGGAGTCTCCGACGTAATCTACAAAAAAAAAATGTATAAAAAGTTTTCGTTTTACTTTAATGTCTAGTGTAATATTAACCACTATCACCCCCTATTATTATTCCTCTTAAATTATGCTTTTTTTTACTCACTTTCATATTATTGTTTAACATAAATTATCTCATTTGTAAATAATCTCTTTTTCTGTCTCCTTGTTTTACTCTCAATCAGAAAATATCAATCCATATATAGAAGCGAGTTTATTTTACAGCTCTAGCCGTTTCTCGCACCCCATCTGCCATATTTGTCTATGTATAGCGAGTGAGACGCACGTTAGTTCGGCTCCGTATTCAATCGACTTTTCGTAGGGTTAATCAGTTCAATTGAGTATAAATAATATATCATCATGATCAGTTTTTAAATTTGAATTTAATAGTGTAATTATTGTTGCAAACTTTCCACGTATTCAAGAGTAATCTCCAAAAAACTAATTTCAAATCTGCAAAAATCTATAACCGTCAGTTCTTCAAATCCGCTTTTTCTTTCGATCGAAGCTAAGAATAGTGAAGATGGTGAAAGGACGTGCCACTCCTAAACGGAACGCTGCCATCCCTCCGGTACCTGCAGAATCTATTTCGGGCACCGACGAGTTCTTCCTCAAAATGAAGGAGCAGGTAGAGGAAGCTGTCAACGCTGCAGTGACGACGGCCCTTCAATCTATTTTTGCGGAGTTCGAAGCGCTCAAGGAGGAAAATAAAAGACTGAATCAAAGGGTCACTGAGTTTGAGAAGAACTGCGAGCTGAAGGTCGATGACCTTGAGCAGTATGGAAGGCGGCATTGCCTTCGAATATTCGGTATTCCTGAGCGTGAAAAGGAGGACACCGATCAACTGGCGATCAAATTATTTAAAGAAAAACTGAACGTCAATGTAAAACTTGATGAGATCAACCGCTCTCATCGAGTTGGGAGACGACAGCCACCAACATCCGGACAAGACAAGCCGAAAGATCGACCGATCATAATTCGCTTCTGTAGCTACAGAACACGGCGAATGGTCTTTGAGGCTAGGAAGAAGCTGAAAGGGACCAACATCACGATCCGAGAGGACATCACGACGCACCGGCTGCGCATCCTGAACGCCGCAGCTGACCGCTTCGGCCACCGCCAGGTCTGGAGTCAGGATGGACGGATCAAAATCGCCACTACTGAGAGAGGGTCCAGGAAGGTGCACACCATCGAGAGGCTGGCCGACCTGTCCAAAATAAAGGTGAGCTCATAAATCGTAACTTTTCAATAATCACCACTTAACCTACTGATGCAGCCGTTTGTACTATCCATTTCAAACAATTTACCAGCATTTTTATTCATTTTAAATGTATTTGTTTAGCTAACTTATAATTTCCCCTTCCTTCAATTCTAATAGGTAAATAGCTTTCTCCCTATTACTTATTCACAGACAGCATTTATATAATATCATTTGAAGCTTTTAGATTATTAATCACCAAAAGGACTGTAAATTAGTAGGAAAATTGCATAGACAATATTAAAGAACTGAATGATTGAGTTAAATCAATAAATCATAGATAGACTATTAAATACATACGATATTTGTAATCAGATTCCCACTAGACTAAGAATAACTCAAAAGTTTCACAATTAATAATGATAAAATCATCGTCATTGAATCTATAATGAGATATTTAACTTTAGTATATATCAGATTACTTTTGTTTTCTCTTAATTTTTTCTCTTCATCAACCTCCATAAACTAGTATCTCCTCACTCCTCTTTTTCTTGTAAATGTGGGATTGAATTAGCTTCTATACTTTATTATTTTATTTTTACAATCATTTTTTCCCTATATCCCCATTACTGCTATCACTCTATAGCTTATGCAATTTTCAACTGTAATATTTCCAAACTGTCTATTCTCTCAACTCCTATCATTATCCCACTCCCTCCCTCTCTCTCTATCTTTCCCTCACTCCTTCTCACTGTATCTCTCTTCATATAGGTAACATAACTGAACATATCGATTCATTTTAATAATTTATTGTGCGTTCCTCTTTGACTATAATCTAAGTAGTGTAGCGTCGCAGAGTTATTTATTGAATAATTCAATTATTAAAACTATTTTCAAATATACGATTTACTTTAATTCTCGTGCTCATTAAAATTTCCCCTCAAACCTAGATAAAGAACTAAACTGTTTATAAGAAAGCTCAACAAACCAGAAATATTACTTTCTACTTCTTAAATTAAATAATTATCATAAATTGTACATGGAACTTGTCTCAGCTTTCTGATCTGATATATCTGGTACGTCCAATCAGATGAGTTATTATTTTGTTTAACTCACCAGATTGACCAAAATAGGACATTACAATTGTGTACACTTCTTTTTCATTAACGGTTTCCTTTTCCCTCTACCCTCAAGTCATGTTTTCTATCTCTCTTTTCATCTCCACTCTCTCTCGATTCATACAAAATCTCATCATAGTCATAAGGATCAAAAAATATTTTTCTCCAGAATCTTACATCTTGCACCTCGCTTCTCTTCTCTATTCCTTCCACCATATCTCCTGTCACCCCATCCAATTCACCCAAACCTTTCTCTAACTTCTTTTATGCCTGCCCTTCGGTACATTTCACTGTTCTAGTATCACTTTCTCACTCTTCACTCTCCACCTTTTAAATTGCCTGCCTATCGGTACATTTCACTGTTCTAGTATCACTTTCTCACTCTTCACTCTCCACCTTTTAAATTACTTTCTCTGTTACTAACCCTCTTCTCACTCCCTCCCGCTCTGTTGGCTTTCCTTATTCGGTTTACTTTCTTATTCAAAGTATCATCTTTTTTTTCTAATCTATAACTTTAATTCATTTGAAATACCTACTGCTTTTTCTGGCTGTTGTTTCTGCTCGGTTTTTCTCATGTTACAGTTGCACTGCTCTCCGGCTGCTAGCACAATAACATGCAGATTTCTTACCACTGGGAACCACACTTCTAGACTGGACCACCTTCCGGCTGCATCGTAGGCCTGCCTACCTAATAGAGCTCGCATCATTCGTGTAAAATTGAACTTTTAAAATTAAAACAATTACGGAAACCGAACCTTAAATGGTGTATGAACATTCTCGCGTTTTCAATTTTTTCATTTAGATTAAGTCATCCTAGTTTTAGTCTACATTTCATTGCTTTAGCCTACATTTCATTTCTACATTTCATGCGTTGCTCTGTGTTTGGACTGATGTTGGTCTGCCATTACATTGATGTCCCCCGCTGACAACCTAGCTCGCTCGACCTCACTCCATAATAATCGGGATAGCGGCCTCTTATTATACGACAAGCTTCGGCCCTATAAAAAGTTATTTAAAGCTGCCCACCTTAACGTACAGTCCCTTAGCTGTCACATTGATGAGCTCAGGGCAATTTTTCGTTTTAAAAACTTCAACATTATCGGAATTTCTGAATCTTTTCTAAAACCAAGCATCTCATCCACTCAAGTTGCACTGCCAGGCTATACCTTATTTCGTAATGATAGATTGAATAAAGCATGTGGGGGTGTTGCAGTATATGTACAGGACGGTATAAAGACTAAAATATTAGCTACATCAGAACAAGAATATTCAGCCAGGCCGGAGTTTATGTTACTTGAATTAGCTCTATCTAGTTCAGATAAGTTGCTTGTTGGTATTTGTTATCGCCCTCCAAAAATAGGTCATTTCACAGATTTTGAAAACGCTTTGCTGTCTTTTATGCCTAATTACAGCCGAATTCTAGTTATGGGGGACATGAATACCGACCTTAACATGACTAACTGTAACTTTGACTACCACCAGCTTACAACAATTTTTGAATGCCTTAACCTGACTATCTTACCACTCAATCCAACTCACCATACCAACGAATCTGATACATTCATTGACCTTCTCATAGTTAGTGATCCTGATGAGGTAGTACACTCAGGTCAAATCTCAGTCCCAGCTGTTTCTGCACACGATTTGATCTACTGTGTGCTTGCATATAAACCACCTAAACCTGCACAAAAATTCATCACATTCAGGGATTTTAAAAATTTCAATGAAGCTGATTTCATCACTGACGTAGCTCAGACTCCATGGCATCAGATTGAGGATTTGTCATCAGTTGATGAAATGGTAGAGACCCTTGAAAACTTGATTCTTAACATATATGATAGACATGCTCCTACTGTGACTAGAAGAATCAATAGTAAAAGACGAGTACCATGGATGACTGACGAAATATTACAGTTTATGGCAAACAGGGACTCAGCTCATAGGAAGGCTAAGAGAACGGGTGACTTGAACAACTTGAACGAGTATAGACGACTAAGAAATAAAGTTAAGCAAGAGCTACGTAACTCCAAAGTTAGGTACTTGAATTGTTTCATCATAGACAACAGACAAAACTCTTCATTACTATGGCGTGGTATTAAAGAATTCGGCCTAAGTAAGCAGAAAAAACATACGCCAATAGATCTTCCATTGGATGATATTAATGAGCATTTTCTTTCACACTCTAGTCAACGTAATGAGACAGCCATTCAGAACCACATTAATGACCTTGAAAATCAGATTACTGACTCAAATATTCCCCTGGATTCTCAATTTCATTTTCATTCAATTACAGAACAAGAAGCTCTTAAAGCAATTCAACTTATTCACAGCAATGCAACTGGGGCAGATGAAATTCCTATTAAATTTGTCAAGAAAATATTATCTGCTGTTTTACCTGCCATCACACTTATTTTCAATAAATCTCTTCAAAATGGAAATTTCCCTAGAAATTGGAAGCATGCTCTAGTTCGTCCTTTAAACAAAGTTGCTTCCCCCAATAAAGTTGAAGACTTTAGACCTATAAGCATTTTGCCAGCATTATCCAAAGTACTGGAAAGATTGGTTCATTGGCAGGTGGTCAAATTCCTTGAAAGAAACAATAAGCTTCATAACTTCCAATCTGGATTTCGAAAATCTCATTCAACTGAAACTGCTCTATTGCGTGTCACTGAAGATATCAGGTTAGCTATGGATCAGAGAAAATGTACTATTTTGAGTCTGTTTGATTTCTCTAAAGCATTTGATACTGTCGACCATCAGGTTCTACTCAGTAAATTAGCTCTTCTTGGTTTCAGTCACAAAACTCTAGCATGGTTTAAATCTTATCTCACAGGTAGAGAACAATGTGTCACAGATGGAAATGATAGATCACAATGGAAAAGTGTAATACATGGTGTACCTCAAGGTTCTATTCTTGGTCCCCTCCTCTTCACCCTGTATGCAAATGACCTCTCCTCAGTAATAAAGTTTTCTAGTTTCCACACTTATGCAGATGATCTTCAAATCTATTCCAGCTGTTGTACCTCAAACATCAATGCAACTGTTGACAAGATGAATGAGGATATTAATCAAATTGTTGAATGGACTAGGAAAAATGGTCTCAAACTCAATCCTGTAAAAACTCAACCTATAATCATTGGCTATTCACGCTTGATAAATGGTATTGACTTGAAGCTTGTTCATAAAATCACTGTTGATGGCAATGCAATACCATATTGTAGCTCAGTTAAAAACTTAGGGATAATCATGAACTCAACACTTGACTGGTCAGAGCAAATTATAAGTACATGTAAGAAGGTTTTTTCAGCTATGCATCCTTTGAAGAAAATGCAAGATATCCTACCTAGAAGTGTCAGACTGTTACTGGTTAAATCTCTTATCTTCCCGCATTTCAGGTATTGTAATTCTGTAATGAATGATATGACAGTGACTCTGAATGATAGACTACAGCGCAGTCAGAATTATTGTCTACGGTTTGTCTACTCTCTTCAATGGTATGAACGAATAACTCAATCCCACATTGCTAGCTCAACTCTCAAACTTAATGATCAAAGGTTATTCAGGATTGTCAAACTTGTCAAAGATATTCTCAAATATGGTAAACCAAATTACTTCAAAAATGACTTCAAATTTGTGTCTGAAGGCAGGCGGAATGATGTCTCACATACCAGAACTGGGGATAATACTCTTAGAATACCTAATCATCGTACTACCATTTTTACAAAATCATTTATTGTAAGTGCTTGTCGTGCTTGGAATGCACTTCCAAATTCCATCAGGTGCATTGAGAGTCGAGCGAGCTTCACCTCATCATTAAGGAAATATCTCATGGAGAAAATGACTGCATCTGTCCAACCCTAGAGCAACTTCATTCCCCTTCTTTGTAAATAATATTTCATCAGTATTGTATAGCTTATTGAATAATGTTTCATCCCTCACCACAATCCATCTAAGAAAACTTGTACAGAATCAACTATCTCAAATTTTCTTCTCTTTTCATCATCCATCACCATCATCATTATCGTAACTAATTTTTTTCCAATTCATAATTTATAATCTTTTATTCTCTATATTTTTATCTTATTCCATCTTATACCTGCTACTTTTATAATAAACTCTTTTCATACAGTATCAAAATAACTACAACTAAATTCAAATAGAACAACTCTCTCCTAAACTATACTGGTTAAGTGTCAAGAATGGACGAATCTTTGTCCAAACTTCGCCATTTCATGTAATTGCATCACTCAGATTGTCATTACCATAGTTAATATCGTACAAATGAGATCATTGTATATAATATCTTGCACTATAAAAAAAAAAACATTATCTGAGTTCACTATAGTATCTATGTGATGTTGATAATCTTGTTTATAACCATTCATATGCATAATTTGTAAATTTACATGAATAAAGAAAGATAATCTAATCTAATCTTTCTCGGTTCATCCAGTCTCCCTCTACAAGATTTCTCTCCATCATGTCATTATACACTTGTTTATTCCATAGTTCGGGTGGTCTTCCTCTCTTTCTCCTTCCTGGTGGATTCCAATTCAAAATCTTCTTGGGCCACCTTACATCACTCATTCTCTGTGTATGTCCCAACCATATAAGGCGCTTTTTCTCAATCTGCTTCACCGTCGTATCCAGTTTTCCTATTCTGTCCCTTACCTCCAAATTCCTGACTCGATCCATTCTTGATATACAACAACTTCTGCGTAAGAAGTCCATTTCAACTGCATTTATTCTCTGTCTGTCTCTTTTGGTCACTTCCCATGTTTCGGAGCCATACAGCAATATGCTCCGTACAATGGAACGGTAAATTCGAATTTTTGTTTCATTTTTTATACTTTTGGACTAGAGTATCGCGTTTAATGTTTGTGTCGCCTGCCTGGCCTGCCCAATTCTATTCGTGATTTCTTTCTTGGAGTTGCTCTCTGATGCTATCACGCTGCCCGGGTATTTATATTCATCACATTTCACCACTGTATGACCTCCTACTTGTAGATCTCTTGCTGCACTTCCTGAGACTAGGTATTTGGTCTTTTTGAAATTTATTTTCATACCATTTTCTTCATAAGTATCAGCAAGCTTCCTGATCATGTAATGAATATCATGCTCGTCTCCAGCCATTATTACCTGATCATCCGCGAACAATAACGAGTAAATACATTCATTATTTATTGGGATACTCATGTATTCACATTTCCTTTTCCATTCGTGTAATATATCCTCTAAATAGATTTTGAACAGGGTTGGGGAGAGGCAACATCCTTGACGCACACCCTTATCTGTGGAAAATGGTTTCGACACTCTATTTGAGATTTTAATGACATTCATTTGGTCATTGTACATTTCTTTGATAGCGCATATGTATATCAATCCATAACTTCTATTATTATTGTAAATTAACTCTATTAATCACTTTGTTCTAATCATTCATATCCTTTAAATAATTTATTCATCTTATTTTAGTTTTTAACTTTCATACCGTTTTCAGTTTATTATAGCCTACGGTCAAGTGTTGATGAGAAGGATATTCTTGAATATCCTCTTCCAAGAATGGACATTTATATATTCAAACTTCGCCGTTGCATGTAGATACATCACAATCATATTATCGTTATCAAATTGCATCTTATACTGTATACATATCGTTGATTAATTCTTTAGTTTAGATTTGTAAAATTCATAGAACAATAATTACAGTACTTATATATTTTTAACTATCATAATCTAGAATCTAAGACTGTGCATTTCGTAATCTACATGAATAAAGTAAATAATCTAATCTAATCTATTATAAGTAATGCTTAGACTTAAGTTCGTATTTATGAACCTTACTTGAACATCTTCTTAACTTAAAAGTCAAGTCGTGCTTATAATTTGTGTCTCAAATCCGTTCTTAGCCAAGCTAGGTACAGAGAGCTGACTTGAAGCCGTTCTTAGATTGTTGTGTTGCATCATATTTTGATTTCATTTTTTAGTATAGCATCGGCTCATAATAATAAAATAAAATCATCATATTCAATTTTTGCACCATTGCAATGTAATTCACTGTATATTTGACTTATTGAAATTATTTCTACTTATTTTATATAAATCGAGTTCTAACCTATACATTTTTTCGGCACTAGAAAGAATTCTGTTTCTACGAGATAGAATGGATGAAGTTCTTTGGTCTTCTGGTAGGTAGCGCTCACTACACTGCATCTAATGCTATCATTTTTCAAATTCGGGAAACAGAAAATAATGATTTGAAAGATGTTGGCGTGGTAATAATTATGTTAACAGTAACTGTAAATTTACATGCAGTGCAGTATCTTTTCATGCATTTTTTTTCATGTTTATTAGTGCCTGATATGACACAATTTTAGGTTAGCTTGTGACCACGTTCATTGTAATAGACCCTTTCCAAGTCAAACTTAAATAAGTCGTGCTTAGATCAACGTAAGTCACGTTCATAAATACGGGCCTCGAACAAATACGGGCCTTCATTTACCCAACAAGAAGAAGCGAGTTCATCTTCCAAGAATGAAACTTGATCTATTGAGAAGAAGAAGCCCTTGGTATATGAGAAAGAAAATCTTTAATTCGCTTTCATCAGATTTTAAGAATTTATCAATGGAAAAATAGTTGAGTAATAGATTACGCTGTTATTTCATCAGTAAGTGTCCATACAAAACTGACTTGACTTTTAAAATATTTTATAATATTTTTTTGTATGTCAATTATACTTCATAGACTGAAATGTATTAATTATGTATTAGCCTTTATCTATATTGACATGACACTGTTTGGTAAACTTTTGTTGCATTTACACAAACTCTTGTGACTACTAAAAATCCAATTTAATCCAATGATGTATCAAATTTATAATAAAATTACAAAATAATTTTACTTTCTAGATATATTGAAAGCGTATCCAGCTCCAAGGAATCGTCTTTCTAACTTTTACGACGTTCTTGAACAGACATTGGGGAAGGAGAACTTGAAAACAACTTCAAGCAAGTTAAATGGAACCAAGTGGGAGTATAAATACAAACTTAATTGGCCCGAAAAAGTGGAATTCGTAGGTGTGTCATCATCTAAGAAAGAGGCCGCTAAGATAGCTGCTGTACAAGCACTGAAGTGGCTAAAGGTAGTCTTTTTTGAAAAATTCATTTTATTGTTTGACATTTCTCGTTTTTCTAAATGCTATATAGTACTACGACTAATGAACAGTTTAGATTTACCTTGATTATACTCATGGAGGTATTGGAAAGTGGGGGGGGGGGGGGGGGGGCATAAAGTCGGAAAAGTGTAGCCGACGCCATCTTGAGCGGCTATCCGGCGGCTTTACTCCACTATAGATATACACCAATTTTGTAGTTGTTATATTTATCTATGAACTCTACCAAGGCTATCTTTGTAGATGACCGCTAGAACAGCGTCGGTTAAAGTCATAATAAGCGTTAAAGTGTTCATTAAGACTGCTAAATCTTGATAAATGTTTTCATTTTTGAGATGAGCGTTTTCCACAGACGATAAGCGTAGTTCGAACATTTCAAATGACATGAAAGTGGAATTTTGTAAAAGTGAACTACTTAGTTTGAAATTCGCGGTGACATATTTCGGATTCCTTCCAGTAGGTCATTGCTAGCTTCCATTTCCAGTTACACTTTTCAACATCGGCGGTGTATGTTATGCTCCCTTCACTTTCTTATACCTCCATGGATTTACTAAATATTTTTAAACTCACAGAGCCTCTAACAAGTTTCTTTTCTCTCTTCCATTGAGCAATGATCTTACCTAAATTACAAACATTCATACATACCAAACACCAATTGTTATTAATATTTTACATTAACTTGACTGTTTAATTACACAATTAACATCACACTAGGTCTGCCGGCTTAAACGTTCAATATTGTAATTAGTATATGTTTAATTGCTATGGACAGTTTCGAGCCTAATCCCCCACCATTTAGCTTGCGTCTTGTAATACCCTTGAGTGATTTTTGATTGATAATTTTGCGGGCGTTAACAATAAAAAGCATAAATTAAGTATGACTAGACTCTTATCTTAAATATAAGAAAAGGGATAAAAACAATAAAAATCAAGTCATTAACTCGGAGTGATGTATTAACAAAAGAAAACTAGCTCAAACGGTACAGTAACAATTTAGATAATTACCCCTGGCCAGGTTAGTAAAACTATCAATAAATTCCAAATCTTGAAATTAAAAAGTCCAGATTTCCCAGTATTGATCGTCGCCCCATTCACAAATTTAAAAGGATAAATGTAACCTTATAATTGTACTTTACAAAATATGGTTATGAGCACATCAACATCAATCCACTAAGAATATTGGTACTCAAATTTAACAATCGGTCCATGGCGGGGTATGGTTGTCATATCCCCCTTGACATTCCTTGGATGATTCAAATGGGCTCCAATTGTCAACAACTCAGCATGTTCAATTTCAGCTCTATACCTTGACCTCCATACTTGGACCTCAATACGTGGACCGCAAGGGTGCAAATTAAATTAAAGTCGACATTATTTACCATTATTTTACCTAAAAGTGTGACCGGTAATATTATCACAACATATAGTCAGATACAATATATTCAATAGTCAAAGTAGTTCCCCCCAAATATCTAGTTTTTGTGAGAAGTTTTTTCCTTAAAACCCAAGAGGAATCTTATCTTCACTCGCAACATTCTTCTGTTTACAATTTGGCAATTACGATAAACGATTCATATTCCTCTAAAACTGACTGTTAGCTTCAATTAATATTTTCTCATTAATTTTGAAATACAACAAAATTATTATAGTAAATTTAATTTACTTATACAGGAAATAGTCACAGAATGCTCATTCACTTTAATAGAATATTGAAATCTATACCTACATTTGTATTAAATCGAAATGAGCAATCATTCTATAAAAATTAACTTATAAACGTACCTTGATGCGGATTTTGAAGTTTAGATCATAATAATATCAACTTAAAAATAACTCTGATCTTTTTTAAATAATTTAAAATTCAAATAATATTTCTTTTCAGATATTTCGTACAGTAGATTACTACCTCAAGTTAGTAGGTGGTCAGCACGCAAATGCATTATTACAAGCTTCCTTGCTGTAACAGACATGAACCAAAACATCGTACGATCTAAAACCTACTTCCTGATTAGTCAAATTAATAACGCTATACGACATCGCTCTGAACACATTTCATCTTGCCAAGAAAAGTGACAAAGATATTATTCTTATTCTATCTCTCAATAAATTGATGCAGAAAACGGCCGTCTATCCGCAAAGTTCAAACTACAACTGACGAAGAAACTAACACCTTTCACTTTTAAATCCAACGAAAAAAATTGGGACATATTTAACGATATGGCACATTCTGGCAACACCGGTGCGCAGTGCGCTCTGCAAAAAGTGTGGAGCTAGGAAAATCCAGCATTATTCTCCTTACTGACATAGTAGGCTTGTTTCTAGTTCATAGTCTCGTAGATGCTGTCTAGGAGCTGTAGAGCTTGGACAATCTGGTGGTTGCAGAGTGCCTCTTGATGAGTTCTTGTAGCCTTTTCTATCATCTCAACCTAAGGATCATAGTTGAAAATTATGGCGCATAAGTAGGAAAAAGTATGGCGCATTGGCTGCATTCCTCAATAGCTTGGTTTGGAATATCTGGATTAAGTCAATGTTGTATTCCTCTAGCACAGCCCCACAGCAAAACACCATACAACTAGACATACCGTAGTATCTGCTTTTACAATAGTATTGTTGCGGGTTCTATCACTAAAATGATTCTGGCATCACTCAATATTAATTATTTACATAAACTACTTACAACACGCACTAATCAACTATATCACACAAGAAAAACAAATAAGAAACAAACATTTCAATAACGTTCAGCTAATAATGAATTTGCTATAATATAGATATGATATTATCACTGCACAAAAACTAATTACCAACTGTCAAATGCCGATCAATCATTTAATAAATAACTGTCCAATTACTTTAAAAGAAATGTCTAATAACCGGTTAAACACTGAATAAATAAATTGAACACACGAAGCACATTCTGTCACTGTAACACAATATAACAATGGCACTACGTATTTGTATACTGCCACCAACCACAAACTGTCACTCTTTACTAAAGAAACAAGGAAGTTAGAAAAGTAAATGAACTGCTGCTGTTGCTGCTATTCACACCCGCTTTTATAAGGTTTGTTTATTCTAGTAATTTCCACAAATGTGTGGGCCTTTGTACAATTCATTCGAACATTCTAGAAACGCTTTTTTAATAGAGGAGTGAGGAAGCTACTCAAAGAAAAAGAGAAACAAGAGTTAATTTACAATAAGGCAGATAAGGCACTTTCGGTTCATTGCTACAAAATCATTATTGTCAAAATAACGAATCATATATAGCAAAAGTTCAATTATTTAATTGCTATGCCCATTGGTGTGACGTTGATTGATAATTGGAAAACGAATAACGTCTCTGTCGAATGATATCTTGGACGCAGGAAGTTGCTCAGAGGTGAGCTAAATAGTATACACACCCACCTGTGCAGCCAGACCTGTCTAAAAGTGAGAGTGGACTGTTGAGTAGAGCTTCAGAATTAGTTTCTGTGGGCTTAGCGTATATACAACTCTGTTAGCTCAGTGAGGAAGGTAATCGGAACCTACCTCACTCCTCGATTGCGTAGTATTATCTTTGGACCAAAACGTTATGTTGAGATCTGAAGAGTCACTTATAGTCGAAATCAGCTGTGGTACAATGCATACATACATCTACAAATATTTACGTTAAATTATAAAATATTCTTTGGCATATACCTATTAAATCTACTATTTAATTATTGTTATAGGATTTGGGAAAAATAGATTTGAGAGGAAATCTATTCACCATCAACAAGAAAGAATTCGTGAAGCAAGAAACCCAAAAGCCAGTGGCTAGAATAAAGTTAGAACAAGACTACGTCGATGAAACTGAGTATTTGGTTGAAGAGTTTGATCAAGTGAGTATTTGAACTTGAACCATGCAATATATTTCAGAATAAAAACTTCTTACTAACTAGAATGAACAATAAGACAAAGTTGTCACAACCACATTTATTAAAAATAGTGAGATACTAATTTTGGTTGTTACACCATTATTAATCTCAAACCTTCAATTTCTCCTCATTTTTAATAAATGTGGTTGAGACAACTTCGTCTTATTATTCATTATGGATATCTTCTACAAAATCACCTTCGCCACTACAAAGAAAGTTCCATACTAACTACTCAGTGATACTAAAAATATTCCTATTTATTTTACAAAGCCATATCTAAAATGAATTGTCTTTTATCATGTCCAACCGCAGAAATACTACAAAGTCTGTTGCATTCCTCAATTATATTATTTTATTTTCATTAATAATTGATAAATTTCTATTTGAATAGAATAATTATTATTGTATTCAAATATAAATTTATTGTTTCATGATGAAACATGCATTTTTGACACTATACTACATGTACAAGAAAAAAGTATGCAAAATACATAAGAGTAACATGATAAAAATATTTTTCCCCACAGTGACCCGAAAAGTGCATATTTTTGCACTAACTGTAGCACGCAAAATAGTCTATTCCTGCACTAGTGCGGGAAAGTAAATTCCAGTGCGCGAATATACTTTTCCGCACTCCAGATTTGCAGCCTAACAACACAAAATAGTGAGCATGTAATACGCAGGTTCCCTATTCTGCATTCAAAAATAGGTTGGCTACTCTGCTACGCAAAAACAGTCAGTTGTAGTTGTTGTTGAAATCGATTTGATTCGAAGATAGTTTATTTGAGGAATTGTTAGGTTATGTCCTGTTTTGCACTGTTTAAATTGCTTTATACATTTCTGTAGGAAAAATTTAATGTATAATTCGAGCGCAAAGTAATGTTCCTGCACTCGTGAAAAAAATTGTATCGGTGCAGAAATACCCCACTACTTTGAAACTAACAAGACTTGGAATTTAGCACATTATATGGAACCTAAGTATTCTACAGTATCGATAAATATATTTGTAAAATGTTTGGTGTTTAATAGAAATTTACTAATCCCATGAAATCTTTCTTTCCAGAAATTTTCTAATCAATTACATGAAGCCTGTTCACAGTGGAGTGATATGAATAAACCATCTTATTTTGGTGAGTAGATCCTAGTAAAAGCATTTTACGTAGTTCAGCTCAAACTCCCCAATGTCATACTATTGTCTGTTCAACGAGCCTACGGAGTGACCCAAACAAACTTTGCATATGAGTGAGTGAGGAATTCCGAGAATAATTATTGTACTGGCATCAGTCGGTCGGCCTATTCACACTCATTGCCACCTACAGTTCATTCTTAACAGCTGTTGTCGCACTTCCAGTTTGTGAAATAAATTATTATAGCATTATTTCAAGAACATATCAGATTTTAAATTCAGTTATCAAGTCAATATTTTCATTTCACATGTATAGGTAAAAATAATTTTGCTTGTTTACTCCACTCCGTAGGCTCGCTGAACAGACTATAGTGTTACGGTGTACTTTTACAAAAGAGCCGAACTCTTCGATCCTCAACTTGACAATATTTTTATTATCTATATGTGTTTTTAATAATACCTTGTACTGTTAGATCCTGTTACTAACCTCCAGCCCTTCTGAAGCTTTTAGTTTTTAAGTTTCAAGTTGCAATGAAAGTAAATTATTATGCTTCTTGAAATTATTTTTATTTTCATCTAAATACACATTATTGACGTTTCTAGGACATGATTTGAACTTACTGTATGA
Organism: Conomelus anceps; assembly: GCA_948455865.1. Lineage (NCBI taxonomy): Eukaryota > Metazoa > Arthropoda > Insecta > Hemiptera > Delphacidae > Conomelus > Conomelus anceps. Next base: position 125,340,639 of record OX418216.1, read on the forward strand.
CTTTATAATGGAAAATTACTTGTTGACAATGTTCGTCGCTATAAACAGAAATACTATTTTCTTCTTAATCTTATTTTATATTGCCGTATGATAGATAATATTCATCACTGATCAGCTATGGCTGGTTACGCCCTATCAGGTGAACTGTAATATTTTTCAATTTGTATAAATCAGCTGATCGGCCAAAACGGGACATTACAAAGTACATGTATACCATTCCACACAGGTTCTTTGTAACCTCGGGATGAAAATTTTTATTAATATAGGAATTTATCTAGATGTATGCATACATTTTGTAAAAAATGTTTCATGACGAATAAAATTTCATTTAATCAATATTGTTCCTACATTTTTAGATACTGGAGTTTCGAAGTTTGATAAGTTTGATGCATCAGAATCGGCTCTTGAAAGAAGAAACAATGATTTGCTAGCAGCGTTAAATAAACGAAGAAAATTGCCGCCTCGAAATTTATCACTACCTATTACTGAGTATGGTACATCCATAATAGAGCTTGTAAGAGATAATCCTGTGGTGGTCATCAAAGGAGAACCTGGCTGTGGCAAAAGCACCCAAGTGCCTCAAATGATATTTGATGATTACACGGAAAGACTTGAGGGTACAAAGTGTAATATAGTTGTTACACAGCCTCGAAAAATCTCTGCAACATCGATTGCAGAACGAATTGCTGATGAGCGATACGAGGCGGTACGTATATGAAACTTTTTTCAATTTTTTAAAAAATCTGAGATTTGCCTTTGGACTATTCTGGCTCTCAACTTAATATCCAATCCTTAATCATTTCTCCTTTTCTTCTCCCACCCTCTTATCTTATTATCTTATCTCCCCTTCTGAAGGTAACCTGTAGAGCCATGAACTACGCCATTCGATTCATATTTGATGTTCACTGTGTTGAGATGGACAGTGTTTTGAAATGTAATCAACTAGTAAAATCAGTTACTAATAATTTATTTGCATCTATGCAAATAAACGATTCCTATACGATTCCTACCACTATCTCTCCGTATAACCTTAATTAATTCCTTGATTCTTCCAATTTTTTATTATTGTTCAACTATCTAAGAGGGTCTTAACCTGAAGCTCCAGAGCCCTGAACTACGCCATTTGATTCATAATATTCATCACACATTTCTTTGTTCAATCAAAATGGTTGAAATTAAAGCCGAGTAGATTATACTTTATCCTTGCACTGGTGTTTGGGATAATTTTGAGGAATTCAGGATCAAACTATTTCAGATATAGACCTGTACCTCTATTCACCTGTACATTGAAGAAACACACGCTCACACATTTGAACTTTTATGTTTAATACGTCGTTCCCGGTTGTGACTTCACAGTTGTGGAACGCGTCACCCTCATACATAATCTTCGCTCCTTCCTTTGAATCCCTATTATATGTGCATTTACTGGAGAATGGCTTTTGGTGCAGCTTTAGACTTTTCTGTTTATGTATTTATTGTTGAGCTAGGTCGGAGCCGGTTTGGGTGCTTCTCTTGAATTTTCAATGTCCACTCACTGTATTTTATCATTTTTACCCATATCTTCACATCTCTTCATACCTTTTATTATATTTTCTCTTTTCATTACAGTCATTTTACTGAATATATAGGCTATACAATTTGTTGTTGTTGTTGCAATAGGCTTTAGCTTGGCGACAATTGTCCTTGAACAATCTATCTATCTTCCTTTCTGAAAATGAATAGCCTATTCCTAGTAGGTGGATAACCATAGTTGGAACTGTTATTCAACTCCATACCCTACCTTGTTATTTCTGTAAATTGCTTGCGTATTTTTTTTCACGCTTATTATTGTTGTAATTGTTATTTTTGTATATTGTGTGTGAGATTAAATTCAAATACATTGAAAGGAGAAAGAGAAGACTATTAAATTTGAACACATTCTAGAAATCTAGATTCAATTGAATCGGGCCAACTGTTAGTACTGTATAATTTTAATGTTACAACATAGCAATTACAAATTTTAATCACTGCCAACAAGTTGAAGCTCCCATAAGATATCAACTACAAATTCAAGTAGTGTACTTAAAATGCATTAATCTTGGTTCAAATAATTTCAGAGATTATTAAAAAAAAGATCGGGGGAGAGTACCCCGAACCCCTTTTTGAATGAACAAACTATATTGTCTTGAATTCATGTAAGAAAATCTCTCTTCTTTTAAAATACACTTTTCAAGTACGGTACTGTACTGTACCCCAATCATATGAGTTGGGGGATCAAAAGTAGAGTGAATAGGTTTAAGTAGGCATGCTTTATTAAAGTTTGGCTACTTAAGCAATACATTTTTAGCTCGAGAGCTCGGATCGCCCTCTGAAAATGATGCAACAACTAGATGAAAATTTGAGTGAGAATAATGGTAGAATGGATAAATTTGTGACTAGAAACTCTTGAAATGTGTTTTTTAGAGATTATTTGAATTGAATTTTTATTTCCACACAACATATTACAATCATAATAGAAGTACAATTAAAAATATTTCTCCTCAGGGGAGTACCCCTGAACCTCTTTTTAAATGAACTATACATTATAGTCGTCTTGAATTAATGTTAGAGGACCACTCCTTCTTCTCTTATGGTGTACGATATATTGCCTGGAGCCCCCCCTACTGACCCTCTAGTTACGCACTGTGGACAGTTATGGACTATTATTGTTGAATTGTCCAAACTATGAGATTCATACTTGAGCAGTTTGACTGACAAACAATGTCGCATTCAAATGCAATTTTCATGCAAGAATTTAATATCTTCGGTTCTACTAAATAATTGTAATTTTCAGGTTGGCGATGTTATCGGCTACCAAGTAAGATTCGCATCAAAGTTACCAAAGTTCCGTGATGGAAATATCTTATTTTGTACTTTAGGAATAATGCTAAGAAAACTTCTTTCGCCCGACGGTAATTATCAAATTTCAAACAGAATCAAATTAGTTTATCGCATCAATTGTAGGAAAAGTAGACATATTCAAGACCTAACATTCATGTATTTTATTTAATAGGTTGAATACACTTGAAAAATACTATTTAACTTTTAATCTACTTAAACTATTAAAAACCTATACAAATTTGTAGGAACATCTTTAAAGGATTATTGCACAAATTCAATGGTTCTTTTCTTCAGAAAGTGTAAAGTTCTCATACCGCTCATATAATTTACCAAAATGCCATTTTAGATGGTGATAATTTCTCATTTTAATTCTATCAGCTGCACTGGAGACGACGGATTTACGAATATTGGCAACAGTAACAAATAGATATGAAAAATTCGATAAATGCTATTATCCAAAAAAATCATGTCACAACGGGAATTGATCCCGGAACCTTCTCCATCGCGAAGAAATGTCTCTTACCAACTAAACTACGGTGAATCCTCTGAATCATAGCATTCATTTAATATTAGTCAACTGGCTAATGTGAAGCTTGAAAGAATGAAATTGGATTTATATTAATGGTGTAAATAATCCATGAAATATAAAACATAATACCATAAAGAATAAATGTTGTTTCAACATCCTTATTTCCACCATTGATATAAATCTCTTTTCATTATTTCATACTCCACACATCCCTATTCAATACCAATTAAAAATAATTGGATTAATATTTTGCTTTTTTTGGGGGGGAAAATGACAGCAGAGAACAGTATTTTTTCTGGCCAATCCAATTGTTCAGCCTTACATAAAGGGCCCAGAAGAACGTTGCTTATCTGATCTGATTGAACAGATATCTGCTCCTCCTTAATAAGTTATTTTTCCGCATTGTCCAGTACTTTTTCATTCTTCTCTGTCATGCTTCGTTTGTGAAGCAATCTATCGGTTTCCTATTTTTGGTTTGAATCTTGCTTTTATTTCTTCAAGTTTCTTTAGATTTTCGTCTTTGTTTTTCAAATCGTCCAGGGTTATTTACTAAATACTAACTAGTACATTGAATTATAAAATATTTTTTGAATAAATTTGCCTGCCCTTTATACTACAGTCTGTCAGTCTCCTATTTTTGGTTTGAATCTTGTTTTGGTATTTTGAGGCAATTTATTGTAAAACCATTTGCTTTTTGGCAATAATAATCTGAACTTTTATTTATTTTTGCAGGACTGAGAGGCATAACACATCTGATTATTGATGAAGCTCATGAGCGTGACCTGAATACGGATATTCTGCTACTTCTGTCGAAAAGAGCAGTAGAAAACAATCCAAATTTTAGAATTATAATAATGAGCGCCACTATAAATCCGGAACTATTTCAAAATTATTTCAATAATGCCCCCTCTCTACTTATTCCTGGCTTCACCCAACCAGTTACTTCACGTTTTTTGGATGTGAGTATATTGATTTTTTTCTTATTTCTCACAATTCAATGCAACAGTAATACATTTGATTATTTATTGCACAAAACACAATCAAGTAAAGATACTACAGGCACAGCCCACTACTGCTTTCTATACAAATTTTCAACTGTCCAAATTTTAGGTTATGTTCAAGTTAAATTAGAAATTCCACTTAGCAGTACAATTACTGATTCTTTCCAAAACAGAGATATCAATTAAGAAGTTAACTTTAAAAACGTATCACTAATACAGTCCAATAGTCTAAAGAAAGTTGATAATTTTTGAATTTTGTTTGAGATTTTAGAGCCAAAAATATAGATATCAAACCATTTCAATCACAATGTCTCTATTACTACAATAATTATACTTTCTAGATAAATAGAGACTACTTACACAATGAAAAAACCTGATATGAGTAAATTTTATATAGTTAAGTATATGTATAGAAACATTGTGAGACACCCACAGCTAGGCTTAAGCCTGTGTTTGCAAGTGTTCTGACAAATATGTAAAGCCATATAATTTCCAAGTCATTAAATTTTGCGGTACGGCACTAATAAATTTCTAAAGTTTCAAATAGAATTCAAAACAGAAGAACTATTAGTAGAGTATTTCTCAGAGAATAAAACTTGAAATTACGATGATACCATGTCCTACATTTAATTTTAGGACTCTTAAGAAATGGCAGTAACTTATTCAAAAACCAAGCATACTATCAGTTCCATGCTCGAAATTTAAATGCAGTGTTGTTGGTGGTTATACATTTTAGTGAAAATGTGATTATAGTGTATGTTATGGTTATATGGTGTATAAAATCTAAATATAAATATAAAATCCAAATACCACTGTCAGACTCATTCATCACAGTTTCTCAAAAACCACCTGGTAGAAAACATTTGAATTTGGTATACATGATCGATCAGTCAAGACACTAGACGCGTGCTAAGAAAGGGTTTTGAAATACGCCCAAAATTTACCTTTTTCCAACGTTTTCAAGAACTAATCGGTCAAAATGTTGAAATATGGTATATATGTCAAGTTTTGGATTTATTAGTTGTTTTATGATTGCAGTGAATAATACAGCCGTTTCTTGAGTTCAAATATTGTACTATAAAAATGTATTTTTTTTACATATACATAGGTATATATGTATGTAACATTTACATTTGCTTTTTTTACATATTGTGTGATAAATAATGACTCTTTTCTGATTATCTGAACTTTCTTGCATTCCAATCGCATTCCCCTAGTACCAACAATGATGGATTAGAAGGGTTCTACTGTAGTATAATTTTTATACTTTTTCAGTTTTACCATTTGTCCAGTAGATCAAGATGTGTAGTGTAGTTAACAGTTATTTTTAAATTTTTCAGATTTTTATACTTGATTTTAAGATGAACAGATATTTAAATAAATTTTATCGGATAAATGCATGAAAAATTAACACTAACATGGTAGTACTTTAATAGCTGTTTGGGTAACTAGTGCGCAAAGTGCCTCTTTGCTGCATGAGAGAAATGCATTACGCACGAGCTGAATAGGTTCTCGAGTGCAGCAAAGATATTTCTGCACAAGTTACACATTACATTTTTCCTTCAGTTGGCGCACCTGGAGTGCGACAAAGTAAAATGAATGTGGCAAAATCAGCTGGAATACGGCAAAGTAAAAGAGTGCAGGAATCAGCTATTTTAGTACTATAATGAGAGTATAAATAGAAACTTTGTTGGGTAACTGTAGGAAACAGTTATTTGTGTAACTAGTGCGCAAAGTAGCTCTTTGCTGCATGAGAGAAATGAATTATGCACTAGCTGAAGATGAGGGCAGTATGTTTCTTGAGTGCAGCAAAGATATTTTTAGCACAAGTTACACTGTAAATTTTTTCTACAGTTACTCAATAATGCAGCTATTTATGCACTCATTAGAGTACACAAAACTGCTGATTCCTGCACTATTTTACTTTGTCGCACTCATTTTACTGTAGGGAAAAAATAATCTGAAATTATCTTTGCTGCACTCGAGAACTTATTCTGCACTCGCTTTCAGCTTGTGCATAATGCATTTCCCTCGTGCAGCAAAGTGCTACTTGGCGTACTAGTTACACAAATAACTATCTCCTACAGTTGGCACACCTGGAGTGCAACAAAGTAGAATGAGTGCGGCAAAGTCAGCTGGAGTGCGGCAACGTAAAATAGTGCAGGAATTATCTGTTTTGCGTACTATAATGAGTGCATAATTATTAGCTGCTTTGTTAAGTAACTATAGGAAAAACATTTTATTTTCAGTGAATCTTTTCGAAAATCATGCTTATTTGAAATTTGTGTTTGTTTCCAGGACAATATGAAGAAAGATCTGAGGTTAATGGCGGCAGAAACTAAAAAAGAAGTGGGGGATTCACCATCAGTTGACCCACTATTGATCACAAAAATGGTGAATTGGGTCAATACGAATCGGCCACCTGGTGCTATCCTGGTGTTTCTACCAGGGTGGGGCACGATTAGGAAAGTGCGAGACGAGCTGGAAGGCTCTCATAATCTGTTCGTGGTTCCCGTGCATTCCAGATTGTCGCACGACGATCAGAGGAAAATTTTCATGCAACCACCTCGCGGAATGCGTAAAGTGGTTCTGGCCACTAACATTGCCGAAACTAGTATCACAATCAATGACGTCATTTATGTAATCGATTCTGGATTATTGAAAGAAAATAGGTGAGCAATCACTGCAGTATTTGGTTGTTTTGTATCATGGTTCATAGAAACTAGGATGTTCATAATTCGCTCAAATTAGCACTAGTAGTTCTGTGAACAGTAGACCTCACGCCCAAGAATTAAGATGGTTGCATAGAGAAACATACTCGATTTACTCAATGATAATCACCATCGCAAAATTGAACACTGTCATCAGACCTAACCCTTGATTCAATTTGTGTAGTCTATTTCTTGTATGTCTTCCATTATAAGTCACTTCAAAGCACATTACCAAAGCTGTGTTTCTATTATCCAGACATCTGATTGCTTAAATCAGATGGTATTTCACATGTCTGATGATACAATTTATTGAGCAATTATAATTAGTTGATTCAGATGATTCATTAGTTATCATTTCAGATGATAATATATTGAGAATTATTGGAATTTATAGATCTCACAGTAATCATAGCACCGAAATTTTTGTTAATAGCCTAAACCAGGTGCTTGAAAACATACATAGTCAAATCAGTGTTTGTGTAGTTGGTGATATAAATATTAATATTAATTTGACTAGCAATAAAGTACAGGATTATATGCTTATATTGGAGAGCAAAGGTTTTAAATCTTATATTAATGGCAGTACGAGAGTTACTAATACGTCTGAGTCATGTCTGGATCATACTTTTTTCAAAAATGCCAATAACAAATTTAAGTATACGATGGGGAATATATTTAAAACAACTATAACAGATCATTATTCAGTATTAATCCACTTAGGCAATAACCAAAATCAAACAAATACTGCTGATAGGGATAAATATAATGCAAAGACCTCTTTTAACTATAGAATACTTGTAAATCAGTTAGGGAACGTCAACTGGAGCATTGTATTTGGAAATGAAGATACCATAGACACACTTGTTGAAAAATTTGTTAATCATGTCATGGATTCGATAGATGCTAGTAAAACTGTGATTAAAATCCCTCGCAAAAAGCGTCCTCTAAAACCTTGGATATCTGAGGGGATAGTTAAATCAATTATCTCACGTGATAAAATGCATGATAAAATTAAAAAACAACCTGATAATATAAATTTGATAAATACATACAAATTATATAGAAACAAATTAAATAGTATAATAAGTAGAGCGAAAGATACATATTATAAAACCAAGATAGAAGAGCATAATAATAATAATAATAATAGTTCTAAACTTTGGAGATATATTAATGGTGTCATTGGAGAGGAGAAAAAAAAGAGTGGCAACATTGGAGTTGACATTGGGTAAAAGACAGGCCCTAAATGTTAACAATAATCTGACAAACTCTAACAACAATGATATTACTCCTATATTAAACTCATTTTTCATGAAGCCCACAAACTCCGTTGAAGTTAAAACTACAATTAAGGAACTAAAAAATAATTCCAGCCTAGGAATGGATAATATTAGTTATTCAATACTTAAGAGGCCTTAATACCTTAGGAAAAAATATTAAAATAAGCGCTTCGTAGTTTTCTGTTTCGGACGCTATTTTTGAAGCTAGAGATACGTGAATGGTGTCAAATTGTAGATAAATATTGCTAGAATGGTCGTATAACCTCGGAATTCGAATATCACTTACCATTTTTTTATAATTACATGTCGAAGTTCATAAAATTTTAACGGCTCATAGGGCTGTAATAGAGTTAAAAATTCGAAATTCGGAGGTTATACGACCATTCTTTAGATCTTTCTGCACAATTTGGTACCATTTTCATCTTTATTGGATTGAAAATAGCGACCGAAACAGAAAACTACGAAGTGCTGTTTTTGAATCTAGAGGAGACTCTTCATTGCAATGCTGCTACTAACCATTCCATCGAAAACCGAATATTGCACTCACACACTGCCTTGCCGGCCGTTGCATAAACACACACAAGCGCATGCACGCATTTAGGCGCCAGACAATGTTATCTCGGCAATTATTTCCTTATTGTCATTATAACAACAGTGAGACAGAAATATTAGTTGGATATTCACTCTACAGCTGAAATATTTTATTCAAAATTATATTTTTTGTGAGATGTAGTTGAGGTGATTCTGCAGACGTTCTTGATGGGAGAAAAGCTTACCAACCCATTTTTTTATGTTTTAGGAGTTACTCAAAATGTTCAACGTAGTTGACATCTTGAGAAATTCTCTCCTCTGATTGATAAAGATTTTTGAATTGAATATGATCATCTATTATAAATTTCCAAAAAATCACCTCCCTATGGGAGTAAAGGGCAGGGGAAATGGGATTTTTTAATTTTGTCAAAATAATGTTTTTGGTGGCAATTTCAAGGACTTTTTATCAGAAGCAAGAGACAGTTCTATTTGACAAAAGTTGTAAGTAAAAAAAAATGGGATAGGAGCAGGCTAGCTTGTATAATTTTTAAACGTTGATCACAGTTTGCAAAGTCCTCCCTTTAGGAGAATGACAGGCAAAACTGTGATTAGACCAAAATATGGAGCTCTAAAATTATATTGAAAAACTTTATTATCAATAAATTCCATTTTCTATCCTCGAAGGTGACAGTGTTGCTGATGGTGGAAAATAATTAAAACCAATTTGTTCAGTGGATGGCCTAGATAAAAGGAAACAAAAAGTTTACAATTTCGACATACCGTAATGCTTTGCATAATTTGTTTTTGGAGCAAATGAACAATAAAAAGAATTGACTACAGAGTATTCTAGTTTTTTTTTTTAAAATCATCCCTTTTTTGAGTTGGAGGTGATGAAATTCAAGTAGGTGAAATTGTAATTTGTGGAATTTGGAATTGTTTAACAACTTTTAAATATTTTGATAATTGGATATAGAAGTGTACATGAAAGCATTACAAAAATTAGCATTACAACAAATTGAATTTGTTGAACAACTTTTAAATATTATGATAATTGGATATAGTAGTGTACATGGCAGCATTACAAAAATTTTAATAGGCTACATCAGAGGTTCTCAATCTTTTTCAAAGACTGTACCCCTTTATGAAAAATTAAAATTTTGCGTACCCCCTAGTTATCGTGTGCCGGGGAGGGGTTTGTTGAGGTTCGTTGAGTTCCTCAATGTTCAGCTCAAGTTTTGTTAGGTACAACCTTAAATCGTCCTCAACATTAACCTTGTTTCTGTACTTACTTTTAAATGTATTGAGCTCGACAACCCTCTTTAACATAGGTATGTAGTCAAAAACCCAATAATAATCTTTTCCTACAGTGACCAGAAAAAGTGCCTATTTTTGCACTAACTGTAGCACGCAAAATAGTCTATTCCTGCACCAGTGCGGGAAAGTAAATTCCAGTGCGCGAAAGTACTTTTCCACACTCCAGATTTGCAACCTAACAATATAAAATAGTGAGCATGTAATACGCAGGTTCCCTATTCTGCATTCAAAAATAGGTTGGCTACTGTGCTTCAGCGGGGCAAAAAGTCAGCTCACAGTCAGCTGTAGGCCTAGAGTTGTCGAAATCGATTTGATTCGAAGATAGGTTATGTGAGGCTATGCATGTCCTGTTTTGTTTGTTTAAATTACTTTATACATTACTGCAGGAAAAAATTAATGTGTAATTCCAGCACAAAGTATTGTTTATGAACTCGAGAAACTTTTTTCACTCGCCTTCGGCCTGTGAAAAAAACTGTTTCTCGGTGCAGAAATCTCCCACTTTTCGCTCTAGTTACACAAATAGCTATTTCCATCAAAAACACGATATATATTTTGAAATATATTATTTGGAACGCATTAAAAAAAAATGAATGAGAAGAATGAGCTTGCTTCTTTTACATAGTTCCTCAATGTTCAGCTCAAGTTTTGTTAGGTACAACCTTAAATCGTCTCCAACATCAACAAGTACATTTCTGTACTTACTTTTTAAATAAATGCCATCATGAAGATGGATGAGTTTCTGGGAGAATCTATAAAAAAATGTGGCTTATCTATTGATAGGTAATTTCATACCTAGGTGCAACTCCAGATGGCCTTATTGGGGACAACTCTATAATTGAAGTGAAATGTCCAGTCTTGTAAAAATGTTACTCCTGAGGATGCCATCAAATCCAAAAAAAAATCCCTTTCCTCAACTCAGTGGGAGATAGATTTGAAGTAAATAAAAACCACAACTTCTTCTATCAAGTACAGTGACAGTTACACATAACAAAGAGAGATAAATGTTTGTTTGCTTTATGGACACCTCACGGCATCATAGTTGAGACTATTTTCAGAGATTATGACTTTTGGAAAAACCAGATGGAAGAGAAATTAAAGAAGTTCTATATGGACTATTTGCTACCGGAATTGGTGGATCCCCGGCATCCTAGATTTAATGGAAATAAGGAATCCTGATTATATAGTGAATGCACTCCAAAAAGGAAACAAGAAAAAAATACTCCACATCATTAAATTACATTCTGTCATCATTTAATTTTTTTTCCAATATGATTTTACTTTTTATTGTGAGTACCTTTTAGCTTGCTTCCATTGATAGATTAGAGTCTTGGTATCCAAGAAATGGAATGCATTTTGAACTAGGCTACCGTACTTCATTTTACTTGATTATTCTATTTTTTCAGCTGTTTCATTATTTTACTATAAACAAACTAAATCTTATTTAGATTGGGCGATTCTAAGTCTCTTGTCTGTTTATAATATTCCGATACAATTTTTTATTATCATATCATGAATTAATCTATTTTAAAGAAAATAATTCATGCTCATTTTTCATTATTGTTGAATATTATAGCACTTTTATTGAAAGTCACCATTCAAATATTATAACTGCAATCGTAATTTATTCAAGTCTTTCTTGGAATTGTAAGTGATGGTACTGATACTAGTGACCACTACCCACCGGTTGGGAATCATAAACACAGCTTATTCAATTCTCTACCTCTACGGAAAGGCGAAAACGAAGAAGAGAGACAGAAGCTGTGAGTAAGTGAGAAGAGTTGAGACTGTAGGAGAGGAGTGTAGTATGGCAAGGCGGAGAGGTGGGGGAAAGACTGTAGTTTTCAGAACGGCACGGTTGCTGCCCCGTTCTCCACCTCTCGCCTACCGACTATGACTCTGACTCTACTGAGGTCGATTACAAGAATCGGACTCCACCACCGAGTTTTGCCAAAGGTATTAAGGCCTCTTAAACGCATAGCACAAATAATTTCTCAACCTCTAACTATTATTTCTAATAAATGCTTTGAGCAAGGCTATTTTCCTAAACATTTAAAAAAAGCCAAAATAAAACCGCTTTTCAAACAAGGACATCCCTCAAATCCAAGTAATTATAGGCCAATCAGTAATTTGGCAAAATTTTTGGAAAAGATCATCAAGAAAAGACTTGTACTGTTCTTGAGTAAACATAACATATTAAATAAAAACCAATATGGCTTCCAAATCCATAAAAGTACTGAGGATGCCTTAATTAAATTTACGAATTCTGTCTCCCAGAACCTTAATTCTAATCTAAAAACTATTGCTGTTTTCCTGGATATAAAAAAAGCATTTGATACTATCCCTCATGATTTTCTCTTTTATAAAATACAGACGTATGGTTTTAGGGGAGTTTTCCTTGATCTTATCAAAAGCTACCTTTACAATCTCTAACAATAAATGATGAAACTAATACCACTGAACTCACCCCTTACGGCCTCCCACAGGGGACTGTATTATCGCCTATACTGTTCATAATATATGTAAATGATCTACTAAATTTAAAACTTAAAAATTCAACAATAATATCCTTTGCTGATGATACAGTGGCTATTTTCTCAGAGAGATCATGGGATGAGGTTCATGACATCGCTGAGCAGAATTGCTTAAGTTAGAAAAAGTGGCTGGATAAAAATACTTTGAGCTTAAACATAGATAAAACCAACTATATTACGTTCTCTTTTAACAAATTTGGAAAGCCGGATGGAAATTCAGTTTTGAAACTCCACTCTAATTGTAACCGAGACTCAAACTCCTGCGCCTGCCCTAACATAAGAAAAGTTGAAAATTCTAAATATCTAGGTGTTTTTATTGATGAACATTTAAGGGTGTTTGAACGCCTCTGGTCTTCAGTGTTGGATAAAAATAGTTGGAGAGTTCGATACCCGTAGCGCTGAGTGTAGTGAAGCTCGCAATTCAGTTTCTGTCTTCCCCCACTCTTCCAACAGGCCACTCGACCCTCTCGCTTATAGACTCTCTCACTTCTCTGTTGACGCGCCAACCTATCTGTCAAAACGGAAGTCACGCGTACGCCAGCTCACTGTCACCTCACCACCTCCCACCGTCCCGCCCTTTAGGGTGATTCACATACCTGCTAGCAAAGACAATGTAATATTTACATTATATTATCTTTGCTGCTAGTGAACATCCACAATCTGCTATTGGATTGCAATATTTACGCAGCTATCTATGATCAGTGAAGGAAAATGTGACCACAATAAATACACCAACCACATAGTACTATTCATAACAAACGTTTATTGCATTTGAAAATGTTTTCTTATCAGAACAAGTACAGTAAACAATCAATGTAATGCAGACATTATCTCTATCTATAAAAGGATGATACCCTGACCCACTCAACGCAGAGCCAAAACTACTAGGCCTATGAACTTGAAATTTTGTATGAACAATCCTTATAGGATTTCACCGTGCAATAAGAAAGGATTTTTCAAAATTCGCAAATTTAGGGGTGTTTTTAGGGGGTTAAAGTTTTGTCTATGCAAAGCACGGGTATATGGCTAGCTAGCTTACTGGGATCTTTTAATCATATGGAAAATAATTTGAAATTTTTCGATCTGCTGTACACGCTGTTTCGATGGACAAGCTGTTTGTGTGTTTTGCAAATCATCATTCACCTAACCTACTGAACTTGCCGGCCAAACAGCTTAAAGGAACAGCTGATAGAAGTCACCCGTTTTTAATCATATGGCAGGCCCCTAAGCGGCTTTATTTACGCTGTCTGGAACGCAAAAACTTTGCATGTAGGATACCGTACAGTCGGACCCTGGCAGTATGTAGGAAACATAATTATATGACGGGGTATGATGAAATGTAATTATGCCGGGTTGATGACATCTGTTAACCAATGCAGCTAGAAATTTGAAATGTATTCTCAGTAGGAGGTGGCGAATAATAAAATGAAAAACCTAGCTTCTACCCTAATAGTCGTGAAAGGTTTAAATTTGACTTTCAATTTCAATTCAATTCATTCACAGTATCATTACAACAAAGGTCCTCCTAAACCATTACTTTCTTAGTAATGGCGAAGGTGATATTGTGGAAGGTATCCATAATGAAAAATAAGACGAAATTGTCACAACCACATTTATAAATAATAAACAATAAATGTGGTTGTGACAATTTCGTCTTATTTTTTGTTTAAATTTGAAATGTTCATTGAGAGGTGGTGAGTAAGGTCTTACTGTGTAAGAAAACAACGAAGGAGGCCTCTCTGATCAGCTGGAAGAGCCCTAGGACTAACTTCTTCCCTAATAGTCAACCTTTCCCTAAGATTGAAATTTGAAATGTAACCTCAGTGGGAGGTGACAAATAATAAAATCAAGAATTTTTTATGAGAACGCAGCAACGCGCGTCGGGCCAGCTAGTTTTATATACAGGGGTCAATACAACCAAAGGTCTACCACTTTTCGTTTACTGTCTGTCCATCTGTATGTTTTTGACAAAACAATTTATAGCTCAAATAGTACTGAACCGAGTTTTACCAAATTTTCAGACAAAAAATTAAAAAAGGTTTAAATCCAAAAACATTGACATAGATAAGGCAGATAATCAGAAATAGACAATCAGAAATCTCACACAACACCGAGATTTTCAGACGATGTCAGAAAACAACGATCTGACAGAATGAGTATTGGAGGAGAAGGATTAAGGTTCGAAACAAATTTAAAAAAATTGAAGTACAGACTTAAATGATCCTATGAGGTCGCAAGGAAGGAAAAAAAATAAAATAAAAATGACTCAATCAAAATGTTATAACTTATAAGCAGAAGACATAATATATTAAAAAATTGTGTGTTTGCCGCGTTTTTTGTTCAAAAGGAAATATCTTCAATACAGTTTTAAATTCCTATATCAATTCGTTAAGATACATATATACATTTTGTGCATACACTATTCTGTTTCAGTTTCAACCTCCAGAAAAAGTAGCCATTTTCAACTGAGAAAAGTCTAAGAACTCGTAAAAAAACCATTAACAAATGTAATAGTCTTATAAAATGTTGTGAAATAAAGAACAAACTAAACAAAAATCAACAAATAAACATAAACAGGCCTACACAAATTCGTATTAAAATATATAACTTATACATCAGTTTGTGATATAGAGGGCCAATTTCTACTCAACTCCATGAATCAAAATTACACCTCCATAACTTATAAAAGAACACATCATGTTTTTCACATAAAACAGCTTCTTTACCGTTTTAATTTCCTAAATAAGACAATTTATATACATATTTACAAATTATTTATTACTCCTCTGTTTTACTTTTAACCGTCAACTTATGATATGAAATATTACAATACATTTTTAATTATTTGCAAAAACAAACCTATAAAATATATGGGTGTTTAAATTTAGGGCCTATACTTTTAATTTAACATTTTTTTATTTCTTTTCCTCCCGTTTTATTTGTGCTTCAACTATGTAGGGTGGGTCACGAACGCGAAGCTGCCGGTTTATCCTACTGTCTACAATTTCTGGAAGCATGCGTTCTTTGTAGAAACACGTAAGTTTGGGGAGGTTTCTTCAGCAATTTTCTTTTCTGCCAAACTTTTCCTCATAAGAATCGAACGTTTACATCGTTTGTGTGGACGACGTTTTGGCGCCATATTCACGCTAATAAAGTGTTGACTACTGGAAAGATAAACTCCACTACTAGATAGAGATGAACAAGTCGAATTCGTATGTCAGTGCAATCGGTCACAACACAAATTCAAGAAGACGGAGGAATCCCCAAGGTTACTCCCGGCCACTCAGCCGTGAAGGGGAAGGCTACCGTCCCCCCAATGCCACCCCTCCACTCCACGTACGCGCGTTTTTGCGCACGAGCGCACGTATAAACATTGACTTCTTCAAACAACCTTCGTTTCTAGACGGATACATGTAATGAAAAACAAAAAATTGCATTGGGTAGGGAATTAAAACCCACGTATGCTAACCTAAATTTTAAACTGAAAATTTCACTGTACAATTCAATAAAAAAAATATTTTGTAAAAAAAAAATTAAAATTGATGTTTATTTTTTTAATGAAAATAGATCACTAGAAAGAGCATATTTTAAAGAAAATTGTCCCAAAGTTTCATTGCTATGGTGTTTTTCGTTTCCATTTGTAGCTTGCTTGAAGAATGCTCAAAATGTACACTTCAAGGTCACACATAGGCCGCAATTAATTTTTTTCGATTTTTTAAATCCCACATTTGGTTTTGTCTAGATGAACTTTAAAGTTTCCAACAAAAAAAAGTAAATAAAATTTTTTGTTCAAACACCCTTAAATTGGGTCATCCATATAAAATTCATCTGCAAAAGAATGAAATACCTTTCTTACAAATTTTATGAAGCTAAAAAAATTCTCAATCCAGCTCACCTAAAAATGTTGTATTTTGCAATTGTGCAGTCTATTATGCAATATGGAATAACCGTCTGGGGAGGCTGTTATAATTCCCATTTGGAATAGCTGTTCATAATGCAGAAATTAATTATAAAATAAATTCTAAATAAACCAAGATTTTTCCCGACTGACCTAATTTTTGATGAATTTAATGTATTGACAATTAGACAGCTGTATGTGGAAAATGTAGTTAAATATATAATAAAAAATAGAACTAATTTTCCTGGCACTAATAACACAGTAAACAGACAATATACCTTAAGACCCACCTCGAATAAGTATCTAATATATAATACCAATATTGAAACAATCAGAAGACAACTTATTTACCTAGGTTCTAGAATAATAAACAGAATTCCAGATCATCTTTTAAATAATGTAAAAATTACTAAGAAAATAAAACATAACATTGGTAATTGGATAAAAAGCAACTATTTTTTCGATCTTTAACTTTTTTATTGTAACTATTTGCTACCACCTATCCTATAATATTCCATACCTCTTCAGCTTTTCCTATAATCCCTTACCTTCCCTTTCAAGGATTGAAGGCTTTCCTAGTACATGGGTAACCACAGTTGAAAGAGCTTACAATCCTCCCCTATTTTGCACTACAATTCCCGAATTAGACTCTTATATTTATTATTATTAATTATTATTTATTGAAGGCTTTCCTAGTACATGGGTAACCACAGTTGAAAGAGCTTACAATCCTCCCCTATTTTGCACTACAATTCCTGAATTAGACTCTTATATTTATTATTATTATTATTAGGTGTGGTTCGGAACCCACCTAAAACTGTAGGTCCAACTCATCAATCAGCATCATCCAACTCATTACCCACGCACAGGTCTCAGACCTATGTGGGCTTCATCCTCAAGAAAAAAAAAATTATTATTGTTATTATTATTATTATTGTTATTGTTATTATTATTGTTATTGTTATTGTTGTTGTTGTTTTCACTTACATCTCTGTAAATCTGCATGTATGTGTGTGTAAAATGAAAAAATAAAATACTGTCCAAGTTAGTGTTCAATTGATATTATTAATATTTCGTGATAGACCCAGTATGGATCACGTAAAGCCTCTGCGGTTCTTCCTGCGGTTCGCCCATGAGATTTTCATCTGACCACTTTGTACCAGTCCTTTTGTTTTTTGTCTCTGGCTGAACTACCCATGTGTCCACTTTCTGTTGCGATCCTGTTTATAAGTTGCAATCTAGACAGTGATATAGTCCGGAATTGGACGCCTGCTTCGGATAATTCGGTCATGTGGTTCAAATTTGTCATTCGGTATCTAAAGTGTTGATCACAGTGACTGAGATCTATCTCTTTACAGTCAATGTAGTTTGAACGAGATGATATCCTATAATTATTAGTTAGACTGCTCTGGCGGGTACGCAAAGGTTTATTTATATACGTGCTGTGTATTCGGAGCCCTGCAGTCACGTAGAAAACACATGTTTTTAATATATATCTAATGCCTGGTCTTTATAGATTTACAATCAAATTATTGGAGACAATATTTTGGCGGCTGTAGGCATTTGCCACACTGTCTATATAAAGTCACTGTACTTAATGCTATTGAATGTACCCCGACCATTTTTCTAGTTCTCAAAAAACAGAACAACCCTGTTTTAAAGAACCTTGGTTTGTCTCTCTTATTCCTAAAGCAATATTCATTTATAATGGCAAAAATACATTTTAAAAACATACATCAGCTGCTCGACATATGCGAGAAAACTGCTCAATATTTGTGAAATCAATATCCACCGATTGAATTTGTCAGGAAAGAGACTCCATTCTCTGCTGTAAAATCACTTCCCGGTGTTTCGGAACCCACCTAAAACTGTAGATCCAACTCATTAAGACCATCATCCAACTCATTACCCACGCACAGATCTCAGAGCTATGTGGGCTTCATCCTAATAAAAAAATGGTTAATTAAAGTAATCCGTCTTTGTTCCGTAGGTTGAGCTCCAAGGAAAGTCTGTCTTGCCTGGATAATCACTGGACTTCCAAAGCAAGCGTTATCCAGAGAAAAGGTAGAGCGGGGCGTGTTCAACCTGGCGAGTGTTTCCATCTTTACACCAAAGAAAAGTTTGAATCTATGGACGATTTTCCAATGCCGGAAGTACACAGAATCAGGCTAGAAATGGTAGTCCTCCAGTCAAAGGTACTCAGATTTGAATCAGTGTTTCTCTACAATTATCTCATTCAATTGCAGGCGGCAATCTATGTTAAATGCGGAGTGATCATAAGTCGCGCACATCAGAAGGTAATCAAATATATGGTAAACAAACCAAATATATTAGCAAACATTGTTAGCATTAATGTTAGTACAATATACACAAATTAATTGAATGAAAAAAAAAAATGCTCAAAATGGCTGTCTCGTTCAGTAATAAATGCATGAATTTCATTCTTGATTTTCTACTCTTAAGAAAACGACTTGCTTACATAGCAATAAACTCAACAACACCGCAGACTTGGTTTAGCTAGTGTCCTTTTCAATGGTGTCTAGATTTGCTATTGTCAGTACATGGGATGCTATCTTGCAGAAGTCATCATACTTAATTCAACGAAACTGCTATTCACAGAAACGTTTATTTACATGTGCGCCACTTTATGATCACTCTTTATAAATTTTAAAATCGATTGTGAAAATTATTATTAATATTGTTTCATATAGAATATTAACATATCTTTATGTGTAAAAATTATGCATGGATTAAAATTTTACAAGTGTTAGAGTCTGAGAGTATCTGTTTTCAACCTTTATGATGAATACTTTGATATAAATTACAGAGACTATAGAGACAGTGTGGCCATTGCTTCCAGCCGAGATAATATTGTGCCCATTTCGTATTTGATTGTATATCTATACAGGCTAGATATTAAATATATATTATAAACTTATACGTGGATGCATGGCTCTGACTACATTAAACGTGTGTAAACCTTTGCGTTGCCAAAATACAATAGGATATCATATGGCCCATGAACAACATTGGCTGTAAAGAATCAGTATCAGTCACTGTAGCCAACACTTAACTTGCGGATTGGCCGAATTATCCAATTAGAAGCGAGATGCTACACTGTCTATATAAAGTCACTGTAATATAAATTAGCTATTTCTTTTACTAAGCAGATAAGCTTTGGGAAGTGATAGCCGAGTGCCGTAGCTGGAATCTGTTCAATCAGAAATAAGCTACGAAACTCCGAAAGGGTGACATTTGATTGAAAGGGTGATTGGATTGGCCAGTAAAAAAGACTGTTTTCTGCTGTAAAATCACTTAGCGGTGGTTCGAACCCACCTAAAACTGCAGGTCCAACTCATCATTCACCATCATCCAATTCATTACCCACGCACAGGTCTTTGACCTTGAGCTTCATCCTCCAAAAAAAGCATTTGTTGTACCAATATTATTTTTCAAACTGTCTTGCATTCCAATCATTGTGTTACGTTCTTTAAGCTTACAAATATCAAGAGAGGCTACTAGTTTTCCAAACTGAAAGAAACAAAGATAATCTAATATCAAAACTGACACTGTATTTCTATTTACATATGATTTTCACTCACTTATACTGGAGACACTGGAGAGAAATAAAGTGTCAGTTTTGATACTAGATTGATCATCAAGTATTTTGTCATGGAAAACATCACAGATCTATAGCTACTTATCTATTTGGTATGACGATTTTTCCCCCCATTAAAATCTTGCAATGGGGATTTTTTTTTAAATTTCTCTCAATAATATTTAATATGCTCAAGATTGTTGTACTATCGATACTTACAATTTTTATAAGGTATGTAATTTGAAAGAAATAGACTACTGATAAGTTACTATGCTAATCATCAAGTTTTCGTTGTGTGAATCCAATACACTTTCCAATATTATCCAGTTCTATCCTTTCATTAATTCTTCTTTCATTCTTTACTCAATTTCCAACTACAGCTCTTAATTTTCTTTTCTTTTCGATTTTTTAAATTTAACTTTTTCTAAATTCAATTTTTGATAATTGGAAATTCAACTATTGAACGCTTGAAGAAATTTAAGTATTCTTTTCTTTTAAATTTTTGAAGTTTAGTTCCTGTTGTAAACATATTTCCATTTTTTGTGTTATTAGCTATTGATTAACGTACAGACTTCCATCACACACAGGCTTCGGCCTTCGCGGATGAGTCGCATGACTAATTTATTAGCCTGACTAATTCACATGTTAGCTATACTTAGATATATTTTTATTGTTTATATATATATTATGTAATATCTTATATCTACGATGCATTTTTTTGTTAAATGAACTGGTAAATGATATATTTTTTTTTTTGTAAAATGTTTCATGCAATAGAGAAATTTTTAATGTTATTTTAGTAATAATTTACTGACAAGTCACCTGTCAACTGAGTGAATACTGATGTAATGTGACAATTAATAATAAATTGAGCTCGAATGTCTTCTATTTCTCAGGTTTAATTCAAATCGATCATCCTTTTCAGACCTACAGTGGACATGAAAAAGCCGTAGAATTCCTTAGTCAGTTGCCTGAGCCGCCTAGTTTGATGGTAATAAAAGAGGCTGTTAAGACACTGCGGTTCATTGGCGCATTGGACGAGGACGAGAATCTGACGCCGCTTGGACACAGAATATCGATTTTCACTACTGATCCTCTTATTTCGAAGGCATTAGTGCATGCCTTTTTCTTCAAGTAAGTTGTTTCGCAAACTTGAAAGATAATGGGTGGTGTCAGTAAAGTTGATTCTGTTGAGTTACTCATATTTTTGACACGGCGCTTGGGATTCTCGTTATTTGATGTAAATAAAAATCAAGTAAATCATAGCTGTTTCTCACGCCTTGCTATCGGACACCCGTTGACTCAGCAGCAAACCAGTCAACTCCAGTCACTCAACAGAATTGACTCACTCGACTTTATTCACACCACCAACTGCCAGCTTTTATAATTTAATTACTCAATATCCATTAGATTGTAATTCAATTGCAATCACGTACTTATGATTTTAATATTTATTATTGCTCAGTAAAATGAAAAATATTCACACACTTCTATCTGTAATTTATGAACGTATCCAATTTGAGTGTGAATCCGCATTATAATAATTATAATCATTTCTTGTATTGTAACAAATTATTTGGCTTTTAAGATAAATGCCCTATATTAATGGGATTTTATCTGCTAAAGTGGGCATCATCAGCAATTTAAAAAAATGCATTGAAAAAATAGCAGGTGTTAGTGCGAGAAAAAGTTTCCTTATTGTGATATTTTGACTTTTTTCTCATTGCATTGGACAATATTTCAATGCTATAATAATTTTCAATACAAGAAACTTAAAAAAAAACCATGACCAGAAACCCTGCGCAAAGTTTTAAATTTTGAATTCAAATGTTGAAATTGAACATTTTTTTCTCTGTGATGTTTTCCATGACAAAATACATCAAACAATCTAAACTTACACTTTAATTCCATTTAAATTATGATTATCCACTTATACTGGAGCGATGCATTTCGCTTCTAAAGATGAGCTTCGTCAGCCTGCCGGCCATCAGTGGTCGTGTTTTGTTGAGGTTAGGATGAGCGGCCATTTTGTATTTCTTTTTTCATTCTAGATGTGTCAATCCCCTTGTGACAATCGGAACAATTCTTTCATCCGACATTGAACTATTTCCTGGAATGGCTTTTGATAAGAGTCCGATTAGAGAAGGAAAGAGTAGGTTCAGTCCAACGAGTGACCATATCGCAATGGTGTGGCTGTTCCAACAGTGGACTGAATATCTAGCAAATAATGAGAGCAGGGCGAGACAACTCATGGAAGAAATGCTTGGTAGTCATCAGGGCTTCCTTTTTGTAAAAAGTGAGTAAAAAGGTTAAACATCCAGTTTGGTGCGATAGAAAGCTTTATTCATCCATTTCAATGGAGAGCAGCGGGCTTCCTCAAATCTCTCCATTACAAAATTATTAATACAAATAGTAATTCATTACAATATAAGTTCTTCAATGAATGATCTATATGATTCCAAAATTAATTTTTTATTTATTTGAGAAAACCAGTACCTTTAATAAGTTCTTATATCCAATCATAACAGCACTCATTTTGTTGTAACATTGTTTGGCTCCGAATTAGAGTTGAAATTGAAATGTGTAAAGTGTGTTATTTTTTTATGTTTTGTTTGGTGACTGAATTGTGCAAATGTGAAAGAAGTGTTTCATTTAAAACATTTTTAATAGACTAATGCTTAGTTTTGATCGATACCTAAATTTGAACAATTTCCTAAATTGGAAAATTTGGAAATTACCTAAATTTGGTCAATTTTATTTGAAAAAATATCATCTGTAGAAATGGATCACCTTGTTCCCATAAAATGGCTAAACGGTGAGGTGGAACTACCCGTAAATGGTCTCCCCATCATAAAAAGTCATACGCTAATAATAATAGTAGATTCATTTCAGCAAAGCAAATAAAATCCGCTATTGAACCTTCATTTTCCAAAATATTTTCGAGTGGTAAACAAGAGCATATCCACGGCCTACAGATTTACAGCAACATATAAACTTTTCCGCCTTTTTAAAAATGCCCCTGAAAGACAACATCCTTGTCTTATGAATTCAGCGAATAGAATTTAAAAAATACATGTTAGAATTAGCAAACCTCAAATGAAATATATGAATCGTATTTGATTTGAAGCAAATCGCAAAACCTCTAAATTACCTAGAGTTAACTCAGTGATTTATGCTTGAAATTTACAATTCAAAATATCAACATTATCAACTTTTTCAAACAATTTTTTAATTTTTTGCTGTCATCAACATTTTTATTTACAACCTAAATCTTATCTTTTCATTTGTGAAACATCTGAATAGGGATTTTGTATGTAATATTTTATATTAAATAGGGGCGGGTGTGAGTCAGTCGTGCATATTTCACATAACGGCAGTGATTTGAAACACCAAATGTGGCTCAAGGGTTCCTTTAAACTTAATTCAGTGCACCTCGAAGCGGATTTCTTATATTATTTTAACATTTTTAAAAATTAATGTTCAAAATAAATTCACTTTTGGACACTATTACTGTTTTGAAATGTGCTTAAATGCAGGAAGCTCATAGAACAGCTGATAAATGATGTGTCACTATTAGATGGGGCGCACGTTGAGCAGTGCGACACAGGCGCGCAGGGCAGAGCAGAGCAGGGCAGAAACGTGTCGCATAGTTTAAAGCGCATGTTGGGAGGCAGTTTCATTCTACAGTGCGACGCAGGTGGATGTGCTTTTTGAGAAGTATTGTGTTTGTAAACATGTTTTCGAGATTTCTTGATTTAATTTCAGAGTCAGATTTGGAAGCGGAATTCGATTCATTGCTATTGCTGTACATAATAATAATAATAATAATAATAATAATAATACTTTTTTATTCAACCAATCAAAATGCACAATACATTTTCATATGACACAATGACATTCCAAGATGCAAAATATATAAGTATACTATTAAATAAATAAACTTTAATTTTTTTAAATAAGCAAATAGAATAAATAAAAAAAATTATAGAAAATTCAAGACAAAATAAATATAGGTTATTAAACTAATAATGATTTAAGAATAAAAAAAAAGATGTTCCACCCCTCTCTAAGCCAAGCTTGTGCTGAGGGGTGTCGCCACCAAATAACTTTACCCTGGACTGGAAGTATCTTTCAACAAACTAAAATATGACTCTCAATGAACTAAAAAAAAAAAAAAATATCTCCTTATTCACCGTATATTTAATGTTTTTCAATATTATAACAAAGAAAAAAAAATGTTACTTCACTGTGGATTAATAAGATTAAAAAAACCATCATCCATCTTGATTGAAACATGAGGTCAAGAGGGGACAAAGCGAGGGAAACGTGACTACTTGAAAAAACGGAATATTCATGGGGCATTTGCAATGACAAAATAACTATCTAATTTTTATTGTGCTGTAACTTAACTATTATATTTTTACATTGTGATTTAGGTTTAGTGACTCTGTTTAAAATTTGTGAAGCATTAATGAATAAACGATTCTTTGACTTTGACTATCACCAGAACAGTTTAATAAATTTTATCATCTTAGTCGAGAAGAGTTTGAAGAAGAACACCTTTAATTGCCTCAGAGGGCTGTAACGCCCAAAGGCCTGAGGGAACTGAAGAAAAACTCGATCAATTGTTCTTCCAAATTGAGAGATTTTAGTACACCAACAAAATAACGTAGTGACGAGTGCACGAGCGGCGCAGTTTCTGTGTCTCTGTCACAAGTGCGACGCAGACCAATGCTGCTCTGTCCTGCTCTGCCCTGCCCTGCGCGCCAACGTGCGCGTGATTTTTGCGCTCCTACAGCGGAGCATAGTAAACGCATGGGACACAGAAACTGTGCTGCTCTGCTCTGCTCTGCGCCACCGACGTCTCAACGTGCGCCTGGCCTAAGCTTCAAGTCACAAGTAAATGCAACATATTTGTTCCGTATCAATATACGGAAAATTACTTTTTTGGGATTGCATTGAAATTGGCGGTTGAAATCCATGTATCACATATTTCTTTAAAACAATCTACCTTTAACCCTGTTGCAAAGCATGTGTGAACCACTAATATTGAATAATTGAAATTTTTCCATTTTCTAGGACTGCAAGAGCTGGTGGCTGATCACCTAAGACAGTGCCAGCTGTCACCAACAACCAGTTCACTGTTCAGCAAAAGATCAGATTGCAACACCCATGCTGTCAACGATGAGCTAATCAAAGGTGTTTTCCTGTCCGGTGTTGGAAATTTGCTTATTTCACGAAATTATCAGATCAAAAAAGGGGTTCTGAAGAAAACGTCATCACTCGTTACGCTGTGAGTATGGCTGAACTTGGATTAATGCCAGTGATTAAGCTTCGGTCTCCTAGAACGCGGATTTGGATTAAACAGGGCCGCATACACTACAGTAATATAAACTCGATTTGCTTTCAAAATATACTTTATAATGATGTATGATGATATATTCGATCAATTATATATAACCTGTTATTTTACTCATATAGTTTTTTCCATACATTATCTGCTTTCAATAATAAGTTGGAAGTTAACATTTGGTAACCTGCTACCCGCAACACTACATTAGTGGACACATGTTCAAGATGAAAAGCTACATATCCAGCATATTTCCACTTTCCTAATTTTAATAGGTTATCAGTCTGATATCCTTGTTGGAAATTATAGGTTAACTTCCAGCTTATCATTGAAAGCAGATTATTTATAGTTGGTGAATATATTTATTTATTGGACCTCTGAATCAATAATTTCCTGGTCCTCCTTAATATTTTCTCTTTCCGCATTGTCCAGTACTTTTTCATTCGTTCTGATCTTCTTCGTCGTCGTTCATCATCTGTAAATACCCTTTGTACAGTCTTCTGGTTGTCTGATTTTGGTTTGAATCTTCTTGTTATTTTTCTAAGTTTCTTTAGATTGTCAGCTTTGTTTTTCAAATCATCCAGTGTTGTTTCCAGTTCATTCAAATCCTTTAACTTCCCTAATACATCCTACTTGTTGCTTCATATCCCAAAGTTTCTCTATTATTCTCCTTGATAATCTATTGAATATATTACTATATTTTATAAATATGAACTGTATTTTGTTAGCAAATAAAGTTATATTTTGTAGTGTATGCAGCCCTCTTCTCTGTCTATTTAGTTCAAACCCATGTTCTAGGAAACCGAGGCTTTAGAATAAATTTGGAAATTAGAAAGGATTAGTCAGGATAGAAATTAGAAATGATAGAATGAAATTGTGGAGAGGCCAGCAATAAGGACTTTAGATGATACTTGGATAATTTAGTGTCTGCTCTGCCAAATTGTGTTTCTCTCTCATCCAATATTTATTAGCAGGCCAATATTTTCAGAAAATGATTTATAAATAATGGTTTATTAGTAATTTAATGTGATACTTAGTAATTAGTATGGGCTACTTGGAATAAAAAATGTCCATCAGTTGAAACAAAATTAAAAAATAAAAGACAGTGGTGCAACCAGAGGTGACTTACGGAAGTGAAATCCTTTTCAAGGTAACGCAGAAAAACATATTTGACAAACCTCTAAAAATAGAGAGGAAAATAGCTAGAACATGTCTAAATAAAAAATATCAAAAAGATGAACAATGATAGATAGTGCAAAATGAAGTAGTTTGCAGAGAACTTGAACCCAATACATACAATGTGTGGAAGAAAAGGATATTATATTTAGTTCTTCACATTATTATTCACCACAAACCAGATTAACAAGGAGAATAAAAGAGAAACTGTGGGATATGAAGCAGCAAGTCTGGTGGATTAGGGTTTAAATGAACTGGATAAAAATAATCCAAATAACCCTGGATGATTTGAAAAACAAAACCGACAATCTAAAGAAACGTGAGGAAATAAAAACAAGACTCAAACCAAAAATAGACAACCGACAGACTGTAAAAAGGGTGTTAACGAATGAAAAAGTATTGGGCAATGCGGAAAGGGAACATTTTAAGGAGGACCAGGAAATGATTGACTTCAGTGGTCCAATGAGGCCGTAAAAGCAAAATAGGCTGATAATAATTAGTAATTTAATCGTTCTATCAGTAATTTTAGAAATTGTGTGAGTGGATGAGGTTAAAAAGCAATGCGTATAATGTGATCTCGTTTTATTTTATTTCAGTGGTGGACATAAATCAATAATTGCGGCAGAAAGTGTAAATCACAAGAGAACGGACTTTCCTTCGCCACTAATCACCTACTTTGGGGAAGCGCATTCTGCTCAAAATAAGATCGCTATGATTAGAGAGACCAGTATCGTGTCACCACTGACTGTTGCCCTGTTTCAACCGGGCACATTGACAACTATCAAGGTGAGACTAGAAAACCTAACTTTATTTGAAAAACTTTACTTTCATAACACTGTAGCCCTTTGTAAGTCTCTCTCACAATTCCTCTCCACACCCGTCTGTCCCTCATTTTCTCTCTCTAACCTTCGACTACTTATTATATTTCTTTATTCTTTCTCATCATCATTCATTAATTCCTTATCGGTATCTGCAACTCGCTTCTGGAATGAACTCCCCTTGTACATGGAAGAAAACCCCTCCTTTGATTCTTTCAAAATGGCATTAAGATCTCGTTACGCTGTTTGATTCTGACTTATGTAACAATTGAATTGTGATGTGATTTATTGTTTTTGTTTAATTTATTTTTTGTTGTGAATATCAGTTGACTATTACGAATTTATTCATAAATTTTTGAGCAAAGTGAGATGTATTTGTTGATGTTTTTAGTTCTAAAGCGATTCTTGTTTGAGACTGATGAAGTGAAACCTGATTTTTTAAAATTATGTATGTATTTAATAAAGATGTATTTTGTAATTTTTATTTTTTCGTTTTAAGTGACTATAACTAAATGTAAATTAGTATTCTATTAGTGAGGAAAGAGCTTGTAAGTTCTACCCAAATTCGAAAAATGAATCGATTCATTCATTCATTCCTCTTCTATAGAAGCTATCAAGTATATTATTAGTTTTGTAATATCATTCTTCCCTCACTGGGCTTAAGCTATGAGGCAATTGTCAGTAGATAAATAAATCAACTACTATCACTGCAAGATCAGTGTTCACTCCATGTTTTTACGATGGTTGTTTCCACATTATCGTGGTTTTGGATGATGTAGGGAAATAATAACATGAAAATGTCAGTTTCTATCAATATTGCTAATGTATCTACTAGATATCAAATCAAATCAAATCATTTTATTGCCATCGACAAAATAATAATACAGACAAAAAATTTAAAACCTCCAAAATAAAAGAAATATTAAAACAACAAAAAAGCCAGTAAATGAAAAAATAACAATAGCAAAGTTGAAATAAATTTTAAAAAATACATATATAGGAGAATATAATTATTACAGGCGTTGCTAGCAAAAGCTAAAAAGCTTGAGCGCCAGCAACGAGTCAATATAAATAGCAAACTTATTAATCGCTTTGAGTGGCTCGCGTGTGAAAAAGAGAAAAAGCAAGTTACTAATTGTAACTTTAAGAATTTTTCTTAATAAAAGTAGGAAGATTGAGAATAGAAAAGTAAAACAGAAGAGAAAAGAGAAGAAATGAATGTTATTAGTCTGGAATAATATTAGAGTAAATAATTATGATTGAAAAGAAGGGAAAGTTATAATCAATTTTATGATTTTAATTATTGATTATTATTTTTTTTTAATACAAGAGAAGTGAAAAGAAAATGCATAGTAAATATAATAGAAAGAATTTAAGCCATGATCATGAAAAGAAGCAGAGAAATATTAAAGGAATAATAATATATCCTAAAAATATATAAGCTAATAAGTGAAATACTAATATAATATATAAGTATGTGGTATCACGGTTTACTCTAATGTTTCACGAGAAAAAAAAAAGAAGTTCGAACATATGGAGAAAACACTTTGTTATCAATAAAAATTTTATCTATAAAATAATTCTAATTGTAATATAATAATAATTATTATTGTAATAAACCGTGATTATTCTCAGTCACTTTACAGTCACTACTATTGTCTCCCACATCACTCAGAAAGGCTCTTCCTAAGCGATGTAGGAGACAACAACAATAACTTATACAATGAATTAAATTCAGAACCAACTTATCCAAGAATGAAATTGACCATCTCATCATCATGTTCCACTATCCACTCATCCAATTTATTCCTCAAACTCCGACTTAATTTATCATAAATGTATTTATGAGGGAGTTTGTTGATCAACTTGGAACATATGTATGACATTTGACTCCTACAGACATTCAAATCACTTCTTAAGATGTCATATGTTACTATAGTTGAACTGCGGAAACCGTATGAAGTGTATAAACGAGAGGGGAATAGATTTTTATTCGAATTTATGTATTTTATTAAATTTATTAAATACAATTGTCTGAGAGTAAGCACGCCTAGCTCTTGGAACAGGAGCCTGCTTGGGTAAAGCCTAGGCTTTCCCAGCGTCGCCCTCAAAATATGCTTTTGGATTATGTAAATTTTTTTTTAAGTGCACGTCATGAGCACCACCCCAAGCTGCAATTCCATATTGGAATATGGACTGCGCATAAGCAGAATACACCAGTTTGATAATTTGCAAATTATTAAGCTTATTTATTTTGTGAAATTTGAAAACTAGGTATTTTAGCTTCTGACACATATTTTCTATATGGTGGTCCCATCTCAAATGTTGATCGATAATTATTCCCAAATATTTAGTTTTCGCGACATTTGTCAGCGTTGGGCTTTGGCAATTTGCTAAATTTGAGTTGACACATTGAACGCAGTGTATACTTAAATTTTTATGGAATCTGGGTTTACCCATCTTATTTGCAGAGAACGTCATATAAACACTTTTTTAAGATTTAGAGTAAGAATGCGCCGGCCAAGCCAAGTCTTAATTTCAACAAGCCCCCGCTCCGCGGATACAAAAGCCCCATCCCAAGTTTCATGAGAAAAAGTCAAGGTCGTGTCGTCAGCGAAAGATATAAGGTTACAATTTTTTACATTTAATTTAAGCAAATCATTCAAATAAATAAGAAAAAGAACCGGAGAAAGTACTGTGCCTTGAGGTAAACCAAAATCTGTGAGATCCTTAACACTAGTGTCAAGAATTTGTGAACGGCCTTTCAAGTAATTATAAAACATTTTCAATGGGATTCCACGTATCCCTATTTTTTCAAGTTTATCTAGAAGTATTACGTGTGGGATAGTATCGAATGCCTTTGCCAGGTCGAGAAAAACAGCTATTGATTTAACTTTCTTATTTAAATTTCGGGTTATGATTTGAATAAATTTATTTATGGCATCCTGAGTACTTTTGCCAGCTTGAAATCCAAATTGATTTTGACTTATTAAATTTAATTTATCAAGATATCGGACAAGTCTCAATTTTATTATTTTTTCCATTACCTTGGCCAAATAATTTAAATAGATATAATAATTTATTAACATAATCCGTGGCATAAAATATGCCACTTGAATTTCCATGTAATAAATGAAAAATAAGTAGATGAATAAGCAGTAAATAGTGATGATAATAATAATAATAAACCAAATATGAAACAATAAACAGGGTACCGTACTTTAAATATTTAGGAGAAGTTATCTCGGAAAAATATACATAAAAAGAAAGAATACAGAATGTTCGTAAAGGCTTAGGGATGGTGCAATATATCTATAATAAAAAAATGTTTATCTCTTCATACAAAAGTTGGACATTACAATAAAGTAAATTAAACCAGCAATTTTATATGCCAGCGAGAACAGGAAAATGGATATGGAAAATCTAAAGAAGGAAGAAAGAAAAATAGTTAGGAAAATCCTTGGACCAAGGCGTACCAAAAACGGATATAGATTACTGAGAACGTCTAAAGTTGAAGAATATTCTAATATAGAGACAGATATGAGGAAAAGACGCCTTAAATTTTATGGTCACATCATGAGGCTTCCAGACAATAGACTAACAAAAAGAATTGTAAACTATGTAGCATCACTTGTCAATGGAGGAGAATGGATACGAAATGTTGAAAAATACCTAGTACTGGCCAAAATAACCAACAAAGAAATTTACAATAGAAAAAACTTTAGAATAAAACTTTAAAAATGGTAAGTTATACCAGAGGCAAAACCTCCAAGAGTTGGAACAAAATGGAGTGAAGAGAGAAAAGCAGAATTCTCACAAAAAATGAAAAGCTGGTGGGCAAACAAGAAGAACAAGTCCAAAAAATTAACCATCTTTTCTCGGCGTCTTCCACTTTGGAAGTTTTACGTCTAATAATAATATATCAATAAATTTGAAGCTATCCATTATTGAAATAATATGAGCCCACAAGACCTAATAATAATAATAATAAATATAGTAATAATGATACATTAATATAGCAATAATAGTAATAGATATAGATATTTAGTACTAATAAGTAGTACTGTAAAGTAATAAATACATAATTAATTACTTGAATTTTTACTACAAATGCTCAAAAAGGCTGCCTCGCTCAGTATTGAATGAATGCATGAATTTAAAATAATACATAACAAATTGGCAGAAAGTAAATGCTCATGGCTTTTATTGGTGGGGAGACCCTTACAGGTAGGTCCACCTCGCCACTTGAGCCATGTTATTGGAAACATGGTGGACCTACAATTTTAGGTGGGTTCTGAACCACCGGGAAGTGATTTTACAGCAGAGAACAGAGTCTTTTTGCTGGCCAATCCAATTACAAAGAGGGCCCAGGAAAGCGTTGCTTATTTAATCTGATTGAACTGATACCTGCCTAAAAATTTGATCTCACTAGATGTCAAATCTGCATGAAAGAAGAAACCTGTCTGTCAAAATAAAAAATTGAGTGTGGCACACTCATACCATTTCCCCTTGCTTTAATTAGAATGATTTTCTATCTACTTTTAGATCTATAACCTTTGAACCATGGTAAATGCTATGGTTGCTAAATTATTTAAAAAATTAAATTCAATACTCAGCGGCTGTTACACCTTCGGCATATTAATATATCTGTGAATAATATTTTACCAATAGTCACTGACTATCATTCTCCAACATACTGTATATGCTGTATATACTGGTTTAGAGCTACTTTCAGATAAAAGTAAAGCCTCACCTCAAGTATTTGAAACTGTAATTATGGTAACTAGTGTGGCAATATTTTATGTAGTATATTATTGTTGATCTGACTCGTCATATACTCCTTAACCATAGTCTTGAAAAATGCTGTTTCTATTATTGGACATCTTTTTTCATTATTATTAAATTTTTTGTCTTGTTTCAGCCTATTGGACAAGATATGGAAGCAAGCAATGATGTAACTCTACAGTTGAAAAGCAAGAATCTTATCAACTTCGGTTGCGATGAAAGGTATGTATGTTTTAATAAATCGCTCATGTAAAGTGAGAAACATTTATTTATTCAATACATGCACATTCACAACCATAGGCATATAGCTTGAAGCCAAAGCAACCATTATTTACCTCAAAGACTGGTCTATACAATGTAAGAAATATAAAGAAAACAAAAATATTTTAACACCATATGCCTAAATGACAAACGTAATGAAGGAGTAGTAAAATGTTAGCGAATACAATAGTAAAGAAATAAGGAAGAGTAAATACTATAAAGATAGACAGATAAATAACTTATTTGAAAATATATATGACGGGAAAAATTGAGATATTGTAGTAGTCTGCAAAACAAACATATATTTGAAGAGGTGGACATATTTCACAGAATTTTCGCAAAGGATCAGAGGAATCACTGAATAGATCAAGAATCGAATTTAACCTATTCTATAGATATAATGTTCTTTGAAGGAACCAATTTTTTTGTTCCATATAAAATCATTCCTAGAATTCTCTAAATAAACACGAACTTTAATTGTCACTATAATTGTTAGTCATTCATCAAAATTTTTAATTAAATTCAAGTAAACAACTCATGCGTTTATCAGTGTTTTGATGTGTGATGATCCGATAACGCGTCAAGTTTTATTAAATTTTAGTGATCAATTTATTATGAACCCTGCCGATTTTTAAGTGACTGTAAATAATGGAATTCTCTTAGGCTGTGGTCAGACTGCATGCGACTGACGAGTAGATCGTTTTGCGAGCAGGTCGTACGAGTAGGTCGTCAGAGTAAGAGTGGTCACATTGCAAACTTCCTACTCCTACGAGTTTATACTTCAAAGGCATTGACCAGTTGTTGTTAGACAATCTGTTATTGCGCATTTTTTTTGTTAATGAAGAAAAAGATAGCTGGGTGAATAATATTAATTTAACAAGAGAGATGCAAGGAGAATTCAAGCTACTTTTTCCTGATCTACGAAGAACTGATAGAAAATTTTTCTATTATTTTCGGATGTCACCAGGAACGTTTTATTATATTTTAAACAAAATCATCACAAAGATTGAAAAACAAAGCAATTTTTGGACTTGTATTAAACCTGTGGAAAGATTAGCGGTCACATTGAGATCTCTGTTATAATAATCCTTTGTGGATTGGTCCCACAATAGATTTTGGTCAAACACAATCGTAATCAACTCCTCAACGTTCATTTTTACACTGACGACCACGCAAAGAAAATCAAACAAACTTGCTTCCAGAATTGACTCGTACGAGTGCGCAAGTCCTCGTACGACCAACTCTTCTCTACTGTGACCAATCAAACTGGTTTATCAACGTTTGTTTAATCTGACGTCTAGATGCGAGCACGCACGTCCACTTACTCGTCGGAGTACGCATGCAGTCTGACCACGGCCTAAGGCAAATAACTGTAGTATGAAATAACATTACTTTCTAAAATTAATTTAATTATGATAATTTCGAGATATTTAATTTGAAACCTTTAACTACATCGAAAAAGAATGATTTTCAAAAATTTTTTACATTAATTCATAAAACTTTACATTCAAAAAACTTATATTAATATTTAGGGAAAAAGTGTGTTATTTGGGGGTGCAAGAATAAGGATAAGAATTTTCTATTGCCCTTAAAATAACAATTTTTGCATTGACATGGTTAAGTATATAACATGAATAGTTTTCCATAGTATTGCGGGTCATCAATACCGTATTTCAATTGTTGAATTCTAAGTCCAGGAAATCGTCCATCTCATAAATAGGATTTGCTACTAAGAATTCCTTTTGTTATTATTATTTTTTTATTGGTAAACCTCTAGTAACTTTTGGTAAGACATTGTAAAATTTAAGCGCCATCACTTCAAAACGTTTTAGAGTAGTTATTAAATTTAATATACAAGTTATTAGCTCAGTCTTGTAGCATAATTATGCCTCTTTTCACCAGAGGCAAAGTCATTCAAATACCTCTTAACATACACTAGGCAGGTTAAAACATATAAAGAGGGTACAGTGAGCAATTGTAACTCAACAAACAAAGGCCTTCAATGATCTCTAGACTTAGCACCACAAATCAACCTAACTCCTCCTTTGCAAAACTAGGAGCTTCCTTGCACAGTGATGATTGCCCCAAAGAATTATACCAGAAGACGGATGATTAAATACATGCCCAAAGTAGACAGTGAGTAGTGCAGACTGAGGTATACGCAATCTGAGCACTCTTAACATGAAAACACCTCTGGACACTCTTTTTATGACAGAGTTGATGTAATTTATTCTATTTTAATTTTATTTCAATAAAGTTTTTATTATTTTTCAGGACTGCAAATGCTCTAGTCAAACTACGAGAAACCTTATGGACTGTGATAGATTATTTTGTGTTGGAATGTGGCAATCCCCAAAATGCCCAGCTTTATAATGATGTTTCTGATTTCCATGATAAGATCCTCAACCTGCTCAATAAGATGCTCTTAGAGGCGGGAACATTTATTGACTATGATGAACATGGTAATATAAGGAGTGTTGTTGATAAAAAATCAAGATAGATTCTGATGCTGCCAATGAAATGTTTAGTTTGTCTTCATGTTGAAGCATATTACATAAATGTGATAATAATAATTCATATTGAATTATTACGGAATTAGTAGAATGTTTTGCTTAGAGTTACCAATTTCCTAACCCAACCTAACAATACTTGGTAGGCTTGTTGCGCTCACCAAAAAATTTATTATAAACATAGGCCCGGAACGCTTTATTAAAGAGCGGAAAGATGGCGGAAGTTAGCTACTAACACCCATCAATTAAGAAATTTGAATTGCCTTCATTTAACTTGTAATCTGGTACATTCAGAAATTTTGGATTACCTTGAATTTACTTTTAGTTTGATCAAATTCTATATAAAATGAGCTACAAATCGAATAAAACAAGTTGAAAATTTGTAACTAAACTAGTTTTTTTTTAGATATTCAACGAAAAACGATAAAAGGCCCCCAAAAACACGTTCTTTAAATTTGAAATGAATGAACTTTGTTAATTGTACACTAAACTTGTAGTTTTTCTCACAAAACTTTTAGAGGCTTTAGTTCTGAGCAAAAATCACACCAAAAACACTCCCAAATTTGATAAAATCCGCTTTTATTAAATAAAAACACAGTAAATTTGCATAATTTGCATTTTTTGCACAGCTTGAAATTTTTATGAGGTTTGATTCATTAAAATCCTAGTTTTATAAAGTTATACTATGTTTTCGGCAATTAAGTTTTTGTGAGAAAAAAGTAATGTTTATTGTACAATCAATCAAGTTGATTCACTTATTTTGTTGAATATTTGAAAAACTACTGTAGTTACCGACTTCTAGCTTATGTTATTCAATTTTCAGCTTATTTTACATAGAACCTGACACAATTAAAAGTAAAATCAAGGCACTACAAATGAATGAGTAAACTGATCAGAATAGTTGTTTTCTGCCATCTTCAACTCTTTAACGAAGCATTTCCGTGCCTATGTTTATATTAACTTTTTTCATTATTTTCGTGTGTACAACAAACCCGCGAAGTATTAGTAACTTTTTTTTATTTTTTTGCGAAACAGCTGTGTACACAATGAAAATATTAATTTAATCCATACCATTCAGGTACTGTGTCTGACCATAGTTCAAGTATAGCAAAAAATATGTATAGAAAAATCATGCTCTCTCGTACAACGTTTATAAAATTAACAAAAATATTCTATATTATCTGTATAGATCTACATTATTTTGTGACAAACCTTCACAGAAATATTTCCTTCAGAAATATTATAAATTTCATGGCACAAAATATTAACACCAAACTGAGTTTATGGACAGAAAGAAATGGCGGATTGTTTGAAACGTTCTCAACAATAAGAGCACATAGTTGTATATGCCCTTTTCGCAGCTACCACCTCATTATTATTGATACAATTATGAACCGGATACACGAACACAATTATTAATATAAACAATGTTTGTTCAAGGTTTTAATACCGTATTTATGAACGTTTGTTCAGTTTCTCTTGACTCTTGAAATGTATTGCATTTATATAGGCATTTCAAGAGACACTGGAGGAACGTTCATAAATACATACATAAACACACTTAGAATAATTGTAAATGATATTTTCTGGTACAATGTCTATAGAAATAACAAAAGAAATTATATCATTAGTATAGGTCAACATTATTTAGTAGGCCTACTCGATATGGTATAAAGAAAATTGCCGCTGAAGAATCAATATAATAATGCAAGTAGCAAGTTGAATGTTCAGCTTGGCTCCATGTTGAAGCTAATGCCTATTTTATTTAATGATAATCAAAGAATAACTACCAACCGCCCATAGGCTATTTCAAGTTTAGCACATACAAAATCGCAATTCTATAAATCTTAGCAAACTGTTATAATGCTCCAATGCCATCCAAGAGAAGCTGATTCCCTATTTTTTCATATTGAACATTATTTAATAAAGTTACTATGATCCTAATTTGCATAAACAATAAATTCAAATTCTTTATTGCCTTAAAATACATTTGCAAATTACATAATGTGAAGAAAAAATAAATCAAATTTTTTATAAATGTTTTATATTTTTTAAATTATAAATTGAAGTACTGTGTCTGTCTAAAGTTTTAGCACACCACAAAAAAGGGAAATATATTTTTCTCGTACAGTATTCCTAGAAATTATAAAAAATATTGTATACCATTAGTATAGGTCTACATAATTTAGTAGATCTAATCGGTATGGTGAAAGGAAGGTTGATAAAAAATCAAGAAAGTTGTTCAAGTTTGAAGGCAAATGTATGTTATTATAAAATCAAGAGAGTAGTTGAGTTAAATTCAAATGTTTAGTTAAATATAGATACTATTGCGATATTTGTGGTGAGACTGCTGCTATTCTGCTGATACTAATGCGTATTACATACAATCATATTCATGTTCAATGATTACTGAAACCAAATAAAATTATGTACCCAATATGCTTACACAATTAGTTAAAAAGGAAACTACTGAGTCTATGTAATGTGGTTTAAGCACACCAGGAAAATTGAGTTTTCTCGTACGATGATTTAAAAAATAAAATTATTTCATATCAATAGTTAAACTTTTTTCAGGCATATAAGTATACAAAATTCGTTGTTCTAAAAATGATTTTTCCAAACTGAATTGTGTGGTACGCAGTATAGATTTAACTATTGCACCCTGAGTAAGTTTCCATTTTTTATTTTCTTTAGATGTCCTTTACTGATTATGATCTTTGTGTATAGAGTTTCAGCTGAAGTTTATGACGTATTTTCCTAAAACTGGAAAATGTATTGAATTTTTTTCTTTAAAAGAATGAGAAGTCATATTTGTATTGAAAACTATCTATGTTGTGACTACCAAAGTCATGTGATTATTTGTAAATTTCAGCAAATGTTCAAAAATTTGCAAATTATTTTTTGTGGGTGCATACAAAACTTGGAAGTTATTGTTGGCCTATTTACATACAGTATCCAATCAAAATAGTTGAAATTTCTAGTGCTACATGCCTATTTACATAAACAACCATTCAATTACAATATTTACAATATAATTAATCAAATTATTTTTATACACAATAAAATTATTTCTGAAATCAACTGAAGTTTTTTATTTTATTTGAGTTCCATTATGAAAATTAATTTTCAAGTGATTCTATGTATTACTGCTTATTGTTATTCTGTTCATCAATTATGTTCATATAATAAAATTATGTACGTAATCAACAGAATCTTTATTTTAATTCCATCATGAAAATTAATTTTCAATCGATTTTTTGGGTTACTACTGGCTTATACATCTGTTACAAAATGAGTACTTGAAAATTATTTATTTATTTGAAAATACTTGAAAATAATAGTACTTGAAAATGTAGAGTGAGGATTTAAGAAGATGATGAACTAAAGAACCATAGCTCAAAATATTAATATTTTATTTTCTATAAAAGATTTGTGAATTATTGTGTTTCAAGATGAAATTTCTAGTGATACAGACCTAACCTAAGATTTTGATTCTGCTTTTACATTTTGTGAAAAGCAGTTTTGGGTAATAGCCTGTTGTATTCACATTGATTGTATACTAGTTAAATGAAATAAATAAAAAAACTAAAAAATCTCGCCAAAGAACTGAAGCTCAAAGTGAAATTTAAGTGGCAGACGAGTGTAGAATAATGATAATATTATTGAAAGCAGTAAAAGATCATTGTTTTTTTTTGGGAGTATGACCCCACATAGGTCTGAGAACTGTGTGGGTTATGGATTGTATGTTGGTGATTGTAGGGTTGTTGCGGTATCGTACATCTTTCGATATTCAATAACGATATGATAGAAACGAAAATATCAATATCATCGTTATCATATATGATCTATTATCTTTTTTTCTATCACCCACTTCGGGATACGTTGAATCAATTATTTCTTCATGGATGCTTCTTCCAGTACTCCTTCATTCTCTCCGATGTTGTCTTTCTTCTCTCCTCTGATACTACAGTATCTCTTCTACTTTTAGGATGTTCTTCGAATCTTCTATTTTCATCTTTCAAAACATTTCTTAAATGTGCAGTGTTCTTGATTGTATTCTCTGAAATATTCAAATCATTAAAATCGAGTTGAACTTATCTTATACAATTTTATAAATTGGTTGTAAGTTGTAAAATACTGCCGTGCTAAGAAAAGAGAGCCGTACCTATATCTATAATATTAAAAATATATTGAAAATATACTCTTATATTAAAAAATGTAACCTGCGAATAAAACACAATGAAAATAGTGAGCAGCACTGCATCTGGTAGAAGTACATGGACGATGACGTCCGTAAATTTAATTATGATTTTTTTATAAATTCTTAACATTTTATGTGCCACCTTCAAGAAGTTGGAAAATTACATGTATCAAATTAAAAAAGCAATTGTTTCAAAAGAGCCAATACACTATTTTTCATTTAAAATCTAACTATGAAATAAGTTGAAAGGAAATGGTAAAAAAGTAATTAATTGATAAACTAATTAAAACTCTATAATTTTATATTCATAGTAGAATATTAGGCTATATAAGATCGAAATATATAAAAATGAAATGAATTTTGTTTCATTTTATTATTGGGTTCCTTTCAGAGTACAGCTACACTGAAAAATTAATAACTAGAGAATTATTTAATAATTTCAAGTGGACTATTCTCTTTCACAAATATAACTTCCCTAAAAAAATTAATTAGAAGAACTTTTAAAATAATTATTTTTTAAATTTAACGATCACAAAAACATTTTTATGGTACTGGCTTTGCATACTCGGACGAAATTCAAATGAAGATGTTGTTGGGCTAAGTATGAGCTGACCCTTGTAAAACTTGAATGTGACCATCGCTAAATGATGCTTTATCATAAAAAACAATTATTTAAACCGGTTTAATAGTGTTTGAGTAATTGATGTACCAACATGAAAAAATACAAAAAAAAAAACAATTGAAAACCATCTCCTTCTTTAAAGTCTGTTAAAAAACATGAAATTTTGATAAAATTTATCATCAAACTTTTTTTTCGATATTATTATTCTAAAATATTTCACTACTTTTCCTGAGTACTTTTTTCGCAGCTTAAATTTTTCTTCTCGTATAAAATTTGAAAATTTTATCAAATCATTTAATTTTGTCGATTTATTCAGCTTTAAACATTGGATCGTTCATAAATTCCTTAATTTTTATGGTACAAGAAAAATCTTAGTTCGTACCAGTACACTTATATAAAATTCATATCATATTCAGTAAAGTAAATGAAACATGATGGAATTTTAAAAAATTGAAATATCTGAAATTTTATGGTTTTTCACTTTTGTGGTGGGAATAAAAGATGAAAAATGAAACATGATGGAATTTTAAAAAATTGAAATATCTGAAATTTTATGGTTTTTCACTTTTGTGGTGGGAATAAAAGATAATGAGTCACGTCCTTATCAGCAGAGCTGCTGAGTCGCCTAATGTGAAGGGATACGGCAGCGCTGCTCGGTCGCTACCAGTAGCGACAGACCAGAAGTCGCAGAGACCCATAAAGTCGCTAACGTAGACTGAAGGGTTTTTCGACTTTTGCATTGAAATAATACAAGTTTCCTGTCTTTCCATCAGCAGCGCTTCTAATGTGAAGGGTTCAGCACCTAATGTGAAGGGTTACTAAGGGTCTCTCCACCATTAAAATCCATACCGTTCGCTTATTATTATTATTGATAATAATAAGCTTGAAAACGCTAAAAATTTGAAATTTTTATCGTGAACTAAGTAGCATTTATCTATGCAAATCTATGCAAATTGTATGATAAATAATCAAGGAATGTGAAAAACTGTAATTTTTACAGCCAAATGGAAAGTCTGAAATTTGAAGCCGTATCTCTGTTACTTATCCAATTTTAAGTAATGAGGCATCATTTTTTTACGATGAAAAGCCAAACTCTTCTCAAGCGTTTCTGATTAAAGGTCCTAACATATACTGAGTAAAACAAGTTGAAAAATTTTATTTGGCCACCATTTTTGAAAATTAGAATATTATCGAATTTAAGATATTTTGTTATGATTTTCATCGAATTTATATTCTTTTGTTGTGAGTTACATAACTTGGAGTATCCATCTAAAATTTCAATGCAATAGCTAATATCTCTACAACGATGGTACTGCCAAAACAATACCACCCCTTATGTTTTCCTCAGTCGATCACAATTACAATTATTTTGACCTTATGCCATGGAACAATCTAGCCTACAGTAAATAAATATTTTTTAACTCATCTGAAAGCTTATAAATTGGAATTGTTTTTCATGTGATAAGTTAGTTATGTTTTGAAATATTCAAGAAAAATCTGTTGAAACAAAATTGAAAAATCAAGTTTTTGAACATTGGCCGTTGATGAAAACAGTGAATCATGTTTGGAAATGGAATTAGATTGATATTTTGTAAAATGTTCTTCTCTTTTCAACAATAGCTTCTGAATTCTAATGTGATAATGGTACGGTAGCAAAGAAATTGAGGATATTATGCCAGGAAGTATAGGCACATTTTGAAAACTACCCATTTTCATCATTTACCTCATAAAACCCACAAAGTCTCACATGTGGGAATGACCCGCAATAACAAAAACTCTGAAAACTGAATCTATTTCGAAAATTGATATTTCTTGAAAACCATCGACGTCGATAGGGAAAATGTTTACTGGAGATTGTTGGTTAGAAATGACTTTGATAAAGAACTTTAGTTTTAGTTTCGAATTCGATTTTTATTCTCAATTTCAAAAGTAATAACAATATAAAAACTGAGTTCCGAATGTTATTTATTTCATAATCAGCCAGAGGTAGAATCTCCGGTTTTCAGCATCTGATTTTGAGAAATTTATAGGAACGAAAGGAATGCACTACAACAAATTGATGCTTTTGGTAAAGGAACCTAGAAGTATAAGCTTTTTGACCGAACGAAGAGAGGACTCCGTTTCATGTCAACCGTTTTGCTTTACTCTGTTTTTAACGTATTTTCGGCTAAATGCATGAACCAAATTCTATGAAATTTCGCACGGATCACCCTTTAAGTAATGCCCAGAAATGTATCTGTAAGGATTTCTAAAATGTTCTGGCATTTAAAGGATATTCAAAAGGAGCGGCACCCAGGCCTTCTGATGAAAATACAGTAGAAACGCAGCCTTAGTGATTATAGAGTGACTTTTCATGGAAAACAGACATGAAATAGACTACGCGAATTGAATCAAGGGTGAGGTCTGATGACTGTGCTTAATTTTGCAATGGTGGTTATCATTGAGTACTTGATAGCTCCTCTATCCTCAATACAAGCACCCTTATTTTAGGTTGTGAGGTCTACTGTTCACAGCCGAGGAGATTATCACTACTTTTTGTGAGTCACAATATAGTAGCTATAATTCGAACAAAACCTAGTTATAAATTGGTAGGAAATTCTACAACAAGCTACTGCAGTTTTTAAGAGTTTTGAAAATACAGAAATATTAAAAAACAATTGAATGGATATTTAGTTGATAAAGCTTTTTATAGTGTTCAAAAATTCCTTTCAGATCAAAATTAAGCCTCACCTCAACTAATTGATATTATAATTGAATAACTAGAGTACAAAATTGATAACACTGTGTTTATGTAATTTTTGATCTGATCTGACTTGTCTTATACTCCTTAAACGTAGTCTTCAAACGTAATTTTTATAAAAAAAAACTTCACTAGCGGTATGTGATGTTTCGGAGGTACACTGAGCAGTGTGCAGTACCTGCTCACATATTGTAGAAAGCTGCGTGAGCTGCTTCGACAGTCCGTATCAACAAGAAGCAACGAACGAATAGTTATGTGTCAAGTAACATGTATCATGACGTCAAAAGTTGTTTCATCCCACATCCTACAGCGCCGTGTTGGCGCTAGGCGTTCGCAGATCCGCAGATGTCAGTTGGCGCGCAGTCTGTAAATGTTGTCAGTTTGTTGTGTAGTGTGCATGTGCCTGCTGTCCAGTGTGTGTCGGGCAACGCTTCCGTAGCTGTTTCTGTTTTTTGCCATTAGTTTTTCTGTGACTGTCATTAGCTGATGTTCGCCGAACATAATGGAGGAGCAAGCACAGCACGTGTTCCGTAGAGCAGACGTTGAAGGGAAGGGATTTCTTGTCAAAAAAGATTTACAGGTGAGGATGACTTGTCCAAATTCTTGTATCTTTGAATTAAAAAAAAAGCAGTATGTTGAAGATTTGTTTTAAATAACATAACGATTTCAAATTTTATTTCCACTTCACAACAATACAGTAACAAGGGTAGTCGACGGGGGGGGGGGGGGTCATGGCGGGAATCATGGTCCCCTCAAATCGAAAATTTACCGGGAAATGAGTAGGAAGGAGAGGCAATCTTGCAAAAAAGGCCAAAAAAATCCCATTTGTGACCCCCAAAACTCCCGGGCTGGGACCGCTCCTGAATAACACAATAATATTTTAATTCGTTAAATTTACAATAAAAAGTTAATATTTTAATATTAATAGCACGTTGAGGAAAAATGAATAGATTCATTTTTTAATAATATTTTATCAACTCCAAAGGTTACAAAACCTGTTTGGTTTGGAAATTAATAATAAACGAAAAAGAAACAAACTAGAGAAAAAATAAATAAATAAAATGAAAGTAAATTACAGAAATCAAAGAAAAATACTTCAATTTACACATTATCATAAAACTTTATAAACTCAAATAGAATGCTATGTTTACCGGTAGTGACGGTCCCAGGATTTCATTTCGGGTGGGGGGGGGGGGGATGACCACCGGGGGTCTGGGTCTCCAAAAAATTCTCAGATTGTTACACAACAATGTAATGGATGTAAGGATGTACACATCCTTCTTGTTTATTCTTTTAGCTAACAAGTAACAATGACACAGATTAAATTTATTTCTCGCAAAAACGATACATACATAATTATGAATAAATTTTTTTTTAGGGGGATCCATCTTAATATTTCGGGGGGGGGATATATCCCCCCCTGGGACCGCCTCTGTTTACCGGCTTATCATTTATACCTATTATTGACGAATTGAAATAATAAATAAGTTACTTATACTTGATACTCTTGTGTTAAGTAAAAGGCTGATGAAGCTTCTCTTTGGAAGTGGAATGTATCCCTCCTGTATAAGTGACTTAAATTCATAATTTAAATTGAAATACTTTGATATTAGATTGTAAGAATGTTCCTGTAGTACTTTTCCACATGATCTTGTTTGACAAGGTGGCCGAGCATTAA
Source organism: Conomelus anceps (assembly GCA_948455865.1). Classification (NCBI taxonomy): domain Eukaryota; kingdom Metazoa; phylum Arthropoda; class Insecta; order Hemiptera; family Delphacidae; genus Conomelus; species Conomelus anceps. The sequence goes on from OX418216.1 coordinate 125,385,032, forward strand.
TTTGCAAAATTGTGTATTTTGCTTACATCTCTTTAAATCCTCCGGAAGCAGATTAATAAACTTTGGCGCTAGGTTCAAAGAGAATATTTTGTTTACTTTTTATGGTAAATTCAACTTCCTGGATTTCTTGTTCCATGACGAACTGCGTTTTGTTAATATTAACTTTTTAAGTGAATTCAACGATTTGACTGCAAGTCGTTAAATTCACTTAAAAAGTAAATAAAACGTCTTGCAGTCAATTTTATGTTTTCGAATCATGGAGATTCATTCTCAAAATTCACTTTTCGAAAACAGTTGGACAACATGAGTAAAAATATTATTTTATCTCAATTAAAATTAACTGTAAGTCGTTGAATTTACCATAAAAAGTTGATATTAACAACGCTGATAGTTATGGAATAAGAAATGCCAGAATCTTTTTAATATGGTTAGATTAGGCATAGGGACAATGATCGTAGTAAGTTTGTTTCTTGCAACTTGCGGGCATTAGCCCAGGCAATGAATGCAAAAAAATGGCCATTGTCGTAACAAATTAGGGGAAAGCTGAATTTTTGCAGGATGTTAGTATACATAGTACTTACTCAAAAAAACCAAAGTCCCGACCCCCACCCCGCTTGCTTCCCCCACCACCCCCCTATCAACATTGCAAGAGCAGTACTTCAGTTAAAGGCTTATAACTCGGGAACTAATTAAGGTATCGTTGTGATTCTCATCTCATTTAATACTCAAAACTATTCTCTAAAAGATATGTCATATACATTTTCTATGTAGATAGCCTAGTTTTTCAGTAAAAATATAGTTTATAGAAAAAAATGTCACCACGAATCACAAAAATCAACTTCAACTGATCATATCTTTTTTAATATCGCGTTATTGGTTGTGCCGTTCCTTACAAAACTTATAGATAATTTAATAAGCTTTAAAATGATGTGTCTATTGATTACTATAGTTAAAGTTATGGCGTCATAGTGAGTGATGAAATAGTAGCGGACACCGCGTCGTCGAACCCTACAGCACTGTGTATTTGCATGGCGCTTGGCTATCCAGCCCAATCCAATAAATAATTATTGTCAGACAAGCAAGACTATATATGCCAATCAATAGTACACGTTTAAAAGTACATTTTCCAAAAAGTCCCCAAAAATCCCCCCTCAACTTTTCCCCCAAGCCCCCTCAAAGTTGAAAATGTTTCTAATTATTGGAAATTCGATATCTCTGTAACTAACTATCGAACAGATTTGATTCTTCTTCCATAATATCAGTCATATAATGTTCTGCAATAAATGTGCTATTCACTTTGCCGGTAAACCTGATAGTTTCTTTTATAAAAATTGAAATATCTTGAAAAGAGAATTCTATCAACTAGATTTTTCATTATTTAGGGGGACATTTTTGTATGTCAATTTACAGAAAATAGCGTTAAATAGAAATAATAGAACTTATTTTTATGAATCCAAAGATGTGTATAACAGCATACTGACGATTAGTGATGATTTGTTCGATGAGAGAAGTAGCATGGAGGGGGGTACCCCTTTGCTAACATCTGTCGCACTCCACCTTTATGTTCTCAGCTCTTCGAGGCTATTTCAATTCATATGTAAAATGTCACATTTGACCGATAATTTGGAATTCTACATGAAAGGGCAGTATAGGCTTCCCTTATACTACATTATTTTGTAAAATGATGATTAATCATTATAAATAGTAATAACTTGTAAAGTACTGAAGAATAAATCGCAAAATTTGTCTCAAATTATAGGTATCATCTTTTTCTTTCATACCCTCAGGAAGAGATCGGCTGAAAACACGTTTTAAATCATAAAGTTGAAATTTCAATTTTTTCATAATCGTTCAACATTTTGAATTACAATAACTCAAAATTCATGCATGATACAAAGATGCCACTGGTATGTTTCAGGGAATTGTATTGTCTAAAATAACTGTGTCCTATACATTTTTTGTCCAACACATTGTATGACTGTAGGCTACTATCGGGAAAACCTACAAATAGAATTGTTTAGTTTGATTTAAAATGTGTTTTCAGTGGCTCTCTTACTAAGGATATGACAGAAAAAGGTGTTACAGTACCTACAGTTTGAGACGAATTTTGCAATTTGTTCTTCAGTAGTTTACGAGTTATAAAATATTTATAATGAAAATCGTCATTTCCCAAGTGCACTTTAGGGCGGTAATGGGCAAACTACGCCCCGTGAGCTAGCCCGGAACATGATTTCGAGTGAAGACTAAAATCACACATGCAAATTAAGTTATAAGAAATATATGAAAAATAATGTAAAAAATATATTTTTCTTTGCTAAATAAGGATAACGGTTATTTATTCATTTATCTTTACGATTTCGCAGTACAATATTATCGCATCTCAGTTTGCTCTCAGTGTTTAGATATGAGTTAACTTATTAAGAATTGAGCTACCGCTTACAACGTAAAATCGACAGGGAATGAAGAAAGACTCAAATTGCAATTACTGTATTATGACGATATAGGCCTAATTCTTGTTCATTGTTTCAAGAGGTTTCCTGCCTCTGTTGTCATTGGATGAAGTTTTCATATGTTGAAACGAATAGATGCTTGAAATTGGTCATCAGTTACAAAATAAAGAAACTACTGTAGTTTCATTATTGATTATCAATGCCAAAAGGTCCACACATTAAAAAAGGTCCAACTGGAATGTTTCGTCTCAATGAAATTGTGACATCACTTTTATCCAGAACAAAAAAGAAGTTGAGCTTTTAGAGTAAATAGTGAAAAATACCAGACATAAGTATAACTACCAAACATTAAAAAAAAACTTTACTTGTTTTCAAACTGAATATAAAAGTGAAATTAAATGTAAAAGGCCATCTATAAATAGATTGTTAGTGAGACATTCAAATGATATGAACACTAAATGAACTTCATACTCTAATGTGCGTCAAAATGAGAGAAATGATGTCTAGAGCTGCTTAAATTACTGCTTTTAAACGCTAATTTACCAAAACCATTGTGGAGAAGTACCCCCTGACACCTTTTGCTTTGATAAGATGGGTTAAAAATCAGATTGCATCTAAAGCTAATCTCAGTTGGATTACTGCATCCCTTCGTGAGTTAAACAAGAGTCTTTCTACTACATCTTTATTTTTTAGGATATTATTCATTGAGACTTGAATTTTTAATTGATGATTGAAATGTAAAAAATGAGTACTAATCAATTTATGACACACCCACATAATTTCTCATTTCATCTAGCCCCCTCCTTCAAAAGTGTGCCCATGTCTGATAAAGGGGGAGCCTATACCGCCCTTTCAAGTAGAATTCCAAATTATCTGTCAAATATGGCCTCAAAGAGCTGAGAAAATAAAGGTATGGAGAGCGACAAACCGTTCCTGAGAGAAGGGCCCAACAATGTGAGCAAAAGGGGCACCCCCCCCCCCCCCCTCTTCACCACTCATCCTATCAAATAATCATCTCTAATCGTCAGTATGCTGTTATACACATCTTTGGATTCATAAAAATAAGTTCTATTATTTCTATTTAACGCTATTTTCTGTAAATTGACATACAAAAATGTCCCCCTAAATAATGAAAAATCTAGTTGATAGAATTCTCTTTTCAAGATATTTCAATTTTTATAAAAGAAACTATCAGGTTTACCGGCAAAGTGAATAGCACATTTATTGCAGAACATTATATGACTGATATTATGGAAGAAGAATCAAATCTGTTCGATAGTTAGTTACAGAGATATCGAATTTCCAATAATTAGAAACATTTTCAACTTTGAGGGGGCTTGGGGGAAAAGTTGAGGGGGGATTTTTGGGGACTTTTTGGAAAATGTACTTTTAAACGTGTACTATTGATTGGCATATATAGTCTTGCTTGTCTGACAATAATTATTTATTGGATTGGGCTGGATAGCCAAGCGCCATGCAAATACACAGTGCTGTAGGGTTCGACGACGCGGTGTCCGCTACTATTTCATCACTCACTATGACGCCATAACTTTAACTATAGTAATCAATAGACACATCATTTTAAAGCTTATTAAATTATCTATAAGTTTTGTAAGGAACGGCACAACCAATAACGCGATATTAAAAAAGATATGATCAGTTGAAGTTGATTTTTGTGATTCGTGGTGACATTTTTTTCTATAAACTATATTTTTACTGAAAAACTAGGCTATCTACATAGAAAATGTATATGACATATCTTTTAGAGAATAGTTTTGAGTATTAAATGAGATGAGAATCACAACGATACCTTAATTAGTTCCCGAGTTATAAGCCTTTAACTGAAGTACTGCTCTTGCAATGTTGATAGGGGGGTGGTGGGGGAAGCAAGCGGGGTGGGGGTCGGGACTTTGGTTTTTTTGAGTAAGTACTATGTATACTAACATCCTGCAAAAATTCAGCTTTCCCCTAATTTGTTACGACACAAAACATTCATTGCCTGGGCTACATCGCTCAACTACATCTCTCCACTTCCATCAAATAACAGTTTCTAAAATGTTTTCTGATAAAGTAAAGCCTCGTTTATCCCTAATAATTAGGATATAAAGTGATCCGCTAAAATCGAAAATCAGGAAATATCGATTGATAAATTAAACAATGTAAAATTATAAATTGTCATAAATTAATTATTAATTTCCTTTTGATAAAACAACATTCACACAGTTATTTAATTTACATGTTATAATGATATGCACTACTGTATATGTTGTACTGTAAATCGCGTTAACATTTTTTTGCACACATTAAAATTAATTAATTTTTCTATTCTCTGTACCGGATAATCCTGACCTCCGGTTCAACGAGGTCCGGATAAACGAGCTAGTACTGTATTAGAAATTAATGAATAATGATAGGCTAGTAGTAATAACAATGGTGCAGAGACTACATACAGCAGTAATACAAATATAATTTACCATTAATATAATTAATCACATGCATTTGCTGAATTAGCCATAATAATTGAGTATCTGCATATTTTTCAATACCATATTATAGATGTTTTTTATATCCATAATCAATTAATAATATTTCGAAATTAAAAAGGGAGCTGTAGTAAGCATAATATTTTGTCATATTACGATACTTGGAAAGAAACGTCAAGACCAAAAACAAAAGAGAGATGTGTTTCAATACCCCTATCAAGCTATCATTGCAAGCGAAGTCCGTCAGTAATTAAGTAGTAATAATAAATCTAGAGCCTCTAGAGTAAGCTTTCTTACATGAGCTGAGAATCTCCCAAATCCTCCATTAAATAATGAAAAACTAGTCAGTTGGAGACGAGTTGGCTTATTGGATTAATGTAGCCTACGTATATAAATCAGAAGAGGTGCTGAGTAATAACATTGATGTACAAAAGTTTCAGTATATTCAGACTATGCGCTACATTTATCCATCTTGGAGTCCAAGAAAACTGAAATATCATTAAGTGTAGTCTATCCAAAGTTCTATATCCAATTTTGTTTTATAAACTATCATTTTCAATACACGTTTTTGGGAAGGGGATTTTTCTACTTTTACTTTTATAAACAACTCTGAAACTTGCTTTCAATAGATTGACTTTTGTGTCGTCAATTGCTTTTTCAATCAACAATTAGACCGGGGTCTTGCCTCAGTTCTCCAGACACAGAGCCATTGACATCAAGGCTTTTTCAAAACACTGTAGGTATGACATATATGAATTTGAATAATTCATATTGCTTTCCAAATGTCGCCTGGTTGGATAGATTGACAAATGGTATGTGCTTACATTTACAAGTAGGCCAGGACTTTATGAATCTGTCGAATCCATCAGTCTTCCTGTCTTCTAAAGTTTCTCTCTTCTTTTCAATACAATTGACAAACCATACTGTACGGAAAATAATACAGGTCTAGGCTACTATTTACTCTGTAAATAGTAACAGAGTTCCTTTCCGTTTGTTAGTGAACACCTCATTTTGTAGATGATGAATTACATCATGACATCATTTCCATTTTGTGATGTTTTCCATGATGAGAACTTGATGAACAAGCAAAACTGACACTGAATTTAGAAGTGAATTGCATTCGTTCTGTTTAAGTGGGAAAACGTGATTTAAATATAAATGCATTCTCAGTTTTGATATTATAGATTTCCATATTTATTTTATGGATGATTGATCCTTTTTATTGGTGGCAAAAAATGATCTCTGTTGATAGAATGTTCAATGTGAACAACCATCTTTACTAAACTTATTCTTAGGTCATAATTTATTAGTGGGTCCTCTTGGTGTATTAGGTCTCAAATACATTATTAAAGGTTAATACCCTATATAGAATTATAAATTATGGTAGCCCATATAAGTTTTCAGTATATATTTATTTTTATACATCATATTTATTGTCCTACACATAAAACTTTTTTATATGTTTTATGAAAACAATAGATATTCATCTCATTTGTGCTAAACAATAATTATAAAGGGGGTTTAGGTGAAATCTGCCTGGGGAAGGACACTGTATATTAGAGGATTAAGGTCAATCAAATTTAATAAGGTAATCAAATATTATCTTGAATATTTATTTGTTTATTTGAATACCTGTTATTCTCTGCGTTTTACCATAGACCGACCATCAAGTTGGTATACATATCACATGTACCTCTATTCCTGGCTGGATACTGTAAAAGTTATACATTAGTCCTATTGTATATTATATTTATAGGATTTAGGAAATTGCCTTAAATGTTACATGGTTGTGAAACTACTGTATGTAGGCTATATATAATTGAATATTTTTTTTTCTGCAACCTACTTACTGGAAACATAGAAGTAGAACTACATATTTTATGTAAATATAGTACAGTCATATATCTTTATTTCTATGACTGGATACTGTAAAAACTATACATGAACGCTGTTGCTCGTCTTCGATTGGTCCGTCCCTCGACTACGCTCCAAGAGTCTTCCAAAGTCACTTTTTACTATAATTACTGCCCATTTAAGTAAATAATAAATAGTTTAATAGGGGAGTCCGATCACACTAGGCGTCAAGTCTGCAAGAAATTAGAAACCAATCTGTCAAAACAAAACAATTGAAATATTATGGACAGTATTGCTTGCTTTATATAATCTAGTTTTGTAGTTGTCCTTGTTGTGGTTATTTTTTTAAGATTGCGTTTTGAAGACTCCGGTTTTGGAATATAAGACAAGTCAGGTCTGATCAACAATTATATACCGTATGCAATATTACATTCATATTCACTAGTTACCACAATTAACATTTAAATGAGGTAGTTGAGTCTCAATTTTGATCTGTTGTTTATGAGTGTTTTCATTGTAGGAAAAATAAATGTAGACTACTGCATACAATCTTGACAAAAAATGACACAACTATTTTAGTTGTTACCGATCTGAGAACTGTCACAATCTGCAATATTTTTAAAATGTTTATGCACCAACTTTGAATGTAACTTTCAACTTGACAGTGAATTTCATTTGTTCTGTCGTCAGAAAGAGAACTACTGTAACCAAGATAGAATATTGATAACGAAGTTTTGCGCATTCGAATATTTTTTTCGCTCTTTTAAAACATAATTATTGATTTATATAATGCAAACTTGCTAGAATATTAGAGTTTTCAGAAAATTTGGTGTAAATAGGCTATTGTCAATATTCTTGTCAAAATAAAGGCGTGTACCTTACGCGACAGAGTGGTGTGGCACTCAGATATCAGAAAGAAATTTATCTTGACATTGTCATATATTATTGATACAATCATGTAATAGTAATACATTGCATTGTAGTTGGATGTACATGAATAACTCATTTGAAATAATTGAAGATAAAAATATATCATTAATATTATATGTTATTAATTCAATTGAATCATTCATAGGCCTATCCAAAAAATAGTAAGCCCACTCAAAGAAAAAAGAAAAGAAAAATAGAAATTGCTTCATAGTTCAAGTAAATAGTATATTATTTACACTCTGAGCCTACAGAATATCACCTGTTCTAATCCGTCATCTTAGGTACCTATACAAAAGGATATGAATTCAAATTAAAGTAAATAAAGTAAACAATCTGGGTGTAAAAAATAAAAAAATAGAAATATTTAGGCTTTAATAATAAGCTTCAAATTTATAGGATATAGACCTAGCCTGGCGATATAAAAAATTTCCAGTGGATCACGCTTGCTTCATAAGCACAATTATCATGAATAAAAAGGATAAATAAATTATTTATAATATTACCTCTGTTGTTGGTATTATTATAACAGCTATTTACGTGCTTTTAAATAGACATTCCAACTTTGAGAAAAATCCATATTATGCCGGAATGAGTTTATTCAATACACAGCCAAAAACAATTCTTAGAAGGAAATCTTTCTACCCACACAAAAATACAGTAAAACAATGTTGAAAGAGAAGTGCTTCTATTAGGTTTCAGATTTTAATAAATTCTTATTTAGTTTTTGTTTGGTTTAAGAATTGTAACTGTATTGTACGGTAACTGACGAGCTCAACTGTCATATGGGGAATATTTCAAAACATATTTTCGCTTTTATATTTTTATTATTACCAATACCATATATTACTCTAATCGCTTATCTCTCTCATAAACGGATTGATAGGCAGCCAGCATTCAACAAAATCCTTATAAGTTTGTCAGTAGGCCCACGGTGTTCATGAACAGCGATTCAAATTTGGGAAATTATGAATTGCGTCAGAATCTGCTGGATTAGAGTTGTAAAGCCACCAGTGGCTGTTTAATTCCTATGTTTAAGTTACATGCCTGAAGTAACTTAAACGGCCCTGTGTATACTTAACTCTCTAAACCCGATAGTTAGTTCCAGGACAAGTTTGTAAACTTCCGTTTAATAAGCTCAGACATAATTGCTAATTCTTTTCTCCAGAACTGCACCAACTTCAAAATCTATTTACAATATTCTAATTTTTACTTGATGATTTTCAATTGATCAAATTTTGAGGGTTTGAGGCAAGTTCCCGTTGAGTTCTTGGCAATGTATAGGCCACTATTAACTATGTAGGTTATAAATCTGTGATGTTTTCCATTACAAAACACTTGATTAACAATCTAATATATCAAAACCGGCACTGTATTTCTATTCAAATTATGATTTTCACTCACGTATAGTGAATATACTTGAGGGATTCATTTCACTCACTTCAACAGAAAAGCTTCATCAGCCTCTGTATAAGTACTATATTCTGGTTTATTCAAAGTGATATAATATTATATGCATAACTACCGGGTAGTTACTACCCGGCTCTTATAAAACCAAGTGTTCTCGTTTCTACCAGAATAATTTTCTAATTAATAATTTTTATTTTATTAATGTATTTCAATTATTGGGCTAAATAATTTTATTTAAATACTATTATTATAAAATAAACAATAGACTGCAAGTTGTTGAATTTCCCATAAAAAGTTAGGCTAATATTAACAAAATAGATCGTTATGGACAAGAAATCCATCAGGAATGTAAATTTATATAGTTGATTCTGCTACCAGGCCTATATTGTTGTAATAGTGCACTAATATTATTGAGATTTTTTCGGATGATGATGCCCACATAGGTCTGACACCTATGCATGGGTAATAAGTTGGATGATGGTGATTGATGAAATGATGAGTTGGACCTGCAGTTTTTGTGGCTTCCGAACCACCGTAAAGTGATTTTACAGCAGAGAACAGAGTATTTGAGCCGCACCTTAACTAATTTGAATTGTAATTGTGGTAATTAGTGAATAAGAAGTGAATAAGAATATTGTATAGGTCTGACACCTGTGCGCGGTAATGATCTGTAATGAGATGGTAATGAGGTAATGAGTTGAATGATGGTGATTGAGGAGTTGGACTTACAGTTTTAGGTGGGTTCCGAACCACTGGGAAGTGGTTTTACAGCAGAGAACAGAGTATTTGAGCCGCACCTCAAATAATTAAAATTGTAATTGTGGTAATTAGTGAATACTGTAATACTGTAATACGGTAATACTGTATGTATATAAAATAAAAATAATAAGCATATGGCTTTTACCTTGCCGGTTGAGGCATGTTATCAAGAACATGGTGCACCTGATTAATTGTTCACCTGACTTGTCTTATACTCCATAACCGGAGTCTTCAAGACACAATCTTATTGATGGGCTGAACCTACAGTTTTAGGTCAACTTCTTGTTGAATAAGTTGAGAAGTTGAATAAAATAAGTGGATTCCAAACCACTGGGAAGTGAATTTACAGCAGAGAACAGTTGTTTTGCTGGCCAATGCAATTGGTCAACCTTACAAAACGGGGACCAAGAGTTCGTAGTTCATCTTATCTGACTACACAGATACTTGCCACGGCTCGCGGCTATCACTTTATTAAGATGCTAGTTGTAGCATCTTTATTAAGATGTAAATTTGGTCTATTGGTCAAATAAGTTGAATCAATATAGCAGGACTCTTGCCTATTTTACTAGCGTACTCTCAAACGCTATTTAACCAGTCTTATTCATTCAATGCTACATTCAAGGGTAAAATAATATGAAGTAGGCTTTTCTTTTTTCGGATATTAACGTCATACATAGAGGTAGCCTACTATTAAGATACAATTCTTGCAAATTAGCTCAGGAAAAATTACAATGGCCTATTGTAATATTCATTCCAGTCCTTGAAATGAAAAGACTCAGTAAAGTATTTTATTAGGTAGATACTTGTGACGTGATTTGAAGTGATAATTTCAATCTTTAATGCATTCCGTAATAATATAATCTCAATATCTCCAATATAGGCTATATTAATCACATATATCTCCAAGTAAGTTTTATAGGATTGGTGAGATTGAACTTGAAGCATTCAATTCCTAGGTACATACCACGGAAGTAGGTTTACCGTCCATGGCACTATAACATAGTCTCTACAACAAGCTACCGACCGCAGTTTCTGAAGATTTTTGGGAATATACAAGTATTTAAAAACAATTGAAATACCTAGTTGAAAAAGCTTTTCATAGTGTACAAGACTTCCTTTCAGATCAAAATTGAGCCTCACCTCAACTAATTGAGATTGTAATTGTGGCAACTGGTGAATAAAAACAGTGCCGGCTTTAGGGCTTCCGCGGCCCTAGGCAGTGTCGAGATGGTTGCGCCCCCTCACCATAAGTATCAGCATATCAGCATTATTTTTCTCTCAGGAAATTTGCATGAAGAACTGAGCTAACGAGGATTCCTAAATTTCCAGATTTTGTCGTGAAGAGAGAACATTTCTCTTCTTTTTTTCTTTGAAAGCTACTTTTGCTTCATTGAAATCTGCCTCCTCCCTTTTCTAACATTTTCAACTAACATTGGGTGATTGGGAAGGATTACTGTGCTCTCAATCATAAAGGTGACTAGCCTACATATAAGTTTCAAATTTCCTAAATACTTGCCATTGTGTTTTGACCCGAATACATTTTTACTTCCTCGATTTATTGCTAAGCCCCTCATTCCAAGAAATTTAATAACAATAACGACTCTTTTCAAGACATTTTTCCAGTAATATACTTCTCTTAAATAATTATTATGGATGGCTGAATCAATCTTCCCTATGGTGCTAGTTCTTGTAAAAAACGTTTTGAGGTTATGCACGAGTAGAACCATTGGATACTTGAACTATTAAATATTTTTCCTCGGCTTGCGAACCCCGTAAACGCTGCGGCCCTAGGCCAATCCGAAACTGAATAATATTGTATATAATTGTTGATCTGACTTGACTTGTCTTACAACTCATAACCGGAGTAGTCTTCAAGACGTAATCTTTAAGAAAAATCAAAACCAAGCTAATAAATTGACTATTATAATAGGATCTGCATCATATCAACCTAGTTATATTGGTAAGTTTATTGGTAGGTTATTTTGGTAGCTCTACAACAAACGAGCGCAGTTTTAAAGAGCCTTAAAAATATAGAAATATTTTAAAAAACAATTGAAGAAATATTTAGTTGATAAAGCTTTTTATAGTGTACAAGAGTTCCTTTCACATCAAAATTAAGCCTCATATCAACTAATTGATATAGTAATAATGGTAATTAGTGTATAAGATTGTATAATTGTTAATCTGACTTATCTTAACTGGAGTCATCAAGACGTAATCTACAAAAAAAAAACCAGTAGATTTCTATATAGCCTACTGTAGAAGGATGAAGAAACTTTTCAAGAATTGTACCGGTAGATTTCTATACCTACAGTACTGTAAAACTGGGCTAAAGAAGTTCAATAAGAGAAACATATCACTCTTATATTAGTATTTCAATTTTATGAGTTGAACAACATTTCCGAGCCCATTGTTCTAATTGAAACAGAATCGTAAAAGTGTTCTACTTCAGACTAATGCCTCTCACATTGCACATTGCATGCCTCGGTCCAATTTAGATCTTTTACTTTTGGATTTAAAATCTCGTTTCACGCTGAGAATTATTATCTTGTACACATATATTCTATGCTTATTTTCCGAGAAATGTTTGATTCCTTTTGTTACAATACACACATTAAAACGAACTAATAAAAAAACAATGAATTATTGCGTAGATGTTCTGAATCCTGTTTAAGTGGGTGAATGCCCCACTCCATTGATCCTCTGAGCCATTTAGCTTTGTCTTGCGCATAAATTACATTATAAGGAGTAGTTATAAATATAAATTATAATATAAGTTGAAAATATGATAGAGAATTTATTATTATTATTATAGGACCCACTCCTGTGATCCTCTGAATCATATGTAGCTTTGTCATTGTCTATGAATTAAATTATTACAAATATAGTTATAATAGGAACTTCAAAATATAATAGAAAATATTATATTTATAGGACCCACTTTAGAGATCCTCTGAGCCATTTAGCTTTATCATTGCCTATAAATCAAGTTATAAGTTATAAATATAAATTTAGTTATTAATATATAAGCTATAGATAGGAAATTATAGTTAGTTATAAATATAAATTATAATAGTAAGTTAAATTTTTAATAGAGAATATTATATTTATTGGGCCCACTCCAGTGATCCTCTGATCCATTTAGCTTTATAATTGCCTATAAATTAAATTATAATAGTAAGTTGAAAATATAATAGAGAATATTATATTTTTAGGTCCAGTAATCCTTTGAGCTTTATCACTGCCGATAAATTAAATAATGAAAAGAATAAATAAGCGTATGGCTTTTATTGTTAGGGAGGCCCTTACGGGTACTTCCACCTTGCCGTTTAACCCATGTTATGAGGAACATACTATTTTAGGTGGATTCCAAACCACCGGGTAACTGATAATAAAAAGCTCATAACAAATTAAATTATAAATACTTATTATAAATATAAATTATAACATTAAGTTAAAAATATAATATATAAAAAATAAAATAGAAATAGAATAAAATGTAATAGAGAGATTTTTCACATGAGGCCTGTAAGAATCTTAATAAATGAAAGTTTATCAATTTTTTACGGCAGGATTTTTTGCATTCTGTAATCGTCTGTCCCCTAATAAAATTGTTCACAGTAAAATTTCAATCAATATTTTATGATAAGCTTACGATGTTTATCATGGCTATTTTCTGTCTCACATCCGATACAGTATTTTGTTTTGGGGTAGCAGTGAAACCAACCTTCAGACAATTTTTCGGAAGCAAAAGAAGGCAATCAGGGTGATTGAGGGGGCTAACTCTAGGGTGTCGTGTAGAACAATTTTTAAAAGACTCGAATTGCTAACAATTCCGGCCCTTTATTTTCTGGATATTACATCTTTTGTTTTTAGTAACAAACAGAAATTCATGGAGAATAACATTTCACACAGATGCTCCACTAGGTATAAAATGATTACTCTACAATATCCTACACATAGACATGGAGGGAGGACCACATTATACGGGACTCGGGGTTTTCAATTGCTTGACAGATGAACTGAAAAATATTAACAGTTTAAATAAATTTATTGTAGCCCTCAAACATATATTAACTGAAAGCTGTCCGTATTCATTGGGAGAATGCTATGAGGTTTTCTCCAATGTTCATTGAATTACCGAATAATTGTTTTTTTAAGGCTAATTCGAAATTTTGCACTAAGATTTATGAGCATAAAATTTTTTTTCTCACCGCGTGGTGGAACTTATTTGACATGTCGTACACCGTTACAGCTATGCTCATTGAATACGGAATCAATGCGACGAAATAATAATAATGATAGCAATCTTAGGGTAGTGATTCGATTCTTGTTCTTGAACAGTTGTAGGCTATGTTGTACACGATTGAACTCCTGAACACTGGCACATGATTTGAATAGTGTCTCGACTCTTTACTCAGCTGTGTATCGCTCACAACCAGCCAACTGTGTACAGGCAGAACTCCATTCTTTGATTAAAGTGAGCGTTGCATTTTTCACAAACAATTTCCAAACATACCTTAGTTTTTATCGAATGTAGTTCAATTTATAACTTTTTATAACTTAGAGTCTAACAACTTATCAATGTGCTACAAAGGTGGTACTACCCGTAAGGGTCTCCCCACCATTAAAAGCCATACGCTTATTATTATTATGAATGTGCTACACTCTACTAGGTTTATATTCACTTATACTACACTACTCTATACTTACAAATACACTATAGTATTTGATCCATTTATACGATTTAATTAATCTTAAGTTACTCTACAAACACCTTACCTAAGGGGTTTACTTCTAGCAATAATAACTTACATTAAATGTAAGTTAAATAAATAAATTCTATTTGATTTTGTTTTTTGATTTGATTTTTATCTAATAATTAAAGACATTGAATATTATGGACAGGTATGTTGTTGTTGCACCACTTCCACTTTCTCGCTGTGTAAGTTTATTGTAAATATCTTATGAGTAAATTCATTCATTAATAAGAGCATATTAATTTATTCACTAATAAATTAAATAAATAATAGCCTATCACTTATCTAACATTTAAATATTTAAAAACGTTTAGTCAAAATTTGTGAAGAGAGTAGGTACCGGTACCTAGTTTTGGAATGTTGCATCTTCCCTTAATTGTTATTCTGTCCATAAATAAATAATAATGATTAAGTTCTGATCAACACGAATGATTATAGGCTAAATTATTCTCAGAATTTATTGCATGCTGATTTATTACGAAATAATTTCAATGATTATATTTTCTTAATAATCATAAAACAGTAACAAATGCTGATAATACTGGTGAATTCAACCCACCATATTCGTGTGATAATCATCATTCTGCATTGTTGTAATGCTTCTTCAGACACATCTGAAAGAATAATAAAATAAATAATTTAAATAATAAATTACAGTCTCTTCACTTCGGTGGTCTATGGTTGCTCCTGCTCTTTATGTAAACTAAATATTATTTAATAATGAAAAATAAGACGAAATTGTCACAACCACATTTATTAAAACTTCGAGAAACTAGTTTCGGTTGTTACACCATTATTAATCTGATAATGTGGTTGTGACAATTTCGTCTTATTTTTCATTATGGATACCTTCCACAATATCACCTTCGCCATTACTAAGAAAGTTAAATATGATTTACTTTACGCCCGGTTAAGTCTTGCATTTTTATTAAATTATTTTATCGCCTTTCATCGTATTTTTTTCACATTTGCCCAAGTTATGAATTTCAATTGTCCACAATTATTAAAATAAATCTTTGTATTAGTAATGTAGATATTGTCTTGTTCACTGTAGGAAATAGGTAGAGAAGTGCTTGGATAATTTCGATGAAGAGAAAATGAATGAAATTTTTATCAGTCATAAAAACATTTTTTACATGATGGTTCATAAGTTTAGATAAATTATTTTACAAATAAAGATTTGTATTCTGAGGCTACTAAGAACCTGTAATAATATGGTTTTATAATAACATGGTTTTATTAAAAAAAAAACAGAGATAAATTTAAAAATAGAAATTAACACTATAATAAAAGACTCATGATCATTATACGAGTACACTGTTTTCACTGTTGTTTAAAAGATTTGTCTAAAATGTTTTGAAGGAGGCAAGTGTGGAAGTTTTTACAGTTCGCGATGCGAATGCGGGATTTTTTCAAAACGTATTAATGACATTCGCCTCTTCCTGTCTTGTAAGTGAAGCCTACTAAATATACTAAAACAGCTTTATAAAAAGCTGGAGTTCTCTTCTTCCTGGTGAAGCCGAGTGATACTATAGAGATCTCCCAAGGAGACAAGTACGCGTATGTATGCAATCAGTGTGTCATTTATCCAATCATCCTAACACTACTTCAAGTTTATCAAACATGTTGATCCTCGTTTTAACCGACTTTATATCATGATGCGTCTGTAGATAGAAGTACGTGAATACTCTCTCACTCTCAATGTAATTGTGACGCTAGATCTCTGGTGGTCGACCTCCAAAAACCAGTTGACTCAGTTTAATAATCTTTAAGCAACAACCAAACGAGCTGCTGCGAATGGAGGAATGAAAACAAACAATGGGCACACGCACAAGTGTACTCTACCGTTAAAACAATTCTTATTTCATTAAGAATTGAAAAAAAAAACGAAATATTTTTAATTCATCGAGCCGGTTGCTGGTTTCAGTGGCGTAACTAAGGGGGGGGGGCGATCAGAGATCCACCTCAGAGCCAAAAAGATTTTTGGAATTTCAAGTCTTGAGAGACATTTTTTGACAAAAGAGTCGATGAAGGAGTCTAAAATCGCTCAAACCATGTTTTTGGAGGGGCTATTTTTTAAAAAATCTCCGGTGATGTACCTCCGAACCCCCCTTACAAATTTAATTTTATAAGTACTGTACATTTTAATCCAATCAGTGAAGTGGGGGGATCAAAAATAGTAGAGTGAAAATAGTTTCAAGTAGGCCTTCTTTTAGATTTGTCTACTTGAACAATAAATTTCTAGTGCAAAAGTCTGGGTCTCAATGATGCAAAAATCAGTTTGGCACACAATGTGGGTTGAAATAATGTTGAAATGGATGAATTCGTCTAGGCCTATAGAATCGCTTAAAATGTGGTTTTAGGACTATTTTACAAGAATTTTCCTGGGCGGGAGTACCCCGAACCCTCATTTTAAAAGAAAGAAAGCATATTGATACTGTCTTAAATTACTGTATTGTTAGAGAACCCTCTCCTTTTTCTCCTCCTATGATTACATATATAGTGCTACCCCCCCCCCACACGAGACTAACCCTCTAGTAGCGCTGGTTTGTGTTTTGATCTAGCGGTAGCCTTCCAATTGTTTATTTTATAAAATATGCCTATTCTTACACACCAAATCAGATTGCTTTCCACATTAATAGTAGGCTACCAATATCAACTTTTTCTATTTTAATGCAACAAGTTTGGCCGATTCGATTCTTTCTCTTCATTAGCATAACCGCTTATAGTTTCTACAATGATAAACTCTTCCTATGATGCTGCTCGCCTCAAATAATATTAGGCGATTTGATACTGTTGTAAGCTCGAACTTTCAAAGCCACAATATTTGGAACTTCTAGTAGTAGGCTGTACTGTAGATCTTGTAGTTTGTACTGTATACGCGTATAGTGTTCTTTACTAATATAGTTGGTGCGCCACGAGAATGGCATTGGCCTCCATAACAATACACATTAAAACCGATGTCATTCGTGTGGCGCGCCACCTATACCAGTAAGCTTATGCTACACAATAATTAATTCTTTTTTGATGATGATGATGATGCTCACATGAGGTGAATGATTTATAAAATATCCAATGCTGAACGGGATTCAAAATCGTGACCGCAAAAGTAGCAGTCAGTCAGTCTTATCAAAGATACGAACTCAAACGGATTATAACACCGCGGCTGCCAATATTATCTAATAATAATTTTATTATATTATTATTAAATATTGTCTACATTCCCTGCCACTTGGCAGGATTTGAACATACTCCAGTACTGAAGCTGTGAAATAACAATAATACTATACCTAGTTTCAGGCTACTAAGAGTGTCTATACAATTTCTGTAATACAATGCAATAGTTTAATACGGTATTTTTATTTTCTATAGCCTACAAGTTGAATTCCAATGACACTGTACAGTAGGTGCAAGGTATAAGGTTTTCATACAAAGAATTTCCTCTCAATCCTTTCCCCCCCCCCCCCCCCCATCAAGTGATAATGAATAATGAATACTAAAAAGGTGTTAGCATATCAGCGTGACAGATCATTAGTTAGATTCTCTAATGAACATGACTTGACAGAAGTTGTTGGTTAATCACAACTTTTTTATGTTCATTAATATTTGAACGTTGCCTATTTGAATAGGATTGCTCAGATCTCAAAATCTATGTAGTGATAAATTCTAAATGCCAAATTCACAACTCTCGCTTATCAGGTGAGCTTTTGTGTATCAATAAATAATTATATTTTCCATCTGTAATAAAATTTTCTGAGTGTTGGAATATTGAAGATGATAACAATTTTGTAAGCCTTTATTCTCTTATATATCTATCAATATTGATCATTGTACTTCTTTCATCTTTGTCACTTACTCGACTTAATTATGCATTTGGAGAGAGAAGCAACAAGCCGAACGGTTAAGTAGTCAGTCTCAGCATATGACATCCTAACACAATTAATATAATAATTAATATAAATAATTTTCTATGACATTCATTTGATAGTCATAATATAATCTCATTTTTGGCATTTTTGGACTTAACACTTTATGCACAAGAAACACAGAATTATAACAATATAAATCTATCTACCTCTAATAATGTTACCATTCTTGAATTTTTGTATCAAATTTTTGTGTTAAATCTTTAGCTGTATCTTCTTAATCATACCTCGGTTTTCCCCTGCTAGACGGTATGAGGCACACCTTGTTTCCTATAGCATGGCGAAACTGCGAGTTGTAGGCTAAGTAAAAGTTACATGGGAAAGTCTTCCCACCAATAAAGAGTAACACACAAAACAAAAAAAGAAAATATGTTTATTTACAGTTGTTATTCACGATACTTTATCAAAGTGTTTTAGTGGCTGGTGTTCGGTGTTTTCTTCTTCTTCTCCTCTTCCTCGTTCTTATTTTTCTTCTCCTCCTCAGCCTCCTTCTTTTTCTTCTCCTCCTTCTCCTCTTCTTCTTTTTTCTTCTCCACCTTATCCTCCTTCTTTTTCTTCTTCTTTTCTCCTCTTCCTCATCTTCATCCTCCTCCTCCTCCTCCTCATCCTCCTTCTCCTAACTTTTTCTCATTATGTTTCTTCTTCTTCTTCATCTTCTTCTTCTTCTCTTCTTCTTCTTCTTCTTCTTCTTCTTGCAAGTTGCAAAGGATTCTGACGACTTTTTAAATCTATTCAATGGTTAAAGATCAACAATTGCATTATTTGAAGGAGAGAAGTAAAGTGGATGATGCAGCACAACGTAGTAGGCCCACTCCTACTAGTCAACACCTATGTAAACACAGAACAGAAAGTAGGCTACTGGATTGAAGTGGAGGATTGGATGCAGTTTATAATTTAGTGTTTTTAGAACATGCCTTGACTGCAGTAAGGTTCCAACACTGGTGAAGAGCTTTGAAAGTCAAATATTAGTTTTAAATTATATAGAAATTTATCAAACGAGTGCTTAAATACAATATTTTCTGTGTCACTTGAATTTTAGAAGATGCTATTTTTGAATAGTGTTGGAAAAGTGAACAGTGATCTTATAAATAGAGCCAATGATGTTGAGTAATGAGATTTCAAGTAAGGCATTTTCATGAAAAGTCGAAGCTTGGACAAAAATGTATTTGAGCACTTAATAAAAATAATTGAAAGAGATTGTACCATTCACCAGTAGAATCAAGACTGATGTATGGCATTATATTTTGGGGTGGGACACACTTTTCAAACCTTAAAAGTTTATTAACGGCACAGAAGCATATAAGAGAGTATGGTACATTCCTTCCCATTATTTAAGACACTTGGAATTTTACCATTGAGATGTATGTTTATAGAGTATATTAAATATTCTATAAACGCTATAATGAATATAATAAAATAATGAATAATAAGACTTGAAGTTGTCACAACCATATTTATTAAAAACCATGAGATACTAATTTCGGTTGTTACACCATTATCAATCTAAGTAAAACTAAAGTACAGAGTAGCTTAATATTACTAAACACAGAATTATACTATTGGCTGAGGGAGAAAGTGCCTCTAATATGCTGACCTTCGTTGAAGGTCTGTGATTGGCTGGAGGCCATAACAAGTTCCGCCTACTGGTGGGAGGGGCAGCAAGCAAAAATAAGAGTCAAAATCCAGAGCCAAAAACCGTGAACACATAGAAAAGAACAATACAATATATTCTAGCCTACTTGTGTATTGTTCTTATTTGTTGGTTTCTTTGTGTTCGTGGTTTTTGGTTCTTGATTTTGACATTTATTTTTGCTTGTTGCTCCTCCCACCAGTGGGACTAGTTATGGCCTTCAGCCAATCACTGGCCTTCAACGAAGGTTAGCATATCAGGGGCACTTTCTCCCTCAGCCAATAGTATCATTCTATGTTTAGTACTGTATATATTATGCTACTCTGTACTTTAGTTTTAGTTTGTTTGAGATTGATAATGGTGTAACAACCGAAGTTAGTATCTCACGGTTTTCAATAAAAGTGGTTGTGACAACTTCAAGTCTTATTATTCATTATGGATATCATCTCCGCCACCACAAAGAAAATAAAAACTTTAATATTCGTTCTGGAAGGGAAATTAGATTGATTCTTCCTTTTCCAAAACTTGAAGCTTATAGAAGATTTTACAATTTTATTGTACCAAGATTTTTCTACATGTTACCAACAAATGTGATAGAGTGTGAAACGATATTCAGATTTAGTATTTGAATGCTTGGCTTTTTGAGATTGACAATCTGCAGAAGTTACTTTTTGATTAAACCGAATCCAAAATTTTCAAGTATTGTATTTAATAATCTAGTGTATTGCTGTGTAAGATTGATTTTTCAAATGTTTGATTATTTATTCGATCTGAGATTTTTCAATTGTAGAATACCCTATCATTACAATTAATGTAAGATGTTTTTCAAGTAATGTACCTACGTGTATGTCTGACTCCTATCTGATTACGATCAACTCTGTTGCAATTTCTACTCATTCCTCGTATATTAAGGAAGGTTGCTAAAAGTATAAATATAAACATAATATGAAATATAATATAGTTAATTCGTTTTGGAGCGCAAACAGCACAAGTTTTTTTTCATACAGGCAACTCTCAATACGGACAATTGCCCACAGAGGGTGGTCCTACCTAATTTTTCTTACACTATGTAATTGATTAATTTCATTTTTATTCTCTTTTATATTATATTTGAATTTTTGTTCGATATATTTTTGAATTCTTTTGTATTTAAAAATATGCTGGTACTGTATGTGGCTTTTGGTCTGAGCGCTTGTCTGTGATTGGCTAGCTTCGTTTCCAACGGCCTTGGATTCGAATCTCATTCAGCCATGAATGTTTCTCATCATTCATCCATTCATCTCGTTACCCACGCAAAAGTCTTCAGAGTCATGTGGCCATCATCCGCAATAAAAATAGTAATAATTTTAAAAAACATGAGTGAGAGAAAAATATTTAAAATTAACTTAAAAATGAAAGGAAGGTAGATAAAACGAAGGAGCAAGAGAAAGTATGAACTGATAGAGTATAAACATAGGGAATAGAAAAGTCAAAAAGAATAATTATTGAAAACTGCTGTTTTTCATTGTGATTTATTAAACTTTTCAATTGCCATGAATACAAAATCCTACAGTTTGTCCAGGATATGAGAAACAACACTTTTGTTGAGAAAAGAGGCTGTTTTTAGTTCAGGGAACTTGCGTGATGAGAGTTAGTATGTAACTTACTGTACTAAACTTTAAGATGTCTACTAAAACTCGTGATCTACGATATCGATCGTGACTGTTAAGCTGGCATGATTGATACATGTCATAGGCTTGAGATCGCAAAGCTAATTTATTGATTTTCTCTACAAAATACTACTTAGACAGTAGATAGTAGGAATAGTAGGTAGTCTCTGAAACTTTAAAAACAGTTTATTATTTTTTAAGAATCTATATTTTAAAATATAGCATAATTTTGTTTGGGGAATTACAAATTATATCCATTTAGAACCTCTATTCATAACTCAAAAACGTATACTTAAAATAATAGTAATAATTTTTAAAGATAACCAGTTTCCATCTATTCAAATATTCAAAGAAAATGAAGTACAATCAATCATATTCTTATTCAACACAGTACAAAAATCTTATAAAATGCAGTACAGTTGAACATCGTCATTCATTATACATCAATGATAATAACCATCTTAAGACAAAAACAATTCATTGAAATAATAAAATGAATGACAATAGTCATTAATTTTTCAGTTTATAGAACTAAGTTAAGGTAACATAAAAGGCAATGGTGGCAAATTTATTAATTGTTCAATGGATGGTTTCTCAAAAGAAGAATTTGAGGTAGGGTTGAGGCAAACCAAATCTAGATACAATTACCACAGAGTTAAATCAATACAAATATTTATATTTATATTTACCGCTAAAAACCTTTTTAAAAAAGAATACGCACTTTGATCATCAATTTTAATATTTATTTCAAACAAGGGAAGTGATAGCCGCGAGCCGTAGCAGGTATCTGTTCAATCAGATAGATAAGCTGCGTTCTCGTAGGTCCTGTTTGTAACGGTGACCGATTAGATTGGCCAGCAAAATAGACACTGTTCTCTGCTGAAAATCGCTTTCCGGTGGTTCGGTCCTACTCATAAATCACCATCATCCAACTCATTACCCACGCACAGGTCTCAGACCTATGTGGGCTTCATCCTAAAAAAAAACTCAGTTCCAGTCAAAATGTTTAGTTATTCTCATATATTAGCATATTTTAAAAACACAAATAGTCCTATTTCTAGCCAAAAAGTGTCACTCATGGCCGAGACCTTAGACTAGCTTCTTTTGATAAATCATATATTGGGATTTCATTATTTAATATTTTATTAATTCTAATTTAGTACCTATTCTGTGACGATACAGTACAGTCACCTGAACAATTCATGAAGAGAACTTGTCTCCTAACCTATTGATCCAATCCATCAGCACTTGAAAGACTTTACAAGTGGATCGCCGCTTAAAAGAATTATCTTTTAGGGTTTCTTGATCCTCTTTAGGCCTACTTGTGGAATACAACTGTAGCCTACTTGTTAAAGCTCAGTGGAGCAATGTTCGAGCGGCTGCATGGAGACCCTTCAGAAATAGAAATAAAATATTTTCAATAAAATGGATTCTAATTTTCAGACTTTTATTCCAATTATTTGCTTTTGGGCAGAAACTTACAAACTTGAAAAAAATTAAATACGAATAGACAGATACCTGGACGTTTATTGAAAAATAATTTATAAATAAGAATCTGTTTAATGATCAACAATAATTGAAATTAAATATCATGAAACAATAGATTGATCTTACAATGTAACATGAAAATTAAAAAAAAAATTAGTTTGCGCCCAGGAGTTATAATTGAAAATCAATACACTTGACTAAAAGAAAAAAATGAGGAAAAATATGTTTATATAATTTTCTTGCATACAAAATAAGGAAAAGGATATTTATATATTTTTCTAACATGCAAGAATTGAATATTTCAAATTGGAGTTTTTTATATCGTGAAATTGTGGATACAATAGCATAAGGGCGCCCGGCCATTGAAAGCATTGAGTTGAGCTGAGACAGCTTTTAAAACCAAAGCAATGCTTTTCAATAAACACCCGGCAACTGACACAGAGCTACACATCACAGCTTTCGGTGGCCGAGAGTTTATTAAAATTGAAATTTTTTAAACGCTGACTCATCACAAAGCTCAAATAATAAACTCTTAATTAAAATGAGAGTTAATAATTATTATAAACTCTTTTCAATCGCATTTAGTGTTCCATTTTGAGTGAACTTTCAAATTAAAAGCTTTCAAGTTGAAAAGAACCATTTTATTTTTGAGTAACGTTTTTTACAAATTTTCAGTGTAACTTATTTCAATTTTTTGGACAATATAACATAACCAAAATTTGTGAAGAAAGTAGTTTTGCACTTATTCACATCTTAATTTCATTTTTATTTTACAATCTAATATCAAAACTGACACTATATTTCTATTTAAATTATGATTTTTACTCACTTATACTGGAGGTATATTTCTATTTATTGTTAATTTTACTCACACTGGAGGGATGCATTTCGCTTCTAAAGAGAAGCTCTATCAGCCTGCCTTCATTAGACTGAAGCGAAATGCATCTATCCAGTTCCAGTATAAGTGAGTAAAAGTTATAATTCAGATAGAAATACAGTTACAGTTTTGATATTATCAGCCTGATGAAGGCGGGCTGGTGAAGCTTCTCTTCAGAAGCGAAATGCATCCCTCCAGTGTGAGTAAAATTAACAATAAATAGAAATACAGTATCAATTTTGAAATTAGATTGTAAAATAAAAATGAGATGAAGATGCAACAAAGTAAATAAATACCTGAATAAAATAATTACAAATATCATATTAAATAAAACATTTAAACGCTGAAAAAATAAATTATTAGTGATATGGACAAAAAAGTTGAATTTTCTTAATAGCATAGACTCACATGAGCTTCAGAGTATTAAATAAAAACTCTGATTTGAAATGTTTTGAAAAGTGGAAGCACATGAATGTAAAAATTGATGATCAATCCAATCATGTTTAATAGCATGTTCAATAAAGTAACCTCTCGACGAAGCAATTGCCAAAACCGCAAGCATGTAAAAAAAAACATAATAGGAAAGTGCTTGGGTGAGCGCGTATATATGTTATTTGAATTTAAGATGTGACGTAGGATGAGATCAGTATAGAATTAGTAGTACCTAGTAGAGAGATGAAATTCACGTTTACTTTTGTTCGGATTCACACGTATATTGCTCGTTACTCATTTGAGGTGATATCATGACTACATTGAGACCAGTTGTGTTCAGCGCTTCCTATAGGCAAGCCTTGAACCTGAGAACGAATTTATAGAACTGGATTTACGAAGTTTTTATTGACAGGCATTGATTTCCGTTTTCATTCAATTTTTCGATTAATTTTCAAGAAATCCAGAATATTCTCTTTGTCAACAAATCTGGCATTTTTGGTTATTAGTCTTCTGGAGTTCTGGATTGTAATAATTTAATTATTTATTTATTAATTGACACAGTCACAATGAAGTGAAGATGCAACAGACAAAGTCAACTTTCTTCTCAAATTTTCACTGTGCTATAGCCTACGAGTTGTCCAAAACATTGAGGATAATTTATTCTAAAAATGTATATTCACAAAAAAAACTTCACTTCAAAAAAATGTTTTAAAGGCTATTAATTTTAAAGGCTACTATTATCACGAATTTATGAATACTGTAGTGTCAAAGAAGGCATCTAATGGATAATATCTCCTCACTATAAATCTTTTCAAATAATAATGAATCCGTGATCATGAAAAATGGAAAGACTATCGAAAATCAGATAGAAGAAATCTTCAGGCTTGAAACTGAAAGCATCTATTGCTCCTGATAGAAAGGGACGTATGCAGTCACGGACGTATAAAAAGGAGGAGCCCAGGGGGTTGGCCTCCTTTGAAAAGTGGATAAATTTGGTTAAAAAACTTCTATTTTCTATACACACTGTTCGTTTCGTCAATGATTAAATTTGCATGATCTATTTGAGCCCTTTAGAATTAATGACATTTCAAGAATCTGGTGTCATTTGATCTTCGAATTTGTCAAATTATCTACTAAACTATACTAAAACCAGGAATACCAAACATTCCAAAATATTTCATCGCCTAACATGATTTTGGCCAGAAATTTTTTTATCTATATCGTCCACTGCATACTGTTTATCTACTTATTCCCTCAATTCCAAATATATAACTTGAATCATATTATGTCGCATCCCTACATTTGTGAAAATATAATACAGTGCATTTCTATACCTCTATATTTATCGTTGTAGACTAGGTGAAAAAATTATAATAATATTGTTAATGACAGTTGAATAGATAAAATAATTGAAAAAAAAATAACAATGAGTCATCATTGTACATAAAAAATACCTATAGGTAATATTCAGCTTGAAAATCTCCACGTTTGAAACTGAACTGCCATGAGCATATTTCTTTCATTAGTGGGCTTTCATATTATTTATTTACTCATTTATATACAGAATAATAATGAAGTGAAGATACAACAGACTAAATCCAAAACTACTCTCTTCAAAATCTTACTACTATATATGCTAACTACTATAACTACTATATGCTATATTGCCCAAAACATTGAGATTAATTGACACTAAAATTTATATTCACTAATAAATTTTACTCCAAAAAAATAAATGGCTTCTTTTAACTTGAAGGATATTAATTAAGGTATAATCATAGAATTCTTTTAATACTGGATACATAACCTGGGCTTTATTGTGATATAACCAAATACGCGGTTTATACAACTTATTTTCACATAATTGATCAATTTCGTGTTTCCCAAAGTGCTATTTGGCAGTTTGCAAAATTTTCAGTTCCTGCAAAACCAACTTATTTTCATATTTATTTACATGTTTTTTATTATAGAAAGACTTGATGTAGAATGTAGATTTGATTTTAATATGTGATTTGCAATTTCCTGGATGAATGTCAAAAATTTCACACCAAATTTTTAAAATGGTTCTTTTTCACTTAAATGCCATTAATTTAATCATAGCATTCAAGGTATTATCATTGAATTTATTCAATCCTGGATACATAATGTGGGCTCTATTGTGATAACCAAATAAGCGATTTATACAACTTATTTTGACATAACTGATTAATTTCGAATTCCCCAAAGTGCTATTTGGCATATTGCAAAATTGCCACTTCCTCCAAATCTTATTAACTTATTTTCATCTGAAAACTGAATCATGAAAACTGAAAACCAATCTGAAAACTTATTTTCATGTTTACTTACATGTCTTTTGTTTAAAAAAACGATGTGACATGTATAGAAATGATTTTAACATGTGATTTGCAATTTCCTGGCTGAACAATTGTTTGCTCTCAATTTATTAATCTGACGGTCTCAGACTCTAGTGGGTGCATTGTAGCACCCCGTTTCACGTAGAGCAGGGAGAAAGAGACATCTACACATTTTCCGTCTCTTTCTCACCTACTTCATCAAAAGGTGTCAGCCCATTGAGTAAAGAAGCCACAGGGAGCCTGTTGTTTTTGAAGAAAGATAACCAAATTTATTGAAACGTACACCCAGTCAGAGAGACAATACGGGAGCACAAGCTGAGAAGCTGTGATTGTCTTCAAGCAGCGGGGAAGGCATGAACCCAATTCCATCATCAACAAAGAGACCCAAACTAAAGGCTTCCGGGAAAGAAGAGGTGACTGGCCAAGTGTCAAGAAAAAATGGACACACACTTAATCTCAATAACATCAAAAACAATAAGGGAGCATTGAGCAGGACTTCCTCACCGGGGGTCATGGCATCGAGGATTGGGACCAGCGCAGATGTGTCAAACAAATCAAGTAGCTGACAGTTTCCCGTGGGAAAAGAGTTGTGGACATCTGGAAACTATCACCAAAAAGGAGGCCAGTACACTGGACCGGTCATTCAAATTGGAGTACCAGAAAAAACACACATTATTAGAATGAGAAGAATCAGTAGAAATGAGAGGGAAGACTTTTCCAAGAATTAAAAGACCAAAAATACACCCCTAAGACAGGATTGGAGGAACGTCAGAGACCATGACAAAACGCTCCAATAGCAGAGGAGGACGACTTCCAGGCTTTCCGCCAATGGAAAGGAAGAGGATGCTGGTCAGCAGAGCAGGAGTCAGTGAGAGAAGTTGACAAGACATTATTCGTTGAGAAGTGAACCGAACAACATGTCTGGCTAAACACTCCCTAGTTCCCCTTACGGGGAGGAATCTATCTTAGAGTTAGGTGTAGTCCTTAGAATCCTTAGAAAAATCATCCATATCGTGTCAAGTTAGGTTTAAATCAGTTTAAGTTTATTCGAGTATTGGTTGAGGAACATCCGCGAGGCCGTTTGTCAGTATTTAGTCACCGAGATAGTTATAGATAGGCCCCAGGAAAATTCCGAGTTTCGGCACCTTCGAGACTGATGGCCGGACGAACAGTCACAGATCATCAATGGAGAGGAGGCCAGGGGCAGGCGTCGGGTACAACGCCCACGGGGCCGCCACGAACGAGAGCGTGATAGCCGCGAAGAGGATGGAGCTCGGCGTACTGATGGCGAAGTGAAGTACGCTTTCCAGGGTCAAGGGCGAGCAGACAAGGTAGATGGTTTCGAACTTTGATTTTATTTAACAAATTTAAACGCCCCTCTCTCTCGTCACATGTCAGCTCAGTTATGCATAAATTCTGATTGTAATATTATTATTAAACAATGTTACTTGAAACTATCAAAGAGAGCTATTCCCATGCGATAGTAGTTTGTAAGATATAAGAATGTTTATTCATTTGTAAAAACGAACCCTGAGATAAGAATCACATGTTATGCCGTAGATATGATAAAATATAATTATTAATTTGTGTAATTTCGAGAACCTGATCGATTGCTGGAAGTCAGAGTTTCAGACATTCAATTCATTGGAGTTGAATAGGAAAATGTAATGTTAACGTATTTTAAACGAATGGGATTAATAAACACTATCGTCTCTTAAATCATCTGGTGTCGTCTACTCATTTTAGTGAGTAAAAACCTTTCTTATTACTTAAGGTTGTATTACGATATCTCTGGCGAGTAAATCACCATATTATATTCATATAATATTTATGCAAAATAGCACCCTAACCTGGAGCAAGTACAAACCACATGCACGTACATACGTATATTACTACAGCGTTCACTTTTTTATACCAATAAATTTAGTTGGAGGCAATTGTTAAAGTCAATGCGTTTCAGTTAGAGTCAGTGGAGTCAATTTAGTAAGATTCAATGCGTTTCCTACTACACAGGTACATCGAGACAGCAACTCTTTAACCACAATTATAATCAAACTGCTCAACAAGCTGTGTAGGAATAACCTTGAACTTGCTGTGTAATATACCCATGTCAAATGAGAAACATAACCAGGGACCAGAGATTAGTCGAAATAGTGAAATGATCAACTACAGTAGGCTTTAAGCTTACATCGTTCGCAGTGGGAAATACAAATGGTTTCTTTTATAAAATTTTGTTTTCAACAGCAGTACAATGTGAATATCAGTATAAAATTTTGTTTTGAATAAAGGTACTAATCAATGTAAAAACAATCAATCTATGAAAATATCGATTTGAAATTCTAGACGTGGTCTACCGGTGTTGAATAAAACGTAATAAATTGAATAAGATAATAATTATAAAATAATCAATATATTCTAATATATAAACGTCTTGTTGCTGCCTCCGATCGATAAAACTCTAACGCTGGAGAGTGAGGGATTGAAATAGGATGAGGATAGTAGGAAGAGTTAGAGGAGGAAGTGTTGAAGGAGGAGGAAGAGGAAGAGTAGGAAAAGGAGGAGGAGAAGATGAAGAAGGATGAGTAGGAGATGGTGGATAAGGAGGTGGTAGTGAAGAAGAAGGAGAAGCAGGAGTAGGAGATGGTGGATGAGGAGGAGGTAGAGAAGAAGAAAAATAAGATATTCCGATTCGATTGAATTGAGCAATTTGCAAGTAATATTGAATTGAATGTCATAAATATATTATGCAGATAAACAGATTTTTCACTTTCGATCCCATAACTTCCAGCTGAATTGATACAATTTCAACCGCACAATAAAAATAAAATTACTTTAACTCTCGGATTAATTAAATTTGTCTGATGTAACTTACCTGGTTATTTGGCACCTACCTAAAATAGTTATTTATGTATTAAGAGCGTGAAGCGCGACTTTATCGCTCGAGCCAAAACATTTACTGCGCGACGCATAGCGGAGCGCAGTAATTTTGCGAGAGCGATAAAGAAGCTTCACGCGCGAATTGCATACAATATTTTTCCTACAACTGCAGTTCTGGATTACAACACAATAAAAACTTGTAGTTTGTAACATCACAGACCGTGCGCGGATTTGGTTAGCGTGCGCCATTTTGAGGTTATGTGAATTCACGGATTCCGCGATCCACCAATGAGAAGACATCAAAATCAAAACAGAAGCGTAAAGAAAACAGCTGGCGAGCGTAAAGTACTTTACCGCTTGCTGAGCAGTAAAGAGGTATTTTACAATTAGTTTTCAGTACGTAAAGAACGACTTTACGAGCAGTTGTAGGAAAAATATATTGTAGATTCGCAACGTTTCCCATGCCTCAAAATCCGAAGTAGAACTACCCGTAAGGGTCTCCCCATCTATAGCCTAAATGTCATCTGCTCATTCCTAATTTATTAAATTATATGTTTGAATTGTCAGTTCGACGCTTCTCTTTTGTATTCATTCCTCTACAATCTAGAGTTTTTGAAAGTCAGTAATTTTCTTGAACAAAATATGAATGAAAAATTTTCACATGATATTTTATTTTCATGTAGATGACTACCGCTGATTGTGATGACTCATTACTTTCTGCATATACAAACCAATGCTTTATCATGCAATGTAATTATTCAGGTCACAGATGTGCGCTTTACAATAATTTTTGCGTTTCTTCAATAATTAACGATTTTTGATGGTTTCTTTTAGAGCTTATTTCTGCTCCCATAATTTTCAATCACCATTTTGTCCAATTTGCGCAGGTTTCTGTAGAATAATAGCTTATATTATTTGTCAAAATAAATTTCGACGTTCTCAAAGACAATGAAAAGAGATCAGGTAATATTGCAGAGCCGTATTAAGTTTTTCACATTACCTTTATAGATCAGATTAATCTGTGATGTTTTCCATGACGAAATGCTTGATGAACAATGTAATATAAAAAGTGACGCTATATTTCTATTCAAATTATTATTCTTACTCACTATTATTGGAGGTGATTTTTACAAGTTTTTGGTGATTTTTCAAGTGAGTGAAAATCATAATTTAAATAGAAATAAAGTGTCCAGGTGCTTGTTAATATTGCATGTAGGTATCAAGGTTATTGATGTATTCAATATTGAATACAAGTAACATCATCAATTGAATTTAAATTAAATTTAAATATTGAATATAAATAACATCATCAATATTGTTGATGTTCTGTCTGAACCTATTGAAAACAATACTGTAGCCTCCGGTATTATATTTATATTGAGATAACTTTTGAATATCGGTATTTAATGTGCCCAATAGCTCGGGAATATGAAATACCGTACGATCTACTATACATTTTAATTTTTTAAGTATCGCATGGTAGCTATTCAAAATTGGTTTAATAGTGTCTTGTGAGGTTAGGAGAGTTATTGGTGTTACCGCCATATTTGCTAGTTCATTGATTTATAAAGGAGGTTCTTTTCATAGAAGGTCCATGATTTAAAATGAGAATTTAAAATACAAACGGTATGCGATACGGTACCGTACTCATCTTTTACACATTGTTTTATTTTTTCT
Organism: Conomelus anceps; assembly: GCA_948455865.1. Lineage (NCBI taxonomy): Eukaryota > Metazoa > Arthropoda > Insecta > Hemiptera > Delphacidae > Conomelus > Conomelus anceps. The sequence goes on from OX418216.1 coordinate 125,416,585, forward strand.
CGCATGTTGATAGCTCTTGATGTTGATCTAACTTATCAACTTCACTAACCATATATTAACTCATGTCAGAAGCAACGAAAATGCGTCATTTGGTGAGTCATAAGAAACTGGAAATATCAGTTTTAGTGGAAGCAAGCTATTATAACACAATTTACTCCTCAACCTACAAGAAAATCTTGAGTCTTCGCTCATTTCGATGTGATGACTCGGTTGGGAAGTGGTTATTTGTTTTTTAGACTTCATTTATACTTTTTCAAGTGCTTCGAGCAGCTGAAATTCATTTGAACATCTCTGCACAAGACGACTGCAAAACAAACATGTCGGAGTACCAAGTAAGAAAATTTTCACATCTCAAACGCCTGAGAATAAGCTCACTTTAGTAGATTATGCAACGATTGTATTATGACTGCATTGAAGCAGCGAGTGAGATTTAAGTTGCTACACGAGCGAAGCGAGTGTTCTAAACTTCTCACGAGTGGCTTTAAGGAAAAATGTAATCGTTGCATACAATAGTTTATCTCTGACCACCAATAGCCTACATTACTTTTAATTTAACTCACTAATGAATCTGATAACTTGCTTAGAATCTATAACATTAAATACAATGGGTGATTTTTGTTGACAGTTCCGATTTGAGATCCAGTTTAATTTAGAAATGTTTATATCAGCAAATGTGACTATTGCATGTTCATTTCAACTCTGTTTTGAAGAAATCCTGAGTTCTGATTGGTCAAGACTTCTGTACTAAAAAGTGACAGTAGTGTTAAGATAGCTTCATTATGACACTACTTTGATAAGACGTGGAACGAAAGAAAGTTGTATTGACATCACTTTCTGTCCTCTCTTATCCACTTTATTATAGCATAGCTGTCGATGAAAAACGTTGTATTCTTTCTAAATTATGGATGAATTGACTCGAATGCGTTAATGTAGTTCTAATGATGGCAGCTCCATGCAGCCAATTATATCAGAGTTCAACTGAATTGAAAAATCAAATAATAAACATTACTTTACGCTTACAGTTGACTAATTAATATATAAACCGATAAATCAGGACCAATTTTATCTTTGAGAACGGTCAGCCTGATGGCAGTTCAATGTAACCATTAGTTAGGGTCCAACTAGATTGAAAAATAACATAAAATAACGTTAGTTGTTTAATCAATTAATAAACCGATTAACTAGGACTAATAATGTCTTATTATATAGTAAATATACTACATATATAATATTCACTAACTATAAAAACATAAATAGAAACAGTGGCGCACCCAGGGGGGGGCTTAGGGGGCTTAAGCCCCCCCCCAAGAACCCGAGCTCCTTGAAAAATTGTTAATAATTTTCAAGAAAATTTACTATAGAGAGTATGTGCTGCAGGCTGATTAGTGTTGGTACATGTAATTTTTATTTTTTTTTTTTTTGAGGATGAAGCCCACATAGGTCTGAGACCTGTGCGTGGATAATGAGTTTGATGATGGTGATTGATGAGTTGGACCTACAGTTTTAGGTGGGTTCCGAACCACCTGGAAGTGATTTTCAGCAGAGATTTTCATTTATTCACACTTTTCAAGTAGAATAATCTTCATAACAACTGGCTTGACATGGGGGGCTTTGGGGCTCAAGCCTTGCCCTCAGGTCCTGAAATCCTTATCAAAATGTTGATAATTTTCAAGCGAATTGACTGTGTAATATGGACTGTAGGCTGTACATTTAAAACTTGTTTTAATAGGATAACAATTATCAATATCGTTATACTATTAACAGGAATACTATGACTCTATGAGTGACTACCATAGGTGGAAATAGAGTTTGTAGCCTTGCAGAATTAAATTTGACTAGGCGGCTGGGTAAAGATAATAAAAATAATTTGTTTCACTCATATCAATATGGCAATCATTTAACCAAAAAGTACAGGACCTCTAGCCTCTAGAACCTCCTAAACCTGTAATACATTTAATGTTACGGTAATAATGTAATTTCTTTCGGAAGGTGGAGCTCAGATAGTTGTGAGACCTGTGCGTGGGCCCACAGTTTTTGGTGAGTTCCGAATCATCGGCAAGTGATTTTATAGCTGAGAACCCTTTTTTTTGGTGGCTGATCCATTCGGTCACCCTTACCCTAGGAATTTGCAGCTTATCTTATCTGATTGAACAAGTATGGTACCTGATACGGCTAGCGGCTAACAATTTCCTAAAAAAGGTTTACAGGTTTTTGCAAAAAAAATTCAATAACATTGCATAAGCTTATTCCTTCGAAAACGCTTCAATACAGAAATAAATATAGCAGAAGAGTGAATCTTTTTCAATAAGAGATCAATAAATTAGTACTCATTCAGAAAACTCTAGGCTTGTAGAGCGCTCATTTAGGTGGTAAATTGAATTCATTTGATGAGAAATGAACTGAAAACCCAAATAAACCATTAACTGCCGTGATTATTGAGTAATCCTATGAAATACACAAAAAAGGCCAAAAGAAGGCATTTTTAATATTGAAAGGTATGAGCTTGGCTATTAACCAGTTTCAGTTAATTTCACATTGATTCAATTTAATTCACACCATCTGTATGAAGACCTTAGTCATTTCTGAATGAATGCTGGAATAGCTGTAATCTTTCGCCTTCTTTATTTCTGTAACAAAGCATTCCGTACCTACATTCATTCTAATTTTTTTACCCTCATGAGAAGTTGCTTAAGTAGTCTGGCAGAATCATTTTGAACTCCTGAAACACTGTACAAAAAATACTCATGATGGACACATTTTGTTTCCCCATAGCTACTCTAATACTAATACTCTTTAAAAAGTCAAGTAATGAATCTCCGCCCCCTCAATAAACTTTATCGGGCAACAATCTTGCAAAAAGTGCTCTGAAAAATCCCAATTCCCCCCCCCCCCCTCCTATCCAAAATTTTCCCTGGTAGGACGGTTAAGCCCTCCCCAAACCAAAAGTCTGGGTGCGCCCCTGAATAGAAATTTCTTTATGACACATAACTTTATTACACAATGTATCGTCAACGTCAGATTAGATTATACAAACATAAAAAACAAAAACAGTATCATCATAGCCACAAGTATTTAATTGTTAGTTTGAAGTGACTGACAATTGATTAAACTGACAAATATACATAAACCAAATTTATTAATTTCGAATTCCTTTAATTGCTATTAGTTTATACTGAAGACTTCCGCAATGGCGGATATTGACAACAGTATTGAATAGCTGATGGAAATCGATGAATGCTACTGTACAAAAATATGTACTAATATTAAAGTATGTACTAAAACAAAAATATGTACAGTAGTCGCCACATAGCTGTGCCCGCCGGCAAAGGGCCAAGAGAGTACGACACTACCCGCGCTGAAAACATTTGACCATTTTCCAAAAAGTTCGAATATTGTTTTGGAACAAAGTTCTTTCTATTAAACTAACCGATGTGCATCATTTTTGTCCTTTGCACTTTCAATGAGAACCTACTCATTACAAAGATATTTGGAATTTAATAAAAACCAGATTTCATTCAAAAAATGTGTTCACATTTCATTCCCAACATAGCTACTGTCGAATCATTCATTAGAAATCGATGAAACTTTGGTAATATAATAAAAACAGTTCGAGAACGCCATAACCATCGATTAAATCCCATTTCAATCAAAGATTTTCCGAGCACAAGACAATTAATACAGAAAATTTACAAATCGAAATTTTCATGACATTGAAAAGTTATGTATCGAGAAACTTTTTTGTCTTCAATAATTTTCATATACATTTAGCGTATGAAATGTAGAAAATAAATTGAATTTAATTTCTGTGAAAGAATCATCTGACGAGGACTAGACCTATCTGGTGAGATTTTGCATAGATTCTAAATACGCGTATCTATGCTCCCTTTAGGCACTTCCAACAATACAACAAAGCAACTTGTCTTCGCCTTTGCAGCAGACTGACTGATCTAGTTTGTTCAATTCAGTGAATGAAGTTGGACTCTAAGGTTGCAATATAAATTTTTTTACGAATTCCACTTTATTCAACTTGAATAACAATGAAGAGGAGAAACACTTGACCGAAAAGTAAACCCGAATCACAGCCCGAATGCAAGCAATCTGAACGCAGTGTCAAGTGCACTGACAGTAGCGTTCAATGTTCAGCAGCAGATAGCAGACGTATGTAGAAAGGCATTGATATCACCCCGCGAACCTTACTTCATCTACAAGGTATTTCAAGGACACGCGGGCACAGCTATATGGCGCTTACTGTAATAGTGGTTAAGGCGCTCAACCGGCAATTGGGAGGTCCGTGGTTCGATTCGCGGTGGTGACTGATATTTTTGTACAGTATTTTTGGAACAATCTTAGAAATATTCAACTTAATTAAGGAATTATGTTGTAAAGAATTACTTCTTTTTCCAAAGATGACTTCAGAGCTGTGATTCGGTAAGAAGTTTCTGATAAGAGAACTGTAATACAGTACTTACTGTAGATCAGTATTGTTACGTGGTGTGTCTTGTTACTTTATTTAGTTTGCCTTCAACGTATTCCTGCGGTCACTCACGGACCACAGTGATAATTAATTTATTTTGGAGAAAAATCTAATTCCAACAAGATTTAGAAATCAAATTTCTACTCTCTCAGCTCTTGTCCCTAGACACTAATTCTTGTGTTTGTGACAGTTTTTTAAAATTTTCAAGTATGTGGAATTTACCAATTTATACAATTTTAGTCCTATTTTAAAGCTTAAGAAATGAGGAAGTTTTTCATGTAAAATTTTCATTATGTCACCCTAAAAATAAATCGAGAAAAATCACTTTGAAATTTCAGTGAGATTTCGGAAAATCCACTTTTTTGTACTTTGACCCCTAAAAAAACACCTTAAATGATCGGGTTACGTATTGAAAATACGTGTATCTTCAGCGAAATATTGTGTTCTTTCCAACAATGTCATCGTAGTTCCAATCCGATCAGTAGTTTTTGAATTATTTATTCATTCATTCATTCATTTATTGGTACAGTGAAAATGCAACTGATTGTAAAGAAACAACAGGCTTTCAGCCCAAAACTGTCTTTATTACTAAATTTCTACATGACTCCAAATATTTTTTGTAAACATAGTTTACGTTTCGATTAAATTATAACTTGAATCTTCTGGAAAACACAATTACCAAGTTAAATTGAAAACGATGAAGCACATTGATTGATTCTATTTAATGCCTTCTGAATTTTTAAATTGAATCACTGAAATTTGGTTTACATTATCAAAAACAGTTGACTCAATTTGAGCATTTAATGGCGGGAAGTGAGCGTATCTCGAAAAAGTAATTAAATCGAGATATCTCGAAAACAAAGACCCCATTTCAAAAACGCCACTAAACATTTTTTGTCATAAATTTTATGTAGAATCTCTGATAACCTTTTTACACCTTACATGGGACACTCTGTATAGAGAATAGGTTATAGCATAGAGCCATAGAGACTGAAACCATCAAGATTTATCCCTGTTCTATGGCTGTAGTAAAATTATTCTACGTTTGCATTGATTGGTAGGTTAAGTTATATGAACGTTATCGAATAACTTTATCTTTTGTTAAGATAGAATATTATATACTACTGTATATATTCTAAACCAGCAGGATATAATCTAAATAGATATCTTTTCGTCTACTGTTTTTCAGTAAAATATTTATTCTGGTCTCTCCAAGTAGGTGGAAAACCCTCCCAGTTCGAAATTGTTAAGGACTGTTCAAAGACTGGACACCACACCTAGATTATGTGGGCCGCATAACTTAGTATAGATCTGAAAAAGTAGAGTTGGCTCAAACCTAATCTAGCTGGGCTTTAAATGGCCAAGCCCATCGCTTTCATCTGTAGCATAATATTGCAGGTGATTTGATTTCGGCCTACAGTCATCTTTACTCAAGGCCATCACTGATAGGCGAATATTATGATGCTTAAAGCTGAGCTTGGAGCATTCCATTAGAGAGATTTAAGTTCATCAAGAAAATTCATTCAGCTTGAGTAAAAATGTTATTGCAATTGAATTAATTTTTAACTTTACCCTCAAACAGTAATTATTTAAAACAATATTGTAGCAATATTTAGATACAAAAAAAGGTTTCATCAATTATTGCGTTGCTTTCCAAACGTATCCGTCAAATGATGCTTGGACGCAGAAAGCAGCTCAGAGGTTCCCTGGATAGTATACACACTTCCTGTGCAGCCAGACCCTGTGTAAAGGTGGGACTGGACTGTTAAGTATAGAGCTTTAGAATTTGTTTCTGTGGGCTTGGCATAGAAATAACTGTGTTAGCTCAGTGAGGAAAGTAATCGCAACCCACATCACTCCTCGTTTGCGTAGTACGCTCTTTGGACCAGAACATAATGTTCTGGTCTGACTCTGAAGAGTCTCCTACAGTCGAAATCCGCTATAGTACTATACATACAGCATAAAGAACGGTTTCATAACATTGAATTAAATCTGATCAAGTCATCAACTCATCAATCACTATCATCCAATTCATTACCCACGCACAGGTCTCAGACCAATGTGGGCTTCATCCTCCGAAAAAAAGTCAATTTTTCCAGAGGATGGAGCCCTCATATAGGTCTGAGACCTGTGCGTGGGTAATGAATTGGAATGCGCCTTTTAATTCAGCTGCACAACAAGCAGTAAATCCGGGTTGAATGGTTATGCCTTTTTATTTATATTTAAAGTTATTTGGCTATTAATTGAGCTACGATGTTGAATCTTCTGAGAAACGGTTTGCGTATGTATTGATAAAGTACAGGGTCTTAAAAGCTAGAAACCTTATTGTGTTTTGATTGACAGAAGAATCAAGTTCTGTTTGAATTGAATAGAAATTCTGATTAATTTTTAGATTAATTAGTGCAGTTATTTTTATCAGTTCTTATCCATCAGCTTCATTGGTAAAGTTTAAGCACTTATTCCCGAGTTCTCAATAACTTAACATTTATTTTCTTTATAATTGGTGTCGAAATCCCTTTCGTTGACTTGGAATGCAACATTATGTTTCCATTAATCATGTGAACGTCACAAAATTATTGCTGTGTAGGTCTACGTTTCAACTTTGCTTGCAAGGTGAAAACTTCATTAATAGCAATTAGGTAAACTGCAGTTGTTATCATCTTATAAGCCTCATGAAAAAATCAAGCATAAATCATTGCTTTAATTTAAAATCTGGAATATAATATCACCTATATTGAATACCTTAAACTTGTGGGATACCGTACACTAGCAAAACTACGTTAATATACTTGTAAAAGCATCTGTAAAATATGTTCTTTCTGGTGGATGACGTCATAGGATGAAATTTGCCAATGAAGTTTACCAAAATCGTTATTATATTAATTTATAATTTATATTATTCATTTTTTTATGATTACATCTTGAAGTCTCTGGTTATGGAGTATAAGACAAGTCAAGTAAGATGCAATATTACCATTATTATTCACTAGTTACCACAATTTTTACAATTTAAATTTGTAAAAGTGAGGCTCAATTCTGATCTGAAAGGAGCTCTTGTACACTATGAAAAGCTTTACCAACTAAATCTTTTTTTAATTTTTCTATATTTTCAAGACTTTAAAAACTGCGGTAGCTTTTTGCAGAATTTCCTACCAATATACCGGTAACTAGGTTTTTGTTCAAATACGCTACTATTGTGACTCACCAAGTAATATAATCTCCTCAACTTCTTGTATTTTAATTGTTTACGTCAAGATTTTGGTTTATATCACTCTTTTTTCATATAAAGTAGCTTCATACACATAGATAGTATACAGAGTAGTACTCACTTCATACACATATTAGTACCGTATAATGTGACATTTTAAGTAAGTCATATAATTTGAGTATAAAACTAATTTTCATAATTATTTCAGCCCATTTCCATAGCAACCACTGTACCACAGAATAAATGTAAAGTACTCTAAAGATTTGTAGCTTACACCAGCAAATTAGGCGGCTCTGAAAAAATGTGGTGTTGCCAGATATGGGCGGACCATCCCAGTAGCTGATAGTAGAGTATCACTAAGCTCAATGATCGAATTGACAAAAATACCCTTACTGTGTTGCCTAGTCTACAAGCTAACTGTCATATTATGGTTTGTCACCGCAGTCAGTTGTTTTTTTGCTACATCGCAATTTCTTTCGTTGCGTGAAGTATATAGTAACGCACAGAATGGCTTTGCTTGTTCACTGGCCATCTTGTGAGTCATTTCAATAGTCACCAAACCAATAAATTGTAAAAAATGATGGAAGGTAGAATGAGGTTCAAAGGCACAACCATGAGATTTGGAAAAATGCATCGGAAAATTTCAATTTTTTTATTGTACCGTATGTGTTTCACATTATATATTTGATGACATTGTCACGGAATGGACTGGAAAAGAATAGATATTTCCATTTTATACTCTTATCATTGCATGAGCCTGAGGCTTGTGTGTATGGGTATGTGGTGAAAGATAAATGATTCAAAAATTCCAGGCGTAGATCGGTAATCAAACACGAAACCATCGAGGTAATAATCAGGTGCGCTGGCAGCTTCAAATAGAAACAGTATTTAAAGAGTCACTATAGTTCTATTTGGTACTCCTCTGTTCTATCACCTGTTCTTATCGCAGTTTGTTATGATGAAATGTTGTTTAGCAGATTGAAATATGAATATGCACCACGAATTACCTGGAAATTACAAAATTATAATTGTAGCATCTTGATTCAAACAAGATCATTAGAGTAATTTTTGGGTTAAGGAAATGGGATTCATGTATGTCTGTCTTTAAAAATTCTCAAATACATTGCCAGCAATCTAGAGTCATCAACTGCAAGTTTTCAAGGAATGTAATATCCATAAATTTTAATTTTTACAGAGAGAATTTATTTATTACACTACTTGTAACCAGCAATTTTTTTGCTATCATACCCGATTTACAGTTATGTTAGCCTTTTTATTTAGGGATAAGATCACTTAATAGATTACCAGAGATTTAAAAAAAATTGAGCCTCTGTAATTGCTCAAGGAGACACTAAAACAAATGATGATTGAGAGAGCTCTCTACACGGTTGCAGGATTCATTGCACATTTGATATATTGACGGTATTTGTTCTTTTCAAGTCAGTGACTCAATGTTCAAATAACCCTTAACCAATAGTATATGTAATTATCAGGTGATATTTAGGAAGATAGCCGTAAGCCATAGCAGGTGTCTGTTCAGTCAGATAAAGATAAACTACGAACACCTGGGCCCTCTTAGTAAGGGTGACCGATTGGATAGCCAGCAAAAAATACTCTGTTTTCTGCTGTAAAATCACTTCCCGGTGTTTTGGAATCCACCTAAAACTGTAGGTTCAACTCATCAATCACCATCATCGAACTCATTACCCACGCACAAGTCTCAGACCTATGTGGGCTTCATCCTAAAAAAAAATACTTTTACTGTCACATATTAGGTATGCTTTCTTAGCATGGGGTGTAATTCATAAACAACCTTGATAGGGTGTTTAAGATCCAAGAGAAAGCTGTTAGGAGAAAGAGTCCAAGGTGCTAGAGTGGTAGAACTCCACCAAAAATCCGGGTACCTCTATATCCTTAATCCTTTACATCTCACATCCATAACCCCTCATCTGGCCTTAAAATCCTTCCAGATCAATTCTTACTCTGGCATATTCTCCCTGATCCCACACTTTACCATATTAATAGTCACTCCAGTTGCTAGAGCAACATATGCCACAGTGGACAGGCAACAACATCTGCCAGGTCACAATATGTGAGTTATTCTCACTCCTGTGGGTCCTTATAAATCGCTGGGTGGGGAAAAATATTGGAATGGTGATTAGATTGACTGTGATGCACGTGTTGGAACCTATTTGAGACTTGCCAAATATCTGATTGCGCCGCAAAGGTACATTGAAGGAACCAAACAACAACTAGGTGTACAAAGGTGATCCCCCAATAATCCTTCTACCTGGTGCTGTACGTTCTGTGAACTCACAGCAAAAAATGATGCTTACAAGGCCTAATATCAGCCCTTCTAAGGGCTACAAGCTAAAAATTTGTCAGTTTAATATAGAAGGAATATCATGGACAAAATGTGAATTCCTGGCCCAATTACTAACTACTAGATATAAAGGTACAGACGTCGTTCTTCTTCAGGAGACCCACACAAAGGATAATGAAGAACTAGCTAGAAGAGGCACTATCCATGGTTTCAAAACAGTTGCAGTGATAAACCATGAGAAGTATGGCATAGCAACCTATGTAAGAAATGATATAACAGATGTAAAAATAGTGCATGAGTCTTGTGATAATAATATATTCTGCATAGTGATTGAGATAGGTGGTGTGAACATCATACAAGCCACCAAATGTGAGATGGCCAATTCCAGTGATGAAAGTCTTCAGCCCCTCAAGTATTTACATGGGAGACTTTAACAGCCTTTCTACCATGTGGGGATACACTGATGATGATAACAATGGAGCTGCACTAAGTGACTGGATTGAGAATAATGATCTCAAGCTTATATATTCAGCCAAAGACAAGGGCACGTTCTTCTCAGCAAGATGGAGAAGGGAGTATACACCAGATTTATGCATAGTCTCCAAACTACCAGGGCAACAGACCAATGCTGTAAGAACTGTACTGAGTAATTTTCCTCATAGTCAACATCAACCAGTTATGCTCACAATCAATACCAAAATCAGTAAGGAAAAAATCAAATCACTTGATGCTCCCTGCTGGAATTTCAAAAAAGCCAACTGGCAAGGATACTCTTGTAAACTTGACAGCATAGTGGGCTGGATCCCGGATACCCCAGATTCTTATTGCCGTTTTTCAAGGGCAGTGGTAGCAGCAGCTAAATCCTATATCCCAAGAGGTATGTGTAAGGACTATGTCCCAGGCTGGGATGATGAATGTGAAACCTTGTTAAGGCAGTATGAGGAGGCTGGTCAGACTGAGGTTGGTGAGGAGCTTCTGCAGATGCTTGGAGATAAAAGAAGTGATCGATGGGTGAGGACTGTTTCTGACATGAATTTCACTCATTCAAGCAGAAAAGCATGGGGTCTTCTGAAGAAACTGGGCTCTGATGCCTCTGAGAGAGTGGGAACCTCTAAAACGACACCCAACCAGATTGCAAGTCGTTTGCTAAGGATTTCAAAAGCTCATATTGAAGCTGATTGGAAGTGTCAGGTCAGGAAAGCTGTGAGACAAACAAAGAAGAGATTGCAACCAGATAATGACATCTCAGGCCCATTCACCTTGCTTGAACTAGAGTGTGGGATTAGTGCCCTTAAAATGGGAAAAGCAGCTGGATATGATCGAGTATACCCTGAGTTTTTGGTAAACCTTGGGAGGAATGCTAAAGCCTACCTGTTGCGACTATTCAACAATATTTTATGTACTGGCCACCTCCCAAAAGAGTTTAAACAGGCCAAGGTTGTTGGCATAAAGAAGACAGGGAAGTCTGGAAATGATGCTTCAGACTTCAGGCCAATATCCCTCCTCAGTGTGACCTTCAAACTCTTTGAGCAGCTTCTGTACAACCATATTTCACCGCTGGTTGAGGACATACTACCCAAGGAGCAAGCTGGGTTCAGACCTGACCGATCATGCTGTGACCAAGTAATGGCTCTGACATTTTACATTGAATGTGGATTTCAAAAATGTCAGAAAACAGCTGCTGTATTTTTAGATTTATCATCAGCCTATGATACAGTTTGGAGAGAGGGACTATTGCTCAAACTATCACAAGTGATCCCCTGCAAAAGGCTGGTTCATCTCTTTGACTCAATATTATCTGACAGAAGGTTCAGAGTACACATGAACAGGAAACATAGCCGTTGGCAGACTGTACATAATGGCCTCCCACAGGGATCAGTATTAGCCCCATTGCTTTTCAATCTGTATGTCCATGACATAACCCCATTGGAAAGTCACATTTTCCAGTATGCAGATGACATTGCCATAGCATGTCAGAGCAAGAACCTTGATAACTGTGAAGGTGCCATCAATGGGGATCTGGCTGCATTGGAAGTATATTTTAGGAAATGGAGGCTGGTACCAAATCCCAACAAAACGGAATGTGCCCTCTTCCATCTCATCACCCATATTGCACAAGCCCAGATTAAGGTTGACTTCTGTGGGCAAGCAGTACTCTTTAAACTCTGTATGAGCATTTGAAAAGAGAATGGGAGAAGTGTCTACACAATCCAAAAACAACTCTGTATGATGACATCCCACTCTTTCCTCCTAGTACGCTCAGATCAAGAAATCCTCCATGGAAAAAGTACCCTGAGCTAATAGAAAATGGCAACATAGGAGAGAGATGGAGAGCTAGGTAGCTAGGTGGGCACAAGATACTATCTTATTACAGATCCAACAAAACGGGTGCATGGATTTGATCTCAAAAGGAGGGAGTGGTGTGCTCTCAATAGGATTCGTGTTGGCAAAGGACGTTGTGCCTATGAGAAAAAGAGATGGGGCCTCCAGGAGTCAGATTTGTGTGACTGTGGATCAATACAAACTATGCGCCACATAACCCAGGAGTTCCATTCATTCCTTCGAGGGGGACCTCAAAGAGCTACAGGAAGCCACAGATACAGCAGTTGATTGGTTGAGACAGCTGAGAATAGATTTGTGATAGGGTCTCTTGTTGATTAACTGAAGTTTTCACTAATCTATACATACTATTTCACAGTATGTTTTAATTTTATATGTTTATATGTTCATGTGTTATTTAAAGTTTATTCTTAATATTTTATGTTTTATAGACAAGGGTCTGAGACCTGATTCTCAAAAAATTAGGCTGTGCCAAGCATCATACAATAACCAAACGAATGAATGAATGAGGAGAAAGAGTAAATAGATTAGATTCATGTAGGCCGCTGTTCAAGAGGCTTGGTCTCCTAACTGTGCCTTGCTTATATGTGTATGAAGCTACTTTATATGTAAAGAAGAGTGATATTAACCAAAATCTTGAACTATACGTAATACAGAAGCCGAGTTTATCACTTGCTGAGTCACAATCACAATAGTAGCTTATTTAAACAAAAACCTAGTCATATTGGTAGGAAACTACAACAAACTACCGCACTTTTTAGAGTCTTGAAAATATAGAATTATTTAAAAAACAATTGAAAAAATATCTAGTTTATGAACGTTTTATAGTGTACAAGAGTTCCTTTCACATCAAAATTAAGCCTCACCTCAACTAATTGATATGATAATTATTATGGTAACTAGTGTATAAGATTGTATAGTTGATCTGAATTGTCTTATACTCCTAACTGAAGTCTCCAAGACGTAATCTACAAAAAGATCATTTTAATAGTAAAAATTTTGAATCTTGAATTTTGTAAATTAGTGCATGGTCACCTTGTCCAACAAGATGATATGTGGAAAGGTGCAACATGAACATTACTAACACTATCAAACACTCTACCATTCAATCATTATCATACACTTGTCTCAGTGTCTCAGACCATCCTCCGAATAAAGAGAATGCTTCTAGTTTTATTTCTGACAAGTATCAAGTGAAATTTATTCTTAATAAAAACGATGTAGCCGTTTTGATGATGAATAATTGAAAATTTATTTTTCCTCAGTCAGTTTATATGCTCTTTCCCAGATAACAATGGAGAGCATCCTCAAATATATTTATTAGTGTAAAATTAATCAGCTTATTCTTGCATTCACAAGACATGTACCTAATTAATATGATTATAATACATTAAAAGTTGTTACTCAAATATCGATCTAATCTTAGTACTAAAATAGTCATCAAATGTTTCAATACAAATATTCTCAAATACCGTGTACATAGGTAAATAATAGTATAGTATAATAGTTGAATATTTGTACTCTATAAATAGTATTTTTAGAGCCTTAACCGTGCATAATATTCAGTAATGAAATATTCACCCAAAAATATTATTTCATTTAGAAATGGTTATTATTTCAATTATACTCTTACTTACCACAGTCACGTTGTTTCTGTTGAGTGTAAACAGATTTAGAAGACCTATTTTTGGCAGATTATTGTTGCGTGTCATAAGAATCTGCAGAGTCTTTGTAAACCATGTTGGCTTATCAATCCAGTTACATTCATACAGCGCCATTCTTAAATGTTGTTCTCCCTATCAAAAAATATAAGTAAAGTAATTTATTTGAAATAATTGGTAATAGAAACTTTTATAAATTCATTGAAATAAATTTATCAAAATAAATATATTAGGATAAATGAATATATTTTTGATAAATTTTTCAAAACTTCCACACAAAATGCATGTTTAAGAGCAGTCACTGAATCACAAAATCTTTTACAGTAATGGGATCGACTGTCAGCTGAGAACTGACGCATCACTATATTATAGGGAGGGAACCAATAAAAAGCAAATACGATGAATAAAATTGAATACAAATGAATTAATTAAAATTAATGAGATAAAAAATTATATTATATATTTTGGGGTATTATTATTCCTATTCTTGTTCAAACTTTGTTATTTTGTTGACTTTTCTATAGAGTTTATTATAGCTTTTATTACCAAATTGTTCTGAATCAAGAGCGTTTTTTTGTTTGTGGTTCAGTTATGGCTCCTTCCCTTGATAATAGTAGGTGTGTCATTTCTTTGCAACAGCCAATCATTATTTCTTAGGCTATCATTTATCATGTAGGGAATGTAAGTAGCATATTTGCAGATAATTTTAGTTTGATCAGACAAGTAACTGACAAAGGTAAGATATTTCTTTTTTGAATATCAGGTGGTGTGAAAGACGCTTAAAATTCTTGTCATTTTATGTGAATAAAAATGTAATTGAGTTCATCACAGCTGTTTCTCATGTCTTCCGATCTGACTCCAGTCACTCAACAGAGTCCACTCACTCAGCTTACTCAACTTTATCCACACCACCCAATATAGTAACTAGGAAAATATCATGATTATCGCATTTATTATTATCACAAAGTTGTGAGTCGATTATTAGCTATTATTTCTCTTAAAGTTCATTGTACTGGTCAGCTGGTCACTATTAGGCATGAGGCAAATAGACCGCAGCTTTTACAATGCAGTTACAGCGTGACTTTTGCGAAGCACAGGAACTCTCACTTATATTTGTTATCTATCTCTGCGTTTTTGTTTAAAAAAATTCCGTTGGTGGATATGTACTTGAAGCTAAGGCTCATTTACACCAGGCCTCAGTCTATTGAAGTGTTATCTTTAAAGAAATTTTAAATGTTATCTATTGTCAGAAAAAGTTTTTCCAGAATTGTAAGTAAATTTTTCTTCAAGTATGGGCTCTACAAAATGGAATTTTCCTTTTTTAGGACTATTACCACACCATAAACATCAATATGAATATAATATACAGAATAATCTTAACAAAATGGAATTCCCACCTCATCTTGCAGCTTCTGTCCATTTTCACTGAAAATATATTCAGTCACAGTTATAGTTATCAGCATGAGGGCATACTTGATTTTGTAGATAAATTCATCTTTCTGTAAAAAAGAGCATAATATTTCATCAGCTAGACAATTCAATTCTAAAAGTTTGTCCACTTATTATTAAAGCAATTATATAATATTATAAACTATTATTACAGCTATTAAAATTGTTGTAATAATGAAATAGTATCCTGCTATTTATGAATTCATAACTGCTAAAAAAGAAGTAGACTGTATCAATTTTATGCTTCCAATTCTTTTTTAAAAGTAGGCTACAACATAAAACATTTCAAAACCAACGATTTATAACTCACCAAAAAGATGAAAATTCCAAACACAATTTGTAAACAAATGTAAGAGTTTGAATAGAATATTCGGAAGTTGGACGTATCATTCAATTGTTCAACTTTCCTGTAAAAAAATTATTAGTAAATTTAGAACATCGTGAAGACACGGTAAACCTTTAATTGTGAAAGTCCACATGCTAATTGCTGAGCTTCATGGTAGATATAGGCTCATAACTCTGTGAGGTTTTCCATGACAAAGTACTTGATGAACAATCTAATATAAAAAACTGATACTGTATTTCTATTGAAATTATGATTTTCACTCACTCATACTGGAGGAATGCATTTCGCTTCTAAAGAGGAACTTCGTCAGCCTGTATCAGTTGATACACTATTAAATTGATACACCAGGCCTCAGTCTATTTCAGGTCCACTGTCTCAGTGCATTTTTGGCTGGCTGACGATGCTTTTCTTTAAAAGCGAAATGCATGCTTCAAGTACAATAAGTGAGTCAAAATCATAATTTAAATATAAATAGTGTCATTTTTGATATTAACTAATAACTCTTTACAGGTAACATTAGATAATGGTATAAAATAGTTGTTGTTAACATTGACCCATAATATCAATGAATTCAAGATTCGACCATTGTTTCAGTTTTCATATAACTCATTTCAAATTTTTGTAAAGGTGTGTATAATATTGTAGGTTAAAATTAATTTATGATAATACATTCATGTACGTTAACATTTGAGAAGGCATTTCTACTATTGAAATCTGTGGATGAATAGATTCTAGTTTATTTATTTATTCAAAAATACATAGATGAGGGCACAATGAATGGGTTGTTTAGTTACATAGTTTTCATGAATAAGAGACTTGGTGTTGTCATTCCACATTTTTATTGCGGATGTTGCAGTGTTATTTCTTACTCATTATATTTATCTATTCTGAATAATTTATTTACTACGTCACCATTATTAAACATCAGAGAATGAAATATTCTGAGTGATAAATACAGTAGAAATGGAGTTTCAACCTCAATGCTAGAGAAATAATTCAACAATTTAATAATCTAATATCAAAATTGACACTGTATTTCTATTTAATATAATATGATTTACACTCACTTATATTGGAGGTACTTGAGGGATGCATTTCACTCTTTTAAAGAGAAGTTTCAACCTTTAGATGTGAAATGCATCCCTCCAGTATCACCAGTATAAGTGAGTGAAAATCATATATTAAATAGAAATACAGTGTCAGTTTTTATATTAGATTTTTCATCAAGTATTTCGTCATGGAAACCATCACAGAACTTAATAACTCCACACAATCCACTTTTTATTCATTTGTCAGTGAAGTTATCATTTCAAGCTATCATAATAAGCTACAACCAAAAAACTGATAGTACTTTGCTTTTACTTTACTTTTACTTACTTTTACTTACCTTTACTTTACTTGTATTTGTACTTACTTGTACTTTACTTTTACTTACTTACTTACTTACTTGTACTTGTTCTTTACTTTTACTTACACTTTATACATTTTTTTCTATGGCTGGAAATTACCTGAATATAGTTTGATGATGAATCACAAGCTCCCTGGCAGCTAACCGTAGACTCGCCTCATTCTGTGCTCCATTTGGTGCATTTTCAAACTCCTTATCAATTTCTTCAGCATTCAGATGGAATAACCTCATTTCCACAATCACATTAAAAATAGCAATCATTTGCAGCAAATGGCCACTTAGAACAAGAACAGCAGTGTAATAAACATAGAACACTTCAACTAGAGTTAGAAGAAAATATTCAAAGAAACTAGTGATAGTTAATGTGAATGTGAATGGTGAATAAATCAGGAAAAGAAGTGGAAGGTTATCAAGAGAGTTTAATTGAAGAATATAGGAAACGATACCGGATAAAGGAACTAAAGTGAAACTGATGAAGAAATAGCTCATGACATTTGCGGTTATTCTAGCCCTTCTACCTCCATTTGATGTTATTTCTTTAATAAGTTGTTGCCTTTTGTCGAAGAAAGTTTTTGTTTTAAAATCCATACTGTTCATATTTTTGGTTATACTAGTCCTTTTTCTTCCTTCTAATGTAATTTCTTCAACAGTTTCTTCTTTCTCACTATGGATATTATCAGCGTCTGAATATTTTTTCTTGTCAGAAAGTTCTTCCCTTGTTCTCAATGTAATATTGTAAATTTTGTAATCTGACTTTGTCAAAATGACAAGTGTTTTGACTTTGTCTGACAACAAATAAATGTCAATCGATAAGCAAAGAACGCCAATCGACAATAGTAGATTGTCAATTGCTGATACTCGAGAATTGAAGTTCCATTGTTGCCAGTTTGTGCAGATTGCTACAGCTGGCTGTAGAGCCACGTAGAGCATGGCAGCAAATAGTAGATTACCACGTTTGGTGGCTGATTTCAGTGGATGGTGTTGAAGAAATGCCAAATGTTTCAGGATTGTGTTGACGACTTGGTCCATTTCTTTGTGATCCTGAAAAACAACATAAAATGAGGTTATTTTTCACATTTACTTACTTACTGAGGTACATACTTTGAGGTTATTATAATGTCAAAAAGGAGAGAGATGAATGAATAAATTGCCTTTCAAGGGCAGAGTTAGGACTCGTCAAGACCTCTCAATCCTCTTAATCTGTAGGAGACAGAATCGATTCATTTTGGCTGCTTACGCCTTTATTGGCTTATAAAACATAGAATTTCGAGGTTCTATAAAATCAACATTGAGAGAGACATATAAATTGTCTTTATTGAGGGCTGAGTTGACTCAATGAATCAATCACCATCATCCAGTTCATTACCCATGCACAGGACATCAGACCTATGTGGGCTTCATCCTTCGAAAAAAAGAAAGAAATATGCCCTCTCTTCCACTCAACCCATATAGGAGACAGAATCGATTCATTGACTGCACAGTCCTACAGTCAAATACAAATTAAAATGAATAATGAACCATCTAAATTATTAATACAGGCACTAAAGATAATTGATTTAGTGAATTAATCAGGTTAACTAGCAAATTCAGCCATATCTATTTCTGTAACGAAACGTTTCCGGATCCATGACTACTTGATCTTTTTTCTTCTGTATTTGGACGAGGAAACCCAAATGCAGATTCCTCCTGGAACGCCATATAAAATTCATAACATATTCTGAAATCTGTTGTACTTTTCTTTCAGTTTTGAGTTGGTGAAATTCTATTTAGAATTGGCTGGAAATCGAATTGAGCACATTACATCAGTAGCCTACCCTATGTCAATTTGATCATTCTGGAATTTGTAGTAGGTACCTTGAAATTGTGAATTGATGAAAAAAGCTAAAAAATAAATAAAGACTTGCCTTAATTAAGCAAAGTATTTCACTATCAACAGTAGTTTTGAGATTCGGTGGCTGATTGACTGTTTCAAAGAAGGTCTTTAAAAGAAGGTTGTTTATAACAAAAACTCTTCTATTGTTTACAATTCTTTGAAAATCACTAAATAGTTTTCAATTTTGAACTGAATGAACCTATATACTTTTCTGATATACAGCTCAAAGCAAGGATTGAAGACAATGTATCTTATTGAATGAAGGTCATTTGCTCCATTGATGCCCTGAGTATTTTTTAAAACACTATTTTCTATCTAAGAGCACTCAAATAGATAACATTATTGAACACTGTTATTTTGAAGGCTATTTCGAACATTTCTTTTTCATACTCTAAATAGCTAAGTATATTAAGTAGATTTGAATTTGCATAATGTGATACCTTAAGTCCGGAATCCTCATATAACAAGCCTAACAGAGTTGAATACTTCTAGACTGATCCAAGAGAGTATTCCTTTACTACTATACTATATTTTTGTACTAGCTTTTTATATTTTATACGGCCCTTCAACGTTGATTCTGTTATTCAATAGAGTGAATAATCTTACCTCTATTTCTCCCTCCATTGTGATCCCTGAAATAAATTTGAGTATTTAAAATAATCGCTTTGAAAATCTGTATTTAGAATTTTTGTTCAAAATATTGAAAGCTCAACAATTCAGTTCAATCCACCAAACCATGAAATATTCTCATATTATGTGCAATTTGTAGCCTATTCAATCTGAACCAGTAGAGCATCAAATCACAAGTGACATATTTTCTACGGGCTCAGCTTTTTTATAAAAATTTGACTCAACTGCTGTGAAAGAACTCTCCACTTTTAATATTGATAAACTTCAAGGGAAGATTACTTGATAATTTGGTAGCAGATTGTATCTTATTATGTCCTACCATAATGATATTGAAACCGATTTCTTGAAGAAAATCATCAAGAAGGGGAAAGCTAATTTCACCCTTTAATAGGGTTGAAAAAGATTGAAACTATCTATTGAGGGGTAAATCATAATAATTAAAGGTCTTTGGTAGAATTGCAGTGATAACTAGGCCTGTGTTATAATAATAATCTCGAAAGCTAATCTTTCATCTCCAACAGATTATTTTTATTTCTAGATTTTTACTATCATCAGGATCAACATAATCATCAACGTCAAGTTAGAGTGGGTATTTATTGCGAAGTATTTTTAGATCATTATTATTACAATGAAACCGACTTTCTATTATTTTTGTAGGAAGGTACCGGTAGTGCTCTCCAAGACTAGGTCCCATCTACAGTGGGTACTCTTATCTCATTACCTACCTATCTATCTTACTTTATCCTATCTATCTCATTACTTACCTACTATCCTATACCTTAGTGATTCATCTCTCTTCAACTTATTGTAATGATATTATTCATTTTGAAGTCTCTTAGTTCGGTGAATATAGCATTAAAAATATTTTACACTAAGAAAATCTTTTTTATATTTTGAGAATTTTATGAGACAAATATTCAAAAATTTTCCAAGAAACATGAACAGTGTTTTTGTCGAAATGGAGTGGTTATAGCAGAGTTGTTAACAAGCGCTGACATGCTAACCCTTGGAAGGCAATTGTTATCAAAGACGTTTGAAAGGACCTTTAAATGTATGATGGTTATAGTTATGACTGTGCGCAGGCAGGGTTTTTGGCTATAATTTGTTTCGAAGTTTCTTGTATTATACTGTATGTTACAGTATTAAGATATTAAAATATTATCTATGGCAGAGGATTTTTTAATTTATTATTTGGTTCAACGCTGAAAGGGTTTACTTTCTTTGGAGGCAATTGATCTCACCTACAAGGTATTTTAAACTTTTGATCATTTTTTCATATGTTGAAGACATATTGGGGAACAAAATTATATCTTTTTTATTTCAATCAAGCAATAGTTTTTTCAGTATACATTTTTAAGAAATTGACATTATTGAAGATTTTCAAAAATGTATTCTAAGGAAACTAGTTTTTTGATCAATATAAAAAATATGTCATTTTTCTTCCCAAGGTGTCTTAAACCTATGAAAAAATTATCAAAAGTTTAAAATAACCTGTAGGCGAGATCAATTGCCCACCAAAACTGAAAAATTTCAATGTTGATCTCTCATATTTCAAAAAGAATTAATGAAAAATATTTTTGCTCACTGCAATAGATAACATTTCAATACCTCAATAATATCCAATTCAAGATACTTCGAAAAGAATTTTGATTGAAAACTCTGCGCACAGCCTTTTAAGGTGACGATTCCAGTTTGGAGAAAAAGGTTCTAATGCCACTCTAGTGTTTTGAGGGACATTTTTTACTCATTCCACATTCTTACTCGTTTTTGGATCCTCTTTTATAGACTAAAGGGAGGGGTTGTGACCCCCTTCCCACTACCATCGTGGCTACGTCACTGTATACAGCATGTATACACTGTATGTTCTGGTGTATAGTATAATCTAATATCAAAGCTGAAACTTATTTATATTTAAATTATGATTTTTACTCACTTGTACTGGAGGGAGGCATTTCACTTCTAAAGACTGATGAAGCTTTTCAGCCTTTAGAAATGTAATGCATCCCTCCAGAATAAGTGCGTAAAAATCATAGTAGAAAAATAAAAATAGAAAAACAGTGTCAGTTTTGATATTAGATTGTTCATCAAGTATTTCGTCAGTGAAAACATCACAGATGTAGGAGAACCTGAATCACTGTGACTGTATAATTACTATTTCTATTAATATGCGTCAAAGCGACTAGCTCAATACATACACATCATTAGCCTGTCGAATTCCAATTAGATTCGGAAATATCATGGTCTATTTCCAACTCCTCAATATTACACCTGACATTTAAAAATCATTACATTATGATATATTTCTAAAGACACTCGTTGCGGTAAGTTAGTGGATTGACGATTGATAGCAATAAAGCTTTTCTGTCCTGTTCACATTTCAACCTGCTCTTCTGAACGAGTTTTGACTTGCTATTAAATAAAGAGTAGATCTTCATCTTTCTACCAGATTTGTCTCTCTCTTTTATTTTTCTCCCTATGTCAGTAACTGTAGAAGAGCTCGTCTCTGTTATACGCCTTCAACTAAGTAGATAACTGGATTTGTAATCAAGCTGCTACGAAAAATGTTTTCCAAACACTTCAAAATTCTTTCAAGGTTTATTATGGATGATTCTCTGTAATTAGGCATCCTTTCTTCTTTATTATCAATTAATATAAGTCGCTTTCTTTTGACAATATACATATTCACCCACTTGTAATTGCACTCACACCAAAGCTAAATAATATTCATTTAGTATTCATATAGGCCTTATATTTCTTCATATAATAGATTGTAATTTATTGATTTGCTGTCTATGATCCTGGCTATTAAGATCAAAATTAATACTTTCTGTACAAGATTAATAATTATGTGAATAATTACAGCTCCACAGCTTGTAGATTATCAATTATAGATTTTGGCTTGAGTAGATCTAATGCCAAATTAGATACAAATTTACCAATACACAAGAATATTAGCTGTCATTATTTTAAACGTTTAGGCCTACTCTATGCAATATCGTGTGACAAACTCAAGACAGTGTCAGCAGAAATTGGATTAAACAAGCATAAAAATATATATTCAGTGATGTTTTCTATGACGAAATATCGATGAAATAACAGCTTAATCTATCATCCACCCCTAAAAAATGTTACCAATGATAAATTCTCTAAATTAATATAAGGGAAGCAAATTAAAAATTATTTTCATTCCTACTTTATGAACAATCTATTATTAAAGCTGACTATATTTATATTTGAATTATAATTTTCAAGTGATTTTATAAGTAAGTATAATCACCCTTTTTGAATTATTCAATTATTTCAATCAATTATTTGAATTATTGAAAACAGTTCTATTTCTATTTGAATTATGATTTATAAGTGGTTTTATAAGTAAGTGAACATCATAATTCAAATAGAAATACAGTGTCAGTTTTGATATTAAATATATATTATAATGCATAAGCAGATATATGCTTCTCAATATAATCAAATATAGTTTTATCACTTTGTTCAAGTAGTGTAGCATTACTAGCATTCTTCTAGTGCATTCTATGCAATTCTAGCAGTTTCAGTAGTAGCAGAACTACAGAGTCCCCTTATTATTTTCTTTAAAAAATTATTTGAGTTTAAATATCAAGTAAATATAAAGTAAAATATCAGTTTTATAAAGTTTAAATATCAAATATAAAGTAATATGCAACATCATACATGAAAATGTATTTCTGTATTCAAAAGTGATATAATTTCTGTGGAAGCAGAAGATATTTTAGATGTATTTTGCTTTCATCACACAAACTATATTATGAAGCTTGCAACAAAAAGTAACATTCAAAATAGTCAAGTACATAATTGAGATGTAAATAAAAGTAGCGTATGCGATAATTTTTAGATTTACGAATTCTCAATGAAAAAATAATGAAAATAGTGGTGAATTATATAACTACAGTGGAACCTTGATAAATCGAAACTCAAGGGGAACGGCAAAAATTCGATTTATCAAGGATTTCGATTTATTGAGGTTCGATTTATCAAGGTCCATCTTAAAATACTTCGATTTAGGCCTATAGAGGTTCAAAACACTTACCTTTTCAGATTCATAAATACTGTACTGTACAGTAAAACCTATAGAGACTGTATAATCAGTCTGTATAATGATTATATACATTATAAATGTATTATTAATCAATAATGCATATACAGTATTATAATGTATTATTATTACTATTAATCACTGATTATACAGTCTCTATAGTAAAACCCATCTTTCACAGCTAACAAACAATAAACAATGACGCGAACGAAAGACAGTGACCGGCTGCATTTTGGGTGCAATGTAGATGCATTGTGAGAGCGCTGTACATTATAAGTGGTGGTAGGTGGGGAGGAAGGATGTTTACTTTTGGCAGTGTTGACATAAAGATAAAATCAGTTACTGTATTCGTGCCACAGAATCTTATCCAATAAGCATGCAACTTCGATTTACTAAGGTTCTCTTATTACAACTTCGATTTATAAAGGTCCGAAAACTGCAAAACTTCGAATAATAAAGGGTTTTCTGCCGAACCTTCGAATTATAGAGGTTAGTATTAAAGCTCAATAGATCCAAAAACTTCGATTTATCAAGGTAATATCCATGAAATCTTCGATTTATAAAGGTAAAATAACATGGTGGTAGGATAGCAAGTTCTAGGCGAATTGGAAAAATTAGATTTATCAAGGATTTCGATTTATTGAGGTTCGATTTATCAAGGTTCCACTGTAGAATGAAAGGAATTCTATTGAAAAGTGAATGTGAAGAAATCGAAAAAATGAATTATAGAAAGTAATAATTAATGGATTCTGATATGTGTAATTGTAATGTTACAGTATATGGTATCAGATAAAATATTCATAATTATCTTTATTTAAACTACTTTTGATCAACTTTAATTCATAAAGTTTTGCACATTTTTGTGTAACGTTCTGTAAATATAATGCATATTCAGTTAAAATGCTTCAATAGTAATTTTGAATTACTAATTAGGAATTTTAGTATAACTAATTTTAAACGATCTTTTCAGCGATTCCAGCATGAAGTGAGTCTGACTGCAGATCAGTTGAGCGCCGTTTTCGAGTCTCTTGATACCTGTGCTTCTGGATTTCTCACACTGGATCAGTTTCTTGCTGGAGTCAGTAAGTGCACATTTTCACTAACATTAAAATCGAGAAAAATATTAATGAGGATGAGCCAATGTTGTTCGATTTTGAATTGAATTGGGAAGTGAATGTGAAGATAACGAAAAAATAAATTATAGAAAGTAATAATTAATGGAAACTAATATTTGTAATTGTAATGTTACAGTATATGCTATCGTAAAATATTAATTTAATAATAATAATAAATAGCTATTATTTATCATGTTGAAGATCCATCTTGTTTCCACTAATATATAATAAAAACTTAAAAAATACTTTCAAGTGGAAATTATAACTCACGTTATAGCGTGACGGCCGTTTCACTCAGTTGTCATGCTCTTGACAACAAAGTGAAACGGTCGTCACGCTATAACGTGAGTTATAATTCCCTCTTAAAAGTGTTTTTTAAGTTTTTATTATTATTTATCACTTAGCAGAGACCATTTTTACACTTATATAGTACTAGCTGGACCAAAGCGCGTTGCTGCGTTCTCATAAAAATTCTCCTTGATTTTATTATTTGCCACCTCCCGCTGAGGTTACATTTCAAATTAGGAAAGAAGTTAATCCTAGGGCTCTTCCAGCTGATCATAGAGGCTTTGTCGTTTTCTTAATCACCACCTCTGAATGAAGAAACATTTCAAATTTAAACCTCCTACGTCTATAAGGGTAGAAGCTAGTTTTTTATTTTATTACTAGCAGCTACCCGTCCTTCGTACGGATTATGTTTAGAAATACGACTAAATATGTTTCGGCTTTTTTGATAGCAACGATCATGAAGTTGTTAGCAGCTTAGTTAACAACTTAGGACGTAAACAATTCAGTGACAGTTATCAGAGAGAATATTTGAGAACAGCTGATTGATAAATCATCATAAATTACGTGATTTGTTGTTGTTCCCATGTGGTAATAATAGTGCTACTTGGCGAATTCCCAAGAGCCTAGCACAAACCGCATCTTCCTAAAATGTTAATTTTTGTTTTGATAAATTGAAATTAGAAAATTTTGTTTTTTTTTCAACAAAGAAATAATTGATAAAACATAAGATGAGCTTTGATTCACCAGACATATGTTCCCTAAAAGACTGCAATGCTCCGACTACACAAGTCTGCAGACAGCGTAAATAACGCCGCTAAGGGCCACCATTTATATTTGAGAACAGCTGATTGATATATCATGATAAATTACGTGATTTGTTCTTATTCTTATGTGGTAATAAAACTTGGAAGAAATGTATCCAAAATCGCACAATACTTGGTTTTTAAACGTTTATTATTCTGTTGAAAAAAAAGTTAATTTAGTTTTTTATAGCTAAAGACATTGTCAATAATGTTTTCAATACTGTTCAATAACTAAAATCCCGATCGATGCTCTCGTTTTTGAGGAGAAGGCCGCGTAAAATGTATCCAAAATCGCACAGTACTTGGTTTTTAAACGTTTATTACTCTGTTAAAAAAAAAGTTAATTTAGTTTTTTATAGCTAAAGACATTGTCAATAATGTTTTCAATACTGTTCAATAACTAAAATCCCGATCGATGCTCTCGTTTTTGAGGAGAAGGCCGCGAAAAATACCATTGCGGCCGTGACAGACAGACAGACAGACAGACAGACAGACAGACAGACAGACAGACAGACAGAAAGTGAGATAAGACTATTTTCGGCTTATTCAATGTATAAAACGTAAAAATAACCAAAAAATATACAATTCTGTTAAATGTACAGACAAAACTCTAATTTTATTTATATAGATTTGCCACCTCCTGCTGAGGCTGCATTTAAAATTTCT
Source organism: Conomelus anceps (assembly GCA_948455865.1). NCBI lineage: Eukaryota > Metazoa > Arthropoda > Insecta > Hemiptera > Delphacidae > Conomelus > Conomelus anceps. The sequence continues at coordinate 125,443,241 of OX418216.1, forward strand.
AGCTAGCACTTCATTGGTTAACAGATGTCATCAACCTGGCATAATTACATTTCATCATACCCAGTTGTATGTTTCCTATATATTGCAAGGCTCCGACTGCACGGTAGCCTACATGCAAAGTCTTTGCGTTCCAGACAGCGTAAATAACGCCGCTAAAAGGCCTGCCATATGATTAAAAACTGTTGACTTCTATCAGCTGTTCCTTCAAGCTGTTTGGCCAGCAAGTTCAGTAGGTTAGGTCTATAAAATGGATTAATTAATAATAATTATTAGCTCCCCTATCAAAATTTATGGTCAGAAACCATCCCCAATATTCACACAACATATTTTTTTTTTTTTTTTTTTTTTGTAGATTACGTCTTGGAGACTCCAGTTAAGGAGTATAAGACAAGTCAGATCAACAATATTATACACTAGATACCATTATACTGCTTCCAATTAGTTGAGGTGAGGCTTAGTTTTGATGTGAAAGGAACTCTTGTACACTATAAAAAGCTTTATCAACTAAATATATCTTCAATTGTTTTTTAAATATTTCTATATTTTCAAGACTCTTCAAAAACTGCGGTAGCTTGTTGTAGAATTTCCTACCAATATAACTAGGTTTTTGTTTGAATAAGCTACTATTGTGACTCACCAAGTGATAATCTCCTCGGCGTCTTGTATTATAATCATGTACATCAAGATTTTGGTTAATATCATTCGTTTTTACATATAAAGTAGCTTCATACACATATAAGCAGGGTACAGTTAGGAGACCAAGTCTCTTGAACAACGGCCTACATGAATCTAATCTATTTACTCTTTCTATACACCTAACCGCTTTCTTTTGGATCTTAAACACCCTATCAAGATTTTGTTTTGATGAATTACCCCATACTAAGATAGCATACCTAATATGTGACAGTAAGAGCCCATGGTAAGCTGTAAAAAGTAACTTTTTGTCATTCAATCTAGCAAGCTGTCGCAGGACAAATACCCCAGATGAAATTTTACTACATATTTTCTCAATGTATGGAGTCCAGGTCAATCGTCTATCCAACGTAACTCCTAGAAATGCAATTTTTTCTTCCTGGTCTAATTGATTATCGTTTACAAACACGTTTATAGCCCTATCTTCATTTAAATTATGTTTGTTTTTGAATTGAAGGTATTGGCATTTTTTACTATTTATAGTTAATTTCAACTGATTTAAAAATTGGACAATAGACTGCACACCTATATGGGCACTTATTTCTAAATTATCTAGAATGGAATTGCTGAAAATGAGTGATGTATCATCAGCAAATAAGAGGGCTCTACCACTAATTAATTCTTTAGGTAAATGGTTGACATATAACAAAAAAAGTAATGGACCTAGTATTGACCCCTGAGGCACTCCAGCTTGCACCTCTAATTTATTAGATTTATTCTTTACTATACTATTACCAACTACTGTAGTTAGTTCTACACATTGTTTTCTCCCAATAAGATATGATTCAAACCATTTCAGTTCAACCCCATTAACACCTACATTTTGCAGTATTTCCAATAAAGTTCTATGATTAACACAATCAAATGCCTTTGACAGATCTAAGAAGATTGCAGTAGCTTTATCACCTGAATCTATTATATCTATTAGTTTTTCAACTAGAGAAACTATGGCTGTTTTTGTTGATCTCCCTTTCTGGAAGCCATGCTGTTCATCACAGATAAAGTTAGCTTCTTGAAGGTGCAGAAGTAACCTATTAAGAACTACTCTTTCAAAAATTTTACTTATTACATTTAAAATACTAATAGGCCTATAGTTTTCTACCTTTTCTCTATCACCACTTTTGAAGATTGGCAAGATCTTCCCCTCTTTTAAGTTATCTGGAAAAACACCTTGTTCTAATGAATGATTGATCAGATGAATCAAAGGGTCTAACAATTGATCTTTACATTCTTTCAGAATTTTACTGGATACCCCATCCATTCCTACAGTTTTTTTATTATTTAAACTATCAATGATATTTGACAACTCGTCTTGGCATACTGGGTGGAATTTTAATTCGTTCTGAATCCCCTCAGTATTCCTCATGTTTGCATCACTAATACCTGTATTAAGAGATTTTTGAAGATCCTTAGCAACCAGTTGATAATATCTGTTAAAGAAATTACAAATGTCTACACTATCATCAATATATTTGTTATTTTCGTTAATTATTCTGGGGACACTAGTATAAGCATCTACATGCGCTACTTGCCTATTTTTGTTTATTACATCCCACACTGCTGTGTTAAAGTACACACTATTATTCAACATTTCAGCTGTTTTCTTACATTTCGCTCTTTTCACTTCTTTTGTATAATTTTTCTTTAGAGCTTTGTAATTATCTTCACTTAACATATTTTTAGATATTTTGAATTCATCATATGCATCTTTAACCCTATTTCTTTCTGCAAGGATATCATCAGTTATCCACTCTTCAATTTTGTCTAATTTGTTTTTTACAGGGACTTTTATAACTGGACAACTCATAGTAATATGAAACCTTAAAATATTAATGAAACTATCATATTTGTTATTCAAACTATTGCTATTGTAAACCCTACTCCAGTTTTCTTGTAGCAGATTCTGCTTCAAACAATCGATATTCCCCTGTTCACATTGTTGAATTTCTTTCATTACTCTACTCTTTTTAATTGATTTATAACCTTGCAACCCCACCTCTAAGATTTGATAGTCATGATCAGATAGTTCCGAGCCGCCTAATCTTGTTTTAGAGTAATCTATATTAGTAAGGATGTTATCAATTATTGTTTGTGATGTTCTTGTGACTCTGGTATATTCATGAACTTTTATTTCCAAGTTATTCATGTATATAATATCCCTTAAATCTTCTGTCATTTTATTCTGTGTTGCAAAGTCTGTATTGAAATCTCCCGCTACAATAACGTTTGTAAAACGAGTAGTAGTAATCTCTAAAAGCCTATTGAATAGTTCACAAAAATTGTTCCATTCCCCATTTGGTGACCTGTAAATACCTAACACCGCTACTTCCAAATTATTGTCGATTTTTACTCTCAAACCAGTAACTTCTAAATCCATTTCCACAGCAAATTTCTCTACATATTCTAAATTAAATGTTTGCATATTCTTAGCATTTTTAGTGAAGATAGCTACTCCCCCACTTCGATGAGATGTCCTGCAATACGACGTTTTCAATGAATAGTTTGGAATATTAAGTTGTGACAATTCATCTTCTTTTAAACCATGCTCTGTGAAAATAGCTATATCAGGAGCCTCTTCTTTAAAAAATACTTCGATTCTATCTATTTTGTTACGAATGTATTGAATATTCTGATGGAACACAGTGAGTACCGGTACTTCCCTATCATCCCTTATTACTTTATCGTTGCTTTTGCATATTGAAGTAGATTTACTTAATCTCTTAGGATCTTGAGAGCCTATCAGATTGCTACAAGAGTTCCTTCCACTAATGCTATCCTGATTTTTTGATCGATTAACGTCTTTTAATACAATTGAAGATATTCCCAGAGTTTCATGCCGATCTGTCAAGTAGTTTTGAAGTCTATAGGGAACATACATACATACATACATACATACATACATACAGACAGACATTCATTTTTATATATATCGATTTAAGAAACTTTTTCTGGAATAAACCAGGGGTTAAAAATACTGCCGTGAATTTAGATGATTTTTTTAATTTAAACAAACTATGCGATTTTGATTTTTGATATTGATGTCCTCATAGGTGGATAGAAAATGGAAGAATTATTCAGGGTTAATTTCACAAGAGATGACACCTACAAAAAAAATCGGTATATTTTTTGAGAAATGAATTGTTTGGAAAATATTGATGACAATAGCTGAAATTATGAAAACATACAAAACAAATGAAGACAGAAATTAATTGCAATAGATTATTATCATATAACTGATGTTGGTGATTTATTGATTTTCAGGTAATTTTGGAAATGGATCGATTCTTGGAAACAACGAAGATTATATCGCCAATAACTACCAAACAGATAATGATCAAATTGTGAGAAATATAATCAATCTTAGTATGCTGAATAGGTGGGTGATACCAAACTTAATATTACTTTACTTATACCAATTAGGCCATGGTGATACATAGAAAGCTGTATACCTGTATATATAATTTATATTTATCAAGCACGTGGTCAGATCTGTTTTATGTTAACCACTTTAAATAATAATGTCTTGAAAATCTATTTTTTTAAATAAAAAATGACAACTGAATCCGATATAGGAATAGAACGATTGTAAGTGACATTCCCAGACTGGATTTATCCATTCAGATTCTCTCATTTTTAATTTCATCCAAGAAATAATAATACGATACTGTACTCTTCATTCATGTGATAGAAATAACATTTGTATGTATATCAAGTTCTAATTGAAGTTCACTAGTGACTGTGTCCCATTTACATGAAGTTGTCAACACATGTATTTGTTTATGGCATTAAAAATATTGTTATTTGAATGTATAATAAGGTATGTTTTGTATATTTGGCAGTTTGAAAAATTGTCAGTTCCTTCAAATCCAACTTGTGATATAAGAGCCGATTTTACCAAATTTAAAATGAACGCTGCTGTACAGAGGGGTCTAAAGACTCCTGGCCCTCAATTGATAGGTCCGTGGTTCGATTCCCAGCGGTGACTGAATATTTTTGTGCAGTAGCGTTTATCGATTTCCATCAGCTATTCAATGCTGTTGTCAATATCCACCATTGCGGAAGTCTCCAGTATAATTGATAGCAATTGAATTCAAAATTATGTCCATAGATTCAGAGATGTATAACAGATGCGTTGTTTTTATAAGCTGAAAAAAAATTTATAGATGGAAGTTTTTGGCTCAATAGGACTTGATATTAGGTGGCCAACTTCCTGATTGAACCTAATCACCTATATCTACACAGCTTTCATCATTTCTTGTAAAAATTCTCTTACTTCTCACTCGCATTAGCTATAATTTACTTTTTTTACGATTTTTTCAGTGTAAACAAATGCAATTATTACAGACTTATATCGGCTGTGCATGCTTATTGTACAGTATAATTATACCTGTAAGTGCCCATATTTTGTGCCCATTGTTACCTGTAACCCAATACATGTATATAGCAGATTCAGATATTTAATTGAGAAAAGTAATCAATCATTGATAGTGGCAATAGAAATTTATTTATTGGTAGGCTGTATTGGATATTACATGTTCATTGGTATGGAACAATATAATATACTCTTAGCTACTGTGAAGCATACATTTCAAATACAGTACTAATCCTCTACAGTACTTGCACTTTTTTTGTACAGAACTGTAGCTGAAGTATCGGTTACTAACTTCGCGGATTCGGACAAACGGACAGCATACAGGGCCGGAATACACTACAATTGATGCTTCTCATATAGGTTCCTATATTGAAAGTATCAACTGTTGTGTATTCCTGCCCTGTCAGCTGTCAAATTGTCCAAATCCGCGTTCTAGAAAACCAAGGCTTTACTGCAAAAAGTGAGGATGGATTTAAGATATTGATTTGATGCTTTTTCTACTTTTTAGGAGCGGGAATTTTTTACAAAAGCTGAATACACTTATACAAGATTCTGTAACTGAAGAAATTGACAAGCCATGGAGGCATTTTATTCAAGAGCTTGGAATTGACACGCAGAGGCTCAAAGAACAGACAGAAGAATTGGAGAGGGTTTTAGCAGCAAGAGATCGAAGACATGAGGAGGAGGTAATCAGCTTTTAGTTTCAATTTATATATTTCCAAATGTAAAGGATATATATTAAGCTTAGAACGTATAACCTTATATACCTTGAATGCAAACATTTCTCATGGTACTGGGTTATTATTTAAAAAGAATACCATAACTTTAAAAATCTTACAAGTTAGTTTGGAGTAACTGACAATTTAACAAACTGACTTTTATACAGAAACCGAATTTATTAATTTCGAATTCCTCAAAGTGCAATAATTTATACTGAATACTTCTGCTATAACCACCGCGGAAGTCTTCAGTATAAATTCATAGCACTTTGAGGAATTCGAAATTAATTAATTCTATTTTAAAAATCTGTATTTAATCAAAGGAACATATCAGAACCTAGTGTTATTCATCAGTATTCAAAGTATTCAAACAAGTTTCTCTTTTACTGAAAAATAAGTTCTCATATGCTCAATATGACCCTTTGAGCCAATATGAGCCTTTAAAGATGGGTCTCCATGACTCGAAAACGTTTGGCCTGAGTAGAAATATTATTTTTTCACAATTAAAATTGATTGCAAGTCGTTAAATTTACAATAAAAACTCAAAATGACCCTCTCTGCTCACTTGAGCGATATCAACCCAATATTGAAACTAGTTCCACATTCTCATCAGCATATCGAGCATAAGAGTTTTGATAGTTATTGCTGTTATTTCATGTTCCAAATCGTAAGGAAAACATCCTAGGGATTCTTGTTTCAGGGGTGAGATCAGGGCTTCTTAGGGGCGAAAGTGCTACTGTAACTGGCCTAAACTATCTGGAGATGTTAAAGAATTGGCTGTTCAAAGAAGAAAGAAGAAGAAGTATGAAAATTCATATTCCAGCAGGATGGAGCACCATCACATTGGCACTTATCTGTCTGTGACTATCTAATGGCAACTATACCAGTGGCAGTGGATCTAGCCAGACAGCCCATGATAGAGAACTTTATCATTGGCCTTCAAGAAGCCCTGACCTCATATCCTGTGCTTTTTCCTCTATGGGGGTATGTTAACAATTTAGTGTTTCTACTGATGATCTGAAACATGAAATAACAGCAGCTTTCCAAACTGTTACTTCCGATATGCTAATGAGAGTGTGAAACAGGTTTGAGTATTGATATTTCTTGTTTCAGATCATAGGAAAAGATCATAGGGAGTCTTTTTATTGCTTTGATATCTCTCAAATGTCTGGAGGGGTTCATATCAGTGGCCGATCTATGGGGGGGGGGGGGATTTTGGGATTTTGGGCTGAAGCCCCCTCCAAAACCTCCAAAAACTTTTTTGTGAGAATGTAGATTTTTTACCAATATAATCAGTTTGAAGGAAGATCGTAAAATATTAATTTGCTAGAACTACCCAATTCATCTAATAAGTCTTCAATTGTATGATATCCGTTAACGTTTTCTGTATACCTAATGTCTTAGTTACATTTACATTGCTTGCAACCAATCAACACAAAGTGTTTTTATTTTTGTGCCTGCTCCGTTTATCTAGTTTCATTGAAACGATATGCGAAATAGCGAGAATATGTGACTAGTGATGAAAACAATGATAGTGTTGATTCTCGGACCATGACTCCCAAGTCTCCAAACAAAAATTCTGTGTCCCCATCAACTCATCATTATTTATTCATCTCTCGCCAGTAGAACTACTATGTCAAATTAAATGCACGATGTACTTGAAAATAAACCCTTTTCTCATCTTTAATCTGTCTTTTATTAATTAAAACGTATTTCATTATTAAATTAGTAAACAAAACACCCTTGAAATCTTTAATGTGAAACACACGTTTTCATTCCATAAGGCAATGTTGAACTACTGTTTTGATCGCTTCATAATATGAGTCTTTTCACAAAATTTACCCCCCCCCCCCAAATAAAATAAAATCCTAGATCCGTCACTGGATCATATTGAACATGTGTGAAATTATTCCCCAGTGAAAAAAAATCAAATGTTCTATGATTATGTATAGTACAAGGCTCTACTAAGTATTAAGGTTTAGGTTTTAAAAGTTGTGGTATTATTTTTGAATCACCCAGTATATTTCATTGAAAAATATATTGATTTTGTAGCTTCAATAAGAATCTTTAAACGTAGTTTGAAATTATAAAAGTTTATTGCTACCTTTATTATAATAAAATATTACAATAATGTTGTTAAATAAATATTTAATGATATAGGCCTAAGTGGCTAAAAATTCTAGTAGCATAAAAAAGAAGGAAGAAAGTGGACCATTAAGACTATTTATTGAAGAATTGGAATTTATTTATTTATTTCGCCATGAAAAATACAAACTGAATCATAAATCGTAAATATGAAAGAAATTAAATACATAACAATCATAAATCATAAATATAAACTAAAAGAATAGATAATACAGAAACATAAATATCTCTTAAGCATTTATGGCATTTATAATTTGAGTGTTCTGGTGAAAGCAATGAAATTAAAGTTTAAAAAATTATTTTTCTATGAATAACATGCTGATATTTTAATAACATATAAGTTAATCACTAGCAGGTATAGAAACAACTTTTTCTTAATTGGATGCTAGAATGTAAATTGAAAATTTTTCTTAGTTTATTAATACAAAGGCTTTGTGTATCATTGCAGATTCAAAAATTGTTTGATGAATTAGAAAACCAATTGAGCGAGGAGAAAGAGAAGATGTCATTAGAGGTAAGCTGAGAGTTCTATCGTTTGTGTAATGCAAAGGAATAGGCTATGCAAACAAATTGAATTATTCATTCAGAGAAAATTAGGTACTATATTTTATCCATCAATTTCTTCAGCAATCTGGACTTGATGTAAAACTGTTTATTTGGTATCTCCTTATTGAAACCATTTCTTTCAAGCAATTTTCGTGAGTTTTTGTCAATTTTTTAGGATGGAGCCCACTTTTAAAACCCAATTTTGTTGCTCAATGTTGTCTATAAGCATCTAGCTAACAATGCACATTACAATTTTTGGCCTGTACTTGCAATTTGCATCTTTCCATTGTACTAACTATAACCATTGTACTAACTATAACCATTGTACTAACTATATTGTGCTTCAACAATATCCTTAAATGGTAAGTAACTTTTCAATTGATCGGTGATTTTGACTGATGAAGCTTCTACTCAGAAGCGAAACGCATTCCTCAAGTTTCAGTGAGTTAAAATAATAGCCAACTAGAAATACAGTGACTATTTTGATGTAAGATTTTTCAATTCATACATGAAATTTTCAAGTTAACATATTTACGGTATTGTTTAAATGAAATATTGAGCCCAAAAATGTCAATGATGACATCAAAATATTCCTTATGTGACTTTGACAATACTTTGTCATTTTTTCCTACAGATCGATACCAGAGAGAAATCGTTACGCCTCGAAATGCGGGAAAAACTCGATGCCAAAGATCGTCTCATTTCAGAAGTTCTTGCACAGCGTGATGAAGCACTGGGCAGTTTATATGATCTACAAGAGCGTGACAATAATGTCAAACTTGAAAATGTCAATCTACAAAAACTTAAGGTATTCATGAATAATACGATTTCAGGCTATGTCAATTCCCAAATAGGTCTATTTATGGATAATGACATCAATTCCTAAATATTTACAAATAATAACGTGAAAAATTCGATAAGAAGAAACATTTTTGAAAAACTTTTACAGTTGATAAGAGTGACTCTGTAAAAGCGACTGGTCTTGAATTTCAAATTTTGCCTCCCTTCCAAGAGCAATAAGAAGGTTAAAAACCCTTACTTAGGAATCAGATTAGACTATGACTATAAAGAAGAAATTTTTAATTTTCAACAGACTACCAGCTTTGAATATTATTATAATATACAGTCGTTCATGTAGTCGTGGAAGTAATTAACTTATTGCTATTGATTCCACTGCAAATACTTTTGCAGGACAGGACAGGAATAACTTTCATGAATGGCACAAGAAATCAGATAAAACTATCAGGACTATATTTATAGACTATACAAACTCTGCCGATTTTTGAATATGAACAAACTTTGAGGACTTTTGGACTATCAGACTATAACATATTTCCATTAGTCTTGGGAGCAATTAACTTGAAAATTATTACCATTATTATTATTAATATTATTGTTATCAATATTATTATTATTATTATATTATTATTATTATTATATTATTATTATTATTATTATTATTATTATTATTAATATTAATTTATTACTCAGTCAAATACTTATATAGAAACAGGAATAACTTTCATTAATGACATAATTATTTGAAAAAAATTTGATTGCTGAGCAATAAAGTGAGTAGTTTTGTAATACAATGTATTTTTTTCGGAGGATGAAGCTCTCATAGGTCTGAGACCTGTGTGTGGGTAATGAATTGGATGATGGTGATTGATAAGTTGGACCTACAGTTTTAGGTGGGATCCGAACCACTGGGAAGTGATTTTACAGCAGAGAAAAGAGTCTTTTCTGCTTTGACTAGGATTTGATTAGGCTGATTGTACATTGAAAACTCCCTCACGTTTCTTAATGACTGGAATAATCAGAAAAACAAGCAAGAGGCAATTTTAACTGCATTCTTGAACCAACCAACCAAATAGAATTTTGCAATCAAATAGAAAATTGCAAGTGAAATTTGATATTTTTTAATCCTATCAGTATTGAGATTTATGTGTAGATCTATATCCACAATTGACTTTTTGAAAATTTTACTTAGTAGAATAAGTTTTTATATTAACACCTTTATACTTTATTAGAGAGAGCAGGACTAGTTATCTTTAGGTGAGGAAGCCATGAAAGGTAACACGAATCAGAAAGGGTTGGGCTGTGATAGGAACAAAGTTAAATAAATTTAATAAAAACACAAGCATTACGTATATTTATTTATTAATTGTGAAAAATGTTCAATGAATGTGAAGATGCAACAGACTCAAGTCCAAAACTGCTCTCTTCACAAATTTTTTTATATCTTTGTGAGTTGAGTAATATGAGGCCAGGTCTATTCAATCTGTGAGATTTTGGACATTTATTGGATAGCCTGAAAATATTAATGATCTTGAAATAAACCTATTGTAAATTTATTTATGGTGATTGCTTGGTAATCAGTACCGGAAACGACCAATAGGTTACTTGAATTAATTGTCAAATCGAATTCATAATTTGAACAATTGCCTGCTCAGAAAATCGAAATTGTACAGTTCAAGCTATTTCTCAATAGCACATTTCTAGTCAAAACTCATTATTTTAATTAAAATCAATGAAAAGAGTGTCATAAGACCGTAAACTGCCTTGTAAATTTTGTACAAAAACCTCCATTAGATAATTTAAATTAGAAATCTCTTAATTTTCTTTCACAGTCAACTTTTAAAGTTTTGTTGCTTGTTGTAAAAACACATTTTTCATGAAAATTCTCAATAATACCATATATATAATTATATATATATATATATATATATATATATCTATATATATATATATATATCGGTGATATGTTATCGGATAATGATATGGTATCTATAACATTTTTGATGAAGAACTCTAGGCCCAAATAGAATTTTACATTATGAGACACCACGTTAACACAAAATAGTTAAATATATATTTCTTCAAAATAACTCCGCTATACAAATTACTAATACCATAATACTAATACTCTCCACTATCTATTTTCAAAACAATGGATAATATTTTTTTATAATAACGCTCAGAAAATCCTTTGTTCCTATTTATTCTGAGACGTTATCAAGTAGGAATTCATACAAGATGTTCATTATTTTCCAGCTACATTACATCTGCTTTTTCTTTGTAGTATTTGCAATAAAATACGATGTGTGTTATTATTCATCAATTGCCATTTTTGCGACACAACATAGACCTATATGAATTTCTTACAGATTTTTGAAAATTGATGTTATTAGTTTTTGATACTTCATAAGCTACACTATTTTCAAAATATGCTCATAATGCTCTCCATTTTTGAAACTATAGGATGAATATCAAAAGGAAATCAAACAACAGCAGGAAATAGTTCTGAGGTTACAAGGAGAGTTAGAAGATACCAAAGCTGAACAAGAAATAAAATGTAAAACTTGCTTTCATCAAGGCTTTTTATTGGCACAGAAGCTGGCAGTTGCTGAAGAAAATGGTAAATACTTTATAAATAAAATACATTGTTGTGGTTATCCATTTTTCGTGAACTGCAGTAGAACTATTCATATGTATTATCTTGCTGTGCAGAACTGACCTTTTTGAGTCGCGGCGGACGCGTTTCGAACTATGTTGTTCTTCTTCGGCGCTTGGTTGCAGCCAAGCGCCGAAGAAGAATAACATAGTTCGAAACGCGTCCAAGCGCAACCAAGCAACCAAGCGCCGAAGAAGAACAACATAGTTCGAAACGCGTCCGCCGCGACTCAAAAAGGTCAGTTCTGCACAGCAAGATAATACATATGAATAATAAAATACACTTTTATTTATAACAAAGCTCCCATCAACTAGGTATTGCAAGTTGGCATTGAAATCATCATCATAAATAACAACACCAAACATCAATTTCTGGTCAAAAGTCAATTTCTTTTCAAATCTTTGACATAGAAAGTAAAATTCTGTACAATAGTTGAAAAACTGTTTTAATGATATAATATTGTTCTACCCTAGCACAGTAGCGCAGACAACAAGCGACAGGAATGATATATTTATGACAAAAAATAAGTATAAGAAAAAAATAATTTGAAACAAATAATACCCTTATTATTCTGTTACCATGACCCTAGTAATTGAATTTTCAGTCATTGTTGTTGATACATTTTTATTTTCATAGATTTGATATGCAACATATAATTGGATATGGAAATAGAAGGAGCAATAACTCTCTCCACTATTTTGTGGCTTTTTCACAAATCGTTCTAAAAATTTCAATTTCATGAATCAAAATGATCTATTATTCGACAATTATGAAACTGCCGTTTTGTATTATCATCCAGTAATCCAGTGAGAATTGTAAATAATAATCCTTACAAGGAACTATACACTTGAATTAACAGCATATGGTAGGCACTGCACAATCAGGGGATATTAAAACTTAATTTTTTTTGTAAAACAAGTCTTGTTAATAGCAGTTTGAACTATTAAAAGCTCATCAATATATGATAATTTTACTGAGAAGCGACAATAAAATCTCTATAGTCAAATAGTCAACTTACTACATTTAATACCTTCTATCACTCTTATAGCTTTCTCAGTAACTCAAAACAATCTTAACTTTTCAAGTGAATTCAACGACTTGCAGTCAAATATTTATTAAAATAAGTAGTAGCAAGGCCTTGAAGATGGGTTTTAACAACTCGAAAACGTTCGGCCTACAGAGTAAGTGAAATACTACGTATTTTGATAAAAATTTGACTGCAAGTCGTTAAATTCACTTGAAAAGTTAATATTAACAACGCAGTTCGTCGTGGAACAAGAAATCCAGGAATTCAAAACAATCATTGTACAGGGAGTCTATAGACAGGTTAACCAGTTACTGCACCTTCATTATTTTATTTATTAAGCCAACCCATAAAGATGGTTCTCTGTAGGCTGTTGGTGTTGCATACATCAAAGCAAAATACAGCAATTAATTTTGATTCAAACCAGGAATTTTCCATTTATTTCCATATTTTATTGTTTAATGTTTACTTTTAAATATCAAAATAATTAATATATGTTCAAAAATAAATCAAGGGTTCTTTTGAATAATTTAGGCTAAGTGTTAGTGTATCAGAAAAGTGCTTCATAAATTTCGTTTTGAGCTCATCCATTCCTATTTCTATTATATATTCTATCTATTATAACACATATTTCTTGATGTTCTTGTTCCAACAGGTCTACTCCAACAGCTGGCGATGATAAAAGAGATGCAGTCGATTCTAAAGGACAATTACAGCAGGAAAAAAGTAGAATTTGTAGATGTCTCTGGAACTTGAGGGAATTCTACTTTCTGTTAAATAATGGTTGATGTAAATTAATAGAATATGTATCAGACTAATAGACTGTTTCTGTGTTACATATAGTTTTTATTGTTGGATTTATTAGGAGAGTGTTATTGAATATCTAGCTTCTACTTGATATGATAATTAATTATAACTGATGATGTGCAATAATCAAAGTAATATACTCAAAGACTGACAAATGTTTTTTGGATTGATATTAACCTTAGTTTTTCCAAGCGTGAATTTCTTCAAGCATTATACCATGACAGAACTATATCTAAAGAGACGGAGCATACAAATTGGCAACACTGTAGTGTCATCAGGTTCATCATGTAAACTGCACTGACCACCGCACAGATGATATTTTATAGCTACATATCTAGCTATAGGAGCTATTCATTTATCAGTGCGATGCTGCGTTGCTGTATTCACATATTCCGGCCACCTAGCGTTTTTTTAAGATTACGGGCCATATTTATGAACGTTTTTTCAGTTTCTCTTGACTCAAGGGACTCTTAAATTGTAATGTTGTTTTTATAGGCGGTTCAAGGGACTCTCGAGTCACGAGACACTGAAGGAACGTTCATAAAAATGGGCGTTTGTTTTGAAGGTTCCGGCTTGAGCTGTATAGTTCAGCCATGATTAAACTCCATATATAACCTACTCTATCTCTATAATACTTCACATCAATTTGTCCCACATTTTGTTCATGGATGTCTTCTTTTCTCATCATGTTCTAATTGAAAAGTGTTCCTTTTCAACAACGAAAAGCTTGATTTTTGGATACGATAGCCTACCATTTTTTTTTATTTGTACATTTCTATTTAATATGGAAGCAACAGGTAAATACCCAAATATGCCTCTAGACAAGTAAAATTTCGTAAAAGAAACTGGAAAGACACGAAAAACTATCTGCAATAAAACTAAATACTAGTTGAAGTGGAATAAAGAAGCAGTTCAAGTAAAATTAAATCACTAGTTTGAAGTAACTGGAAATTTAACAAACTGACAAATATACAGAAACAGAATTTATTAATTTCGAATTCCTAAAGTGCTATTAAAATTAAATACCAATAAAATAAGATTAGATACCAACTAGAGTAATTTAGTGATGAAGAAAAAAGAAACCAATGAAATTTGAGTAGATTAAGTGACATAAGCTCATTGCATTATGGGATAAAGGGTATGGCGAAAACTCCAGTTATAAATTAGGTAAATGCTTTAATTGAGCTTGAAAATAAGAGAATCTACAAAAACCACTACCATTCAGGTATTTAAGATTTTTTGATTATTCTAGTTGGCATAATTATCAGTGCAAGAAACCACACCAATAAACTCCTGAATTCCTAAAAGAAAATAGAAAATTGTACTTGTACTTGAATAACTGTGAATTGTGCAATTCCACTCTTATTTGAATGTAATGTTACCTGCTAAGTTTCAATGATCAAGGTATCATTCTCAGTTTATTGTTGAGTCAAAACTACTGACTCAGAATTTGATCAATCTGAGCTTTAGAGGGTGAAATTATTAGCATTGAATTTTAGATATTTCTGAATTTTACAAAATAAGATTGAAACTGACAAATTTGTTATTATTTATCACATCTTTCTTACCTTTCAAACAGTATGTTGTCCCGATATCTGCATTTTTTGCATACGATATTTATGCAGCTCTAAATTTATTCATCTATTAAAAACTGAACGTGAATGACTTTCCAGGTGGAGTTATTACAAAGTTTCAAGTATTCAACATTAGTATAGTTTATTTTGTAGACATAAACAACTCTACTCCAGTTATTTATCAAGTGCTCTTTTTATCGCAAAAGCTCTTCCATGTGCAGATAAAATATCGATCGTACTACAAGTACAAGTGTTTTTAAATGGTTTTGAAATTTGAAAAAGTGTTGACACAAGCATTTTAATTTTCAAAGGTTTGTTGGATATCGATTTTGTCTCATTAAGAAGGCCTACTTTAAGTGGCTCATACAGGGACTCGAGCTAAGTTATTACTAGTTTAAACGTTTTGCAATCATTGGAGTATATTGAGAAAAAGTCTCAGTATTAGCAATATTGTGTGGATTATGGACCCTCGGCTCTCCTTGACTCCACTATTTGTTCAACTTAAGATTCAGTCAGAATTTGACATTCAGCTTCAAACCTAATAATCGAATTAAATTTTGTTTGTTAAGATGAAATTGTATTATGAAATCTATGTAAGGGAAACAAGGAAAATACTGTGCTCTTAAGAGCTTTATAATTCCATATTATTAATTTTAATACTCAGATTGAGCTGGAAATCACCTCATTTCGTCTCAAATTTAATTGTTGACAAAATCTGGGCACCATAATTGAAATATTGAAAAATCATATGCGAATAATATACTGTACGTAATTTTTCTTGTGAATTTCATTTTTCATTAACAATGTGCCAGTGGCATAACTATGGGAAGGAATTAGGGGGATATTACCCCCCAGCAGTGGCGGCTCGCACTCCAAAATTATGGTGAAGGACAAACCTAACAAATTAGGGCGCAAACACTCGTGGCTTATATTATCTGATTAAACAGATACCTAGCATGGCTCATGGCTATCATAAAGCTGATCATTCGCTCAAGACATGATAGGATGTTAAATATCTGTATAATATTGGCGGGGGGGGGGGGGGTAATGTTAAAGTATTATATAGGTAGAGGATTTTGATATCCTTTTCAAAACAGCCCATTAAAAGAAAAAGTACAATCTCAATATTGACAATTAATTTTGCCATTCTCTGACAAGAATACCATGCCTCAACAGTTTAAATGAACAAATCAGAAGGGATTGTCAAAATTTATATTTAATTTATTGAGACTGCTAATAATAATATCAATAATGAGGTTTCAATAATGATCATTATCAGAATTATAAGACTTCTTGGGGTCTAGATCAAATAAATAGTTTTTTGATATGTTGAAGTTCAAAAGAATTTCTATACAGTCCACATGGGTCTGAGACCTGCAACGGCAATGAGTTGAAGATGACAAATTTTGTTACAGCTAACATTATAGGAACGTAAATATCTTTCAACTAATTTACCTTTTTTTGTAACATTCCTAACAATTATTGAGCACTATGTATTTTGAGTGATATCAGTCAAATCATTAAAAAATGAACAGTCTCAGATTTCAAATCTCTGATTTAATTTGAAATACATTCAATAACTTCGTTTCATATAGTTTTAGATTCGCCTGTGAAAATAGGTCTGACTTTTCAATAATGTGTCCTTATTTCTTCTGAGCTTATTTCTACGAAGGAATTAAAAAGTTATTCGAAATTGCCACAATTCAAGGAAGAAATTGCTTCATTCTGTCCATGAAAGCCAGCTCTTGCTTGCTGAGGAAAAAGACAGCTTGAACTAAAGGTTTCATAATTATTTGGTTCAAACAAACATTTTCATTGAAGTTAGCTATATGAAGCCTTGAACAAGCCGGATTTTAAGTCATTGGGAATATACATTGATACTAATCAAATAATAATAACTAAATAATAAATAACTGTGCAAATTCTATGAATAAAAGTACCCAATCCCAAACAAACGCAACTCAACCTACATGGACAAACTCACAAAACTTGAATTAATAACGAATTTAATGTGTCAAAATACTTTCATAAATTATAATTGAAATGATTTGTTTTTCATGCCTTGATGAACCATTCCAAACTCAATTTGTTTCAAACACAAAGCTAAACCAACTATTGATTATTTATTGGACTACAAATGGAACTGTAACCAAAAAGGTTAATTAGTATCAAAATGTAGCATAATAGCTTATTACTTTGAAGATGCACTGAATGCTTTTCAATAGCTTATTCAATACTCCAATATTAGAATTGAACTTGAACAATTAATAATAATATGCGAAATGATTAGTTAGGTTAGGTTATTACTGAATCCTACTGCTTCACTAGGTAATTGGCATACAGCTGGACTGCCTCTGACCAAAGCACCACAGCGCTACTAGCGAGTATTTGTGATAAGTTCAGGTGAAGGATATTTTGAATTATTTCACTATGTCATCAACATTCCCAACAATAACATTGTGTTGCCATGGCAACAAGTCAGCACACATGCAACCGCTTCTTAATGAAGTGAAGGACTTTCCAGACTGTAAGAAATCCCTTCACTTGCCAATTGACAGACCTCAGCCAGCTTACCAATAGCCAGCAGTTAATTGTAGAGCGCTTCATTGCAGTTCTGATTATATCAATAATGAATTTCTATTTATTTTTATGTAATTTTCACTCATTTTGAAATAAATTAAGTTACAAAATGTTCAATTTAAACAAGTAATTCCAATAAAATAATTAGTAGAGAAATAATAAATTCACTGGTGAAAAACTCCTTCATGTCCTTCCCCTGGCCGGCCGCCACTACCCCCCAGACAAAAAATTGAATTTTTTAAGGCCATTGTGAGACAATTTTTGGCAAGAGTGGAAGAAGATATAATATTATGATATAAAATTATAATATTATGATCATATCAAATTTCCTTCTTCATTTTTAAAGGCAATAGTTTTCTTAGTTTTGTTTTACAATAATTTACATTTTACATTTATTTCACATTTTCTTGTACAATTTTTTTCACTAATACAATTTATAAGAGTCTGGGATTATTATTTTTTCACACAACATTCGCTTTGAAAAGTGTTGAACGATACTGTCTCCAATGATGTACATTACGACATCACCCCACACTTCAGGGCAATACCGTGCATTGTGACAATGGTTGAGTTTATGACAGCCAAACCGTTTCTCATTAAATGGAATTTCACCAGAAATCGAGGCATCTGATTAGTCTATTCAAGTTCTTGAAAGTCTATGAAAATTTGAATAAACCAATCAGACGCCTTAGTTTCCAGTAAAACTCCTTTTACCGAGAAACGGTTTGGCTGTCAGGAACTCAACTATTGTCACAATGCAGGGTATTGCCCTAAAGTGTGGGGTGATGTTGAAAGGTACATCAATGGACACAGTATCGTTCAACACTTTTCAAAGCGAATGTTGTGTGAAAAAATAATAATCCCAGACTCTTATAAATTGTATGAGATTGAAAATTTTTTTACAACAAAATGTAAAATGTAAATTATTGTAAAACAAAACTTAGAAAACTATTGACTTTAAAAATGGAGTAGGAAATTTGATATGATCATAATATTATAATTTATAAACTGGAATGCTGAAATAGCTGTATTTCATGAATAAAAAAATAGAAAACCCCATTTTACTGTGTGACGCACAATATGTCACCCAATTTGAAAATGAATAGTCATTGGAAAAAACTTTACTAGTGAATTCCGCGCTTACTTATTCGTGTAATGGCCGTTTCACATCGTTATAATGCTTCCTCAGACAGGGCTGGAGGCCTCCAACAATGCAATTTAAATGGCCATCGCACGAATAAGTGTTGAGATAATTAGTAAATTCATTTTCAATAACTATTTATTTTTAAAAAGCAAGTGAAAAATTAATATGGAACTAAATTACTCAATTTGTTCCAAGAAGAACACATTTTTGATTGTGACAGAAAGTGCATGGTAAGAAGTGAGAGCTCAGCATAAATCCACAATCATGGCCCAAAGACTCTGTTCTTTGCTGTAAAATTAATTCCTAAGGGGTTCGGAATCCACCTTAAACTGTGAGTCCAAGTAATGAATCAGGTCTCAGACCTATGTCGGCTTCATCCTCAAAACAAGAGTTTCTCAAAATCGTTGAGTCTCCTCTTTAAGCAGGATTTCTTTAAGCAACCCTGAAAGCAAGAAATCTCTGGGAACTATATTAAATAATATACAACGTTGTTCACAGAGTATATAATGTGTTACACATTTTTAATTGAATGTTCTGTATTTTGCAGATTATAATATATACTTGACATTGCTAAGGAATAGGCTCAATAGAAGGAAAATAGACATTGCTTTGAATATTGTTTGCATTTTTTCATCCCGATTTTTGCATGAGTCTGAGACTTTTTGCGGGGGCAATGTGGCGAATGATGGTCCAAGAAAGCCAGAAAAGAAGGTATAGATCAGGAATCGAACCCGAGATCGTTTGATTAGCAATTAGGTATGCTAAGCGCTTAATACAGACGGTATTACAGAGGTACAACATTATTTCATATTTATAATCTTCCAATACAGTAGTTGAAATTAAAATGTCATTTATTGTTACATTGAACATTTACGATAGTTCATTCAAGTTCTGTTTTATGTGCTGGCCATAACGCAGTTTGTTATGATGAGATGTTGTTCAGTATACTGAAATATGAATATGCGCCACGAATTACCTGAAAAAATGAATTTGTAATAGTTAAAACTTCCAATTCCACAGTTATTATGCATAACTTACACAAAATAATCACTATAGAGAGTAGAAGATCCATTAATAACAGTTATTGTACGGCTAGTCACAACGAAATATTTGGTAATATGGTATATCACTTTTTCACTTGATATTTAAACATAAATGATAATTTAAAATAAACTCTGCCAGTGGATTCAGCAGTTTCTCATTCGTGTGATGGCCATATCGCGTTGTTGTAATGCTTCCAAAGACGCAGCTGGTGGCCTACTGATCCAGGTTTTCATGAAAACATGAAACCTACTGAAAACCTTATTCTTCATACACGGCTGAAGCTTTCGGAATTTCATTCAGGTTTTCATGAAAATCTAAAACCTTCTATAAACCTGATTCAGTAGGCCACCAGCCGCGTGTCTGTGGAAGCATGACAGCAATGCGAAATGACCATCACACGAATAAGTAAGTGTTGACGAATGTACTAGCAAAGTTCATTTTCAATATTATTCATGTTTGAATCCGTATTAATGTAAGGCAGTCCTGAATTGGAGTTATATAATCTTATTCAATATTCAAAGTTTTACATACAGTATTCAGATTGGGATTCAGTTAGAAAATCAGCTTGACGTACATGATACAAGAAGCCGAGAAGATTATCACTTGGTGAGTCACAATAGTAGCTTATTCAAACAAAACCGTAGTTA
Source organism: Conomelus anceps (assembly GCA_948455865.1). NCBI lineage: Eukaryota > Metazoa > Arthropoda > Insecta > Hemiptera > Delphacidae > Conomelus > Conomelus anceps. The sequence goes on from OX418216.1 coordinate 125,463,990, forward strand.
TATTGGTAGGAAACTCTACAACAAGCTACCGCAGTTTTTGAAAAGTCTTGAGAATATAGAAATACAGTATTTGAAAAACATTGAAAAAATATTTAGTTGATAAAGCTTTCTATAGTGTACAAGAGTTCCTTTCATATCACAATTAAGCCTCACCTTAATTAATTGATATAGTAATTATGGTAACTAGTGTATGAGATAGAATAATTGTTGATCTGACTTGTCTTATACTTCTTAAATGGAGTCTCCAAGACAAAAAAAGCTTCAAGCCCAAAGTTATAGATATGTTCTTCTAATGCAAATTTATTGAAGTAAAATTAATCCCTTCCATCCATTCACATACACCTAAATTAATGAATATAATAGTACGATGAATAGGATAGTAGGCCTTCATTGAATGAAACTTTCAAATACATAATTATCAATAATGTAATATAACGTATTCATAAATTATTGAATTTGGAGAAAATTGTATAAAATAAAAATTAAATAATAGTAATAATAATAATAATAATAATAATAAAAATAATAAAATAATAAACGTTTTATTGGTGGGGAGGCCCTTATGAGTAGTTCCACATCTCTATTTGAGCTGTGTTATGGGAAGCATGGTGGGCCTACTATTTTAGGTGAGTTCCGAACCACCGGGTAAGTGAAAATAACGCTTATAAAATTGAAGCACGATCACCTATTCAAGCGCTGTCTTGACTGAACATCACGATTGCGTAATCAAACACCATCCACAAGAATATTATTAATAATAATAATAATAATAATTAGCCTACATAATAGTGATAATAATAATAATAATAATAATAATAATAATAATAATAATAATAATAATAATAATAATAATAATAATAATAATAATAATAATAATAATAATAATAATAATAATAATAGTAATAGTAATAATAATAATAATAATAATAATAATAAGAAAAGAAAAGCTGGGCTTGAACAACTGGCACTTGAGAATTATGCAGAAAGCAGCTCTGCTAGGTACAGCAAACATTGTACGCAAATTTCTGAGTCTGTAGGTGAGGAATAAATTATAAGCCTGTGTCTCTGCTCCTGGTGCTGGCTCTGTAGCCTTGGGTCTCAAGTTACCCCGGCTGCTAGAGTTTATAACTCAGATGAAAAAGAAAAAAAAATAATAATAATAATAATAATAATATTAATAATAATTATAATCTATAGTAAATAATATTATTAATTTGATCAAGTTAACTCACCACAGTCACATTATTCCTGTTGAGTGTAAACAAATAAAAGAGACCAATTTTCGGCAGGTTGTTATTGCGTGTCATAAGAATCTGCAGAGCCTTTGCATACCATGTTGGCTTATCAATCCAGTTACATCCATACAACGCCATCCTCAATTCTTCTCCCTATTTGTGAGGAAAAAGGAAATTCAAAGTAGTTTGTCACCAAAACGAATGAATTAAAAAAATATTCCCTAATTGTAAATATTTATGAACATTTATATGATATTTATTTATTTAGCCTATTGAGATAAATGTTCAGTACAATATAATATATATACTCAACAATAACTTCAATACAAATCAAGTATTTTTCTTCAAAATTGTCTATTTATATCAACATGGAAGGGAAGGGAAACTAGTTTCAAACGATCAATTTATATTACAGTATCAATTTTATTAAAAGACGTTAATCGATCAAAAAATCAGGATAGCTTTAGTGGAAGGAACTCTAGTAACAATCTGATAGGCTCCCAAGATTCTAAGATATCAAGTAAATCTACAATCTAATATTAAAACTGACACTGTATTTCATTTTTATATAATGCATTCCTCAAGCATCTCCAATATATGTAAGTAAAACATTATATAAAAGTGAAATACAGTGTCAGTTTTAATATTAGATTGTTCATTAAGTATTTCGTCATGTAAAACATCACAGAAGTAAACCTAGTTCAATATACAAAGGCGTAATCTAAAAAAAAAAAAAAAAAAATAATATAGGTATATAACATTTGAATATAGTGTGATAGTATAGGTATAACAATAACAGCTTGGTAATACAAGGAATAATCTTAGAAAAATGACAGAGAAGTATCACCTCATCTTGTAGTCGTTGTCCATTTTCGCTGAAAATATATTCAGTTAGTATTATAGTTATCAGCATGACACTATACTTGACTTTGTAGACAAATTCACCTTTCTGTAGTAAAAGAATAATTTTTATAAATGTCACAATTCAGTTCTAAAAGTTTGTTCAAATATTTTTGAAGCAGTAACATAATAGCCTATTACATTATCAACTATAATTATTTAGATTTCTATTACTAGCAGAACGACGCTCAACAATCTATCTTAGGACTAATATAATATTGCATGAATAAAATAACTGCATATACTGTATTGTCAGCAGTTTTATTTCAAGCTCCCAGAATTTCAAAAATTTGAAATTGATATGATTTGAATGCTATATTTGGCTCTAAAATTCTAAACAAAATTACCGTAAAAATTATGACATTCTTTCTTTAGACTATTGGACTGTGTTAGTACTTTATTTTAAGTGAACTTCTAAATTAATATTCTAGAATATTAGTGAGAATCGGTCACTGTAGGCCCACTTCAAAGTTAAAATTCTAGAAATAATAATAAGCGTATGGCTTTTATTGGTGGGGAGACCCTTACGGGTAGTTCCACCACGCCGTTTGACCATGTTATGGGGAACATGATGGACCTTCTACTATTTTAGCTGGATTCCAAACCACCAGGTAATTGATAATAAAGCTTATAACATCAAGTCATTGAAGCACAGCCACCCATCCAAGTGCAGTCTTGAGCGCTCGTAACTGAACATCACGATCAGATAAACACTACGCTCACCGCGTGACCAATCACCACCCTTTAAAATTATAGTGAACTGAGACATATAACCAAAATTTAGCCCAACATTTGGATTTTTGGTATTGAAAATTTGTGAAGAGAGAGCAGTTTGTTGTGGGCAATAGCCTTTTTAATCTTTACTTGATTGTGTTTTTGTCATGAATAAATAAATTAAATAGGAATAAACAATAGGCCTATCGAAGAAATCACTATGCACCTCATACGGTACTTCATCTAAACAATAATAATAGAACATTCCTAAAAAAATAACTCACCAAAAATATGAAAATGCCAAACACAAGTTGCATGCACATGTAAGAGTTTACATAGAATAATCGAAAATTTGATGCATCATTCAACTGTTTGATTTTCCTGTAAAAAAGGATTACTATTATTATTATTATTTTTTTTTTTTAAGATTACTTTTTAGACTCTACTTGTAGTGTATAAGACCAATCAAGTCAGATTAACAGTTATATACAATATAACATGTAACCATTTCTTACTCACTAGTTACCATAACACCTCAATTTATTAACTTCATAGTACCGTAATAATTGATATTGCATTGCCATGAAATAATTACTGTAGTTGATGTTAACGTGTCAGATCGCGATAGGTCAATTCATTCAAAATTCTCCTGTGTTAGTTTTCATAAACGGTATTAATTCATCAGTTATCTTAACATTGATAATATTAATCTGTATGATAAGTCAACATAGATATGTTTATTGGAGGACACTGTTCAACTGCATAAATCTATGTATGAGTAGTTTTCGGTATAAAAATAAACAAAATTTGAAAATACTTTGTTAGTGAATTTAACATTCACATATTTGTGTGACATATTCGAAACATCACACTAGCTGGTCAATTGATAGAATATGAAATAATAGATACGCACTGTTGTAATGCTTTCTCAGACACGGCTGGAGGCTTGCTGAATCAGGTTCAAATGAGGATTTTAGGTGTACAGCCATGCCTGAGGAACATTACAACAATGGGAAAAGGCCATCACACGATATGATGTAAGGATTAAATTCACTAGAAAAGTACTTTCAACAATTATTCATGATTAAATATTGAGTAAAAAAGTGATATTGAAATAAAACATCAGTTATTGGTTTAGTTAAATACTTTCCATGAATTGATTTATTAATTGCCTTTATCAAGGGTGTAGACTCCTTGGTCCTCTCTACCACTCAAACCTAAATAAGGAACCAAAAATGAATAAGATACTTTGTTGTGGTTACTGCAGGTATTAAAATTGTGACAAAATAGAGTCTTACCTGTTCTATATGAATATACCTACTATCATCATCACCATCATAATTATAAAACGTAAGAGATGGTTGAAAATGGAATATTATTATCATTTGTGATTTAATAAACAACAAGGTAATTTTATTCTGAATACAAGAATATTTTATGGACAATTTAAGAAACATTCTAACAGACTTTTCTTTCTGTTTTTGCCTATGAAGTACTTTTTTAACAAAGCATAAGCTCACTCACTTGAATATGGTCTGATGATGGATCACAAGTTCCCTGGCAGCTAAACGTAGATTTGCTTCCTTGTCTGCTTCATTTAGAACATTTTCAAACTCCCAATCAATTTCTTTGGCATTCAAATGAAATAACTTCATTTCCCCAAGCAGATTGGTTATGGACAGTAATTGCAGCACATGACCACTTATAGCAAGTATAGCCGTGTAATAGATGTAGAACAATTCAACTAGGGTTAGAAAAGTATATTCTAAAAAGCTGGTTATGGTTAATGAGAATGAGAAAGGTGAGTAGATCAGAAAAAGAAGTGGGAGGTTATCAATAGATTTTAATTGAAGAAAATAAGAAACAACCCCGGATAAAGGGATTGCAGCAAAACTGATGAAGAAATAGCTGACGACATTTGCAGTTATTCTAGCCCTTCTATTTGCTTCTAATGTTATTCTTCTTACAAGTTCTTGTTTTTTGTCAAAGAAATCATTTGTTTTTAAATCAATATTTTCAACATTTTTGTTTACTTCAATTCTTTTCCATTCTTCTGATGTAATTTCTCCATCACTTTCTCCTTTGTCATTAGGAATATGTGCTTCCAAATTTCCCTTGCCCGAAATATATCTTGTTTTTGAACTGATACTGTATAATTTGTACTCTGAATTTGACAAAATAAGAAGTGTTTTGAGTTTTCCTGACAATATATAAATGTCAATTGATAAACAAAGAACGCCATATGAGTATATTAGATTGTCGACTGCTGAAACGCGAGAGTTGAAGTTCCACTGTTGCCAATTTGTGCAAATTGCTATGACTGGCTGTACAGCTATGTATAGCATGGCAGAAAATAGTAGATTACCACGTGTGGATGCAGATTCCAGTGGATGGTATTGTAGAAATGACAAGTGTTTTAGCACTGTGTTGATGATTTGGTCCTGTTTCTTGTGATCCTGCAAAACGACATAGAATTTTGAGGTTATAGTAGGCCAAATTTATTTAAACAATATGGAACTTTAAGATTCTATTTGGCTGAATTTTTTTAATCATTCAAGAAATCAACAGGCTTTCCAGTTCATGGCGCTTTAAAATTTAAAAAAGATATTGCAAGCAATGCAAACATTATTGAAATAAAGCCAGAAATTCTTGAAACGTATATCAATAACAATCTTGCATTTTCTCTTTTTCCCATACACTGTGAAATTGAAAATTATTTAGAATATTTTGAGTGAGACAGGATCTCACAAAGCTTTATAAAGATTTTCAACTTCAGGTACTAGTTATATATACAGTAGATGAAAATCTAATGTGACATATTAATGATATGTTTCAAATGTATGGTGTGTTATTACATTAGTTTTGGCATACCATCAACATTGTGTTTCTTTCAATCATTTGATAAACACTAGTATTTTTGAATTGTGAACCGATTCTGTTCTATTACGTATATTGCAACAATTTATTGTTGAAGACAGTATCATTAATGCAAGAAGGCTCTTGTTTCATAGATTTCCTGATCATTTTAACTGAGACTATAGTTAGACACTTTTATTAAGTATTTTAAAAACTGCTTTTCAATTCTAGTGGCGCAAATGTACATTTTATTGCAATCATTGTCTCGTACAATGACATTACAAAGTGCACTGCTATATCTTGCCTATGTATACAGATATATTATTTTTAAGTTTATTTGAATTGAAATTCAATCTAATATCAAAAATGACACTGTATTTCTATTTAAACTATGATGTTTAACAAACAAAAAATGAATTCACTTGAATTCAGCCCTCCAGGTTATAATAAAGGCAGTCATCTCATCATATTAATTGAAGAAATATTTAGTTGATAAAGCTTTTTATAGTGTACAAGAGTTCCTTTCACATCAAAATTAAGCCTCACCTCAACTAATTGAAGTAATTATGGTATCTAGTGTATAATATTGTTGATCTGACTTGTCTTATACTCCTTAACTGGAGTCTCCAAGACGTAATCTTCAAAAAAAAAAATATATATTTACTTACTACACATACTGGAGGGATGAATTTCACTTCTAAATAGAAGCTTTAAAAGTGAAAATCATAATTTAATAGGAATTCAGTGCCAGTTTTGATATATTGTTCATCAAGCACTTTTCGTCATGGAAAACATTACTTACTTTTATTAAGAATTTCAAATACTAATTTTTGATATTTTCCAATGGTTCAAATGTATATCCAAATGATATTGCAATCATTATCTTGTGCAATTACGTTACCCCATGTAATAGCCTACATATAGCATAAATATGTTTGAATTTTTTTGTAATAAACCTATTTGAATTGAAATTAAATTGAATATTATGAGTAGCTCATGATGCGATAACTTGAGCCAAAAAGTGAAAAAAAATAGTGTAGATTGATCTTCAAGAGTGGTATTATACTCTATTGAAACTAATTGCGTTTCATATTAAACACGATTTTTAACAATAATTTCGGTATAAAACAGAGTAAACAATTTTACCTCCATCTCTCCATTCATTGCGGCCACTGAAATAAAGTTAACTCTTGAAATATCACTTCTTTGAATCTCTGTTAAAAATATTGAAAGCTCAACCTTTCAGTTCACTTCATAAAAACTGAAGCATTCTCATATTGTATAAAATCTTCATGAAAATAGAATTTGAACAAGTGGAGCAAGCATCAAACCACAAATGACATATTTTACGCAGTTGCAGCTTTTTATAACTATATGTCTCAGCTTCTGTGTAAAAAGTATCCACTTGCGATATAAATAAATTTGGAGGTAAAGATTACAAGATAATTTAGGAGGAGATGTATCTTATTATGTCCACTGATTACCTTACTTATTGAAGCCGATCTCTTGGAGAAAATGATCTATTTTTGAGAAGAGATTAACCAATTTCACCTTGAAAGAGTCAAGAAAGTGATTCAAACTGCCTGTTTTGGGGTAAATCACAATAATTGAAGGCCTTTGGTAAAATTGCAGTGATTACCAGGCCTGAATAATAGTAGTTATAGGTGGTAATCTTTTTTTTCTAGCATGTTATTTTTTATTTATAGATTTCTACCGCTATCAGGATCAACATAATTATCAACATCAAGAGAGGGTAGGCCTTTATTGTCTAGTAAGTTATTTCTAGATAATTATTACCATGAACCTGACTAATTACTTTTGTAGTAAGTCCTCTTCAAACCCAGGTCCCATCTACAGTGCTGTATCAATAGTTTAGGGTTCACTAGTGGAATGGAACGATTTGAGGTGATGCAAGCCTATCGTTCTTACAACTTTTGGCGTGCTATGCTTGATCTGCCGCTCATTCATAGTAACAGTGCTACCAAGAGCTATCATCTGTGACAAAGGAGAGGCTATGGGGGTCATGTCAAGCTCCCCAAAATCCAAAATTCACTAGAAAATGGCTAGGTACGAGGGCCATTCTTGAAAAGAGGTCAGTGAAATCCCATTGTGACTCCAACTCATTTTGGACCACTCCTGGTACTGTGCAATCAACCTGTTCCCAGTTCCATCAAATAATGCAATTAAAAAGCTTGTACACAATCTTAAGTGAAGATTATGCATTTCATCAACATCTAAAAAAACGATGGAAGTGCTAAAACAGTTTGAACCTCTGATAATATTATAATTAAGTGTTCACCAAAGATCAGTCATCTATGGCCAAGTCATAGTGCAGTGTAAATAAAGCTGAGTGACTGGAGTCGACTGTTTGTTCTGTTGAGTAGACTAGAATGCGATTGGAACAACTGCAATCGACGTAAAGTTTTATTAACATAAAAATGACAAGAATTCAAAGTGCTGAGTCAAAAATATGAGTTTTTTAGATTACGTCTTGGAGACTCCAGATATGGAGTATAAGACAAGTCAGATTCATAATTATACAATCTTCTACACTAGTTACCATAATTACTATATCAATTAGTTGAGGTGAGGCTTACTTTTGATGTGAAAGGAATTCTTGTACACAATAAAAAGCTTTATCAACTAAATATTTTTTCAATTGTTTTTAAAATATTTATATATTTCCAAGACTCTTTAAAAACTGCGGTAGCTTGTCGTAGAGTTTCTTACCAATATACTAGGTTTTTGTTTGAATAAGCTACTATTGTGACTAACCAAGTGATAATCTCCTCGGCTTCTTGTATTATAATTGTGTACGTCAAGATTTTGGTTAATATCACTCTTTTTTACATATAAAGTAGCTTCATACGCATATAAGCAGGGTACAGTTAGGAGACCAAGTCTCTTGAACAACGGCCTACATGAATCTAGGCTAATCTATTTACTCTCTCCATACACCTAACTGCTTTTTTGGATCTTAAACACCCTATGAAGGTTTTGCTTTGATGAATTACCCCATGCTAAGACGATAGCATACCTTATATGTGACAGTAAGAGCCCAACTCTTATATGTGACGGTAAGTTACTCAACAGACTCCATGCTAATGTCAAATCAATGGCAATTTTATGTCACAGCACAAGTCTTACAATAGTCTAGTGACATTATCTCTGTTTAAACATTGAAAAAGTTTGATTAAAATTGTTTGCCTCATTTTTCAATAATTTTATCCAATGGAAAGAGACTGGTTGCATGGTGTGTTAGAAGAATAATTGTTTTTGTAGATTACGTCTTGGAGACTCCAGTTAAGGAGTATAATACAAGTCAGATCAAGAATTATACAATCGTACACTATTTACCATAGCTACTAAATCAATTAGTTGAGTTGAGGCTTAATTTTGATGTGAAAGGAACTCTTGTACTCTATAAAAAGTTTTATCAATTAATGCCAGTGGCAGATATTCATTATTCAGGTGCAGTAAGTGGAAAGCCACTTTACCTGTTTTTTTATGTAAATAAAACTTCATTCAATCCTATTCTGACAGTTTTTAGCAAGTTTCAACTTTCTTGTAATAAAAAAGCAGAAAACTACTATCTTTTACTACATAAAAGTACAACAATATTATCTATTCAAAATTTAAATCTGTAAATTTAAATTTCAACCTTTCCAAAAATTTTATTTTTGAAATATTATTATAATAAGCTATTGTTTACACGGACCAAAGTGAATTACAACTCTTCACCTTTTTTTTGAGGCTCAAGCCGCAACTGACCATTGAAAATCATGATACATTTCCACTAAACTCTCGCTATTTATGAAGGATTTACAGTGTTCTGTCTGCATGATTCATCCATGCAATGCTGAATGATAGGCAGGCAGTGGCTTTCAGTAAGCAGTAAGCTTCTGGGGGCCTCTAAAAAAAACAAGAATAGTTTTAGAAATCAATGTTTTTCAATCATAATTTTTAGAGCTATAAAAATCAATTCCACATTGCAATTTAAGCCTTTGTATTTGCATAACCTCTAAGAGAAGCATACTAAATACCAAGGCATACCAAAGGAGCATCCGTTTGGAAGGCAGGCAGCAGATTGTTCAAGTTTAATTTTTAACTTTCTACACTTATTAAAAATTTCATATAGTTTACCGTGTTTGTTCAATTTTTTCCAAAAGCATTTTTGTAAAACAAGTTTGTCCTGAACTATTCTCATGTTTTCAAAAATGTTCACTCTCATGCCTTTTTGCCAATCATGATTTGGTAATTTATCCAGCTACATTAAATACAATCACTGAAAAGTGATCATGGTTACCCACAAACATTTTTCAAATCTATGTGAATTAATGTAAACCAAAATCTTTCTGGTTTTATAATCTTATTTTTAAATCATTAGTATTTCACTGTTTAAATACTTGTGCTGTGTATTGTGTATTGCATAGTTTACTATTATGATATCATGCTCATCACTTATAATTATAAAAATATCAATGAATTTTGTATTTGACAGAACCGTTGGGTATTGGTCGAAACCCGATTTGAAATTAGGACATTGGAAAGCCTTTTGTATGCTCGTTATCATCAGACTCCTCTGTATTGGATATGAACGTACATTATTACAATACACGAAGATTATCACTTAGTGAGTCACAATAGTAGCTTATAAAAAAAAAAAAACAAGTTATATTGGTAGGAAACTCTACAACAAGCAAATTTGAGAGAGTCTTGAAAATATAGAAATATTTGAAAAAATATTTAGTTGGTGAAGCTTTTTATAGCGTACAAGATTCATTTCAGATCAAAATTAAACCTCACCTAATTGATAATGTAAGATTGGTGATATTTTATGTATAGAATTATTGATCTGACTTGTATTATACTCTTCAACCTGAGTCTTCAAAATAATAATAATAATAATAATAATAATTATTATTATTATTATTATATGCGAAAAAGACCAGAGAACTGATCACGCAAAGCTCACTCAGAAGTTGTGCATTTCCTTCTCTGCCAGGTAGCCTTCAATTTTTCTCTCATTGTGGCTCTTCGTTCTTCTGTCCACTTGGCTCCCGTCTTCTTCTTATGGTTTCTCTCTGACTCTACTTCCCACTTGCTGATTTTTGTACTGTAGCTGGTTCGGTCTGCGACGTCGGCCACTTCAGACTTCAATGCCCAATTTTTCCAGGTCTTGGCGGATTTCCAATGTCCATCTATTTGTTTTCATATTTTCTGTTGCATCTAGTAAGATTCTAGTGAGTCAGGTTTCTGGAAAGCGTTTTATGTGTAAAAATTAATTATTATTATTATAATTATAATTATTATTATTATTATTATTATTAGTCGTCAATTTCCCCTTCAAATTGGAAAACGCTAAGTACATGTTTATGAGGAAGGCTGAACTGATTTATTACATTTAATATTTTTTCGGTTTTCCAAATATTTTTTTTCATTTTAAGAGACAGTGCCTCTCTTCTTTCCTGTGAAAATTCCACCTTTTTCCTCTTTATTGGTGCCGGGGCTGTTTCCCATGACTCCACACACTTTCTATATGAATTGCTATTCATAATTGTTTCTAAGTTTTCGATTTTTGCAAGCTTCACAGTTTGGACATTTTCAATCCATTTTCCGCCGTTTTTCAAATTTTGGGTATATGTACAAGAATTCTTCTGGAAATTCGATTGTTGGGGAGTCTCATAATGTGTCCATAAATTTCAAACGTCTTTTTGGACATTTTTAATCCATTTTCCGCCGTTTTTTAAATTTTGGGTATATGTACAAGAATTCGTCTGGAAATTCGATTGTTGGGGAGTCTCATAATGTGTCCATAAATTTCAAACGTCTTTTCGGATTTCGTTTGTGACTTTTGGGTGTTTTTCGACTTTTGAGTTTTTCTGCAACCAGTAGCCTTCTGCGGTTTTCCTTGGTCTGAGTATCTTCCGTATTATTTTTCTCTCAGTCTTTAGAAGATGCTCTGTGTGGGATTTTGCATTATGGCTATGGCTAGAGTTTTGCTGTCTTATAGGAATGTTGGTTTTATGCTTGTGTTGTAGTGGCAAATTTTTGTGTTTGTTGATAAACATTTTTTGTTGTAGATGTTATGCACCAGACCTAGACCACTTTGTGCCTTATTTACTCTTTCTTTTAATGATTCTTTTTCTGACAGTATTTCGCCTAGATATTTGATGTTTCCAACTTTTTGAACTTTCCCATATTTTGTGTTTACAGTTAGGCAATTTTTATTGACTTGTGTTGTGAAGACGGTTTTTTTTTAATGAGATTTCTAGTCCAATTTTGTTTGCTGTTTCCTTCAGGGTCTATATTTGTTTTATTGCTTGTTTTTCATTATTTGCAAATAATACCAGATCGTCCGCAAATGGAAATACCAGAGTTTTTTGATCCAAGATCAGCTTGGTTCCAGTCTCCTGATCTCCTCAGCTCATTTTTCCATTCTAACATCACTTTGTCCAGAGCAATGTTAAATAGTAAAGGTGAAAGTCCATAACATTGTCTCACTCCAGTTTTGATTTCAAAGGGTTTTGATAATTTACCAAGGAATTTTACTTTAGATTTTGTTTCTGTTAGTGTCTGCTCGATTATTTTCCGTGTTTTATCATCTAGACCCTTTTCTTCTAGGACTCTGAAAAGCGTTGGTCTGTGTATTGAGTCGTAGGCTTTTTTGAAGTCAACAAACATGTGAAATGTTTCTTTTTTCCGTAATTGTGAGATCAGCTTTAAGTTTAGAATCTGTTATGGACATGACCGATTGGGTTGGAATCCCGCTTGAAGGTCTGATATTTGCGGTTCCAATTGTTGTTGAGTTCGTTGCAGGAGACATGATGAGAGAATTTTGTAGGCTACAGGAAGCAGTGAGATTCCTCTGTGATTGTTCACGTTGGATTTATCTCCTTTTTAACTAACAGTAAATAATTAAAATAGTTGAAATAATTAACAGTTAACAATTATAGCAGACACTGTTGAACGTTAGCTTCAAGAAACTCTCATAAACCAAGGTGGTTTGACCATTCCAGGTCCGGAAAATGAAAAATTCATTATAGAACAAAATTGATATCTAAGAATTAGATTGAATAATTAATACAACTTTACAGTCATGAGACTTCTCGCAAAATGTCTTTTCTACTGGCTGGAGTTTCAAATTTTAGCCAAGCAGGTTGTCCAACATAACAGTACATAATTTTCCAAAACTGGGGAAGTACACCGCACCGTCCATCAACAAGAGAGAGAGAGAGAGAGAGAGAGAGAGAGAGAGAGAGTGAGAGAGAGAGTGAGAGAGAGAGAGAGAGAGAGAAGATAGTAGTAGAAAGAGACAGAGAAGTGATGAAAGGGTCAGAATTTCTCTTTTGCAAAATTAACAATCCTTAAGTGACTGTGGGACTGAAGGTTTTTCTCACGCATACCTAACATTCTTCAATTGTCTAGACGTCTAGACTGTAGATAACCATGAACTATAGGTTCAATCAACTTTTCAAAACGCTGTTACATTTCTAAGCCATGAAATAATTAATCCCAAGACAAAGTTGAAACGTCAAATGAAAAGTAAAAAGAATTAAACACTAAATTTTGGCACAGAAGTTCCTCAAAATATTTTGCCAGTTCATCACAACTTTCTTGATCGTTTAGTGCTAGAGTTTTGTCTTGTTTTCTGAAGCAGGCGTTTTGTGAAATGTAGCCTTTAATATGATAATATAATACGAAAGTTCTGTAGAAGTCATGTGTATTGTAATTCCTAAAATCAGATTCTATTGAAATCAGTTGCTGGTTAATGTATTTTCTTTTTTCTTGTCTTATTATTTTGTTCAGGCCCTTGCTGGCCCGCCGGGACACCGGGACGAAACCCGGTGCGCCCTCCAGCCTGGAAATTTTGGCGCCCTCCTGTTACGAAACTGACAAGTTTTACGACGAGGCTTATCGTCGATATAGCCCAGCGACCGGGGTGAGTGTTGCGACTGTAGGGTGTAGGCTACTACTGAATGGACTTGCTTCTTCCAGTACCCGCGCGGGGTAGGATCTGGCCTATTTCGACCCAAAATTATTTAAATCCCAAGAATATCTTCCTTCTAAAGCATTGAAGGTGCTTTATAAAAGGTGAAAAGGTGCTTTTAAAGCACAAAAGGTGAATTATAACCATATTGAGATCGTCTTTGGCAAACGAAAATTTAGAAACTTTACTGTTAAAATGCACTCAGAAGCTGATATTTTGAACTCCATAGATCCAGACACCGTCAGGGGCGCACCCAGACTTTTGGTTTGGTGGAGGGGCTTACCTGTCCTAACAGGTAAAATTATTTTGGGAGGGGGAGGAGGGTAAATTTGGGATTTTTCTGAGCTTTTTTTACAAGGTTTTGGCCCGATAAAGTTCCTTGAGGGGGCTCATTACTTGACTTTTTAAAGTGTGTTAGCTATGGGGAAACAAAATGTGTCTTATTTGTACAGAGTGTTTCAAGAGTTCAAAATGATTCTGCCAGACTGCATAGCATATTCTCATGAAGATGAAAAAATCAAATTAATGAAGGTCCGAAAACGCTGAAATACAGAAATAATGAGGGTGAAAGGTTGCAGTTATTCCATCATGAATTCAGAAAACTCAAAGGCCTTCATATAGGTGGTGTGAATTTAATTGTTTTGATATAATATTGGCTAAATGTGCTACAAGATCTACTATTATACATTTTTATGATGCCCACACCATTCTAAGACTTTTTCGTGGGTAATAAAGTGAACGTAGAATGCCAGTCTTAACGCAAATCGAGATTACCTAATCTTTAAATTGGTGGGATATTTTACAAAAATTCACAAAATGATCATGAAAACACGTTTTTTTATTGTCGGCTTAATGGGTGAACTAATTCAATTGGCAATGAACCAAATCTTTTTCAAATTCTCCTTTAAAACTTGTGAAATCTTTTTTTTTAATTGAATGTGAATGTACCTAATAGTTAAGAACCAGGGCTTAATTTCAGCCGGAGCATACCGGAGCGGAGCTCCGGTACCTTTTAGGACGCTGGAGTGGAGCTCCGGCTATCTAAATCGATAATAGAATCATATATTTCAAACCAGATCTGAACTAGCTGGAAATGATTGTTTTTTTTTTAAATTTAGACTGACTAAGTTTTTGACTTTTGTAGCTATGGTTTTCATGTTTTCGTCAAAATCGTTTAAAATACCTTAATTTTAAAAACCTGAATCGTATTATTTTGTATATTATGTAATATTATATGGACATTACAACCCATGCTCAAATGCGTTTAAAATGCACCAATTCAAGTGTAATTTTCAACTATTTCCCGGGGGAGGACCCCCGGACCACCCGCTTTGCTGGGGGGTATTTCATACCCCCATACACCAGTAAGTCACAGAGCTCCGGTACTTCTCAATTTAGAAATTAAGCCCTGATCCCAAAGCTTAGAACGATCCCAAAGCTTAGTTGA
Source organism: Conomelus anceps (assembly GCA_948455865.1). Lineage (NCBI taxonomy): Eukaryota > Metazoa > Arthropoda > Insecta > Hemiptera > Delphacidae > Conomelus > Conomelus anceps. The sequence continues at coordinate 125,479,132 of OX418216.1, forward strand.
GTTTTATTGAATCAAAGCACACGGATTTTGCATAGATTCTTCCCACTTGCTATTCTTGTGTGTTTTGATCCAATTGAAATTCTGATTTTATGAAATCTGGGTGCTTTATTCGCAATCAATAACCAAGTTCACACCCTTCAATCTAAAAAAACGCCTTCGTTTGGCTTATTTGCGTATTTCATAGAATAACTTGATAATCACGGTAGTTAATGTTTCATATAATTTTTCAGCTCATTTCACAATGAATGTATTCAATTCACCACCTAAATGAGGGCTCTAGAAGCCTAACGTTTCTGAATGAGTACTAATTTATTGATTTATCACTGAGAAAGATAGCTTCATTCTTCTGCTCTATCTGTATTTCTGTAATGAAGCGTTTTCGAAGGAATACGTTTCTGCTGTCTGGCAGATTCCTTACGGAATTTTTTCGAAAATACCTATATACCTTTTTTAGGAAAGTGATAGCCGAGAGGTGTGGCAGGTATCTTTTCAGCCAGATAAGATAAGCTACAAATTCCAGGGCCCACTTTGTAAGGGTGACAGATTGGATCAGCCACCAAGAAAGAATCTGTTCTCTGCTATAAAATCACTTGCCGATGATTCGGAACTCACCTAAAACAGAAGGTCCAACTCATTAGACCGTGGTCAGACTGCATGCGACTGACGAGTAGATCGTTTTGCGAGCGGGTCGTACGAGTAGGTCGTCAGAGTAAGAGTGGCCACATTGCAAACTTCCTACTCCTGCGAGTTTATACTTCAATGGCATTGACCAGTTGTTGGACAATCTGTTATTGCGCATTTTGTTTGTTAATGAAGAAAAAGAAAGCTGGGTGAATAATATTAATTTAACAAGAGAGACGCAAGGAGAATTCAAGCTACTTTTTCTTGATCTACGAAAACTGATAGAAATTTTTTCGATTATTTTCGGATGTCACTAGGAACGTTTTATTATATTTTAAACAGAATCAGCAAAAAGATTGAAAAAGAAAGCAATTTTCGGACTTGTATTAAGCCTGTGGAAAGATTAGTAGTCACATTGAGATCTCTATTTGATAATCCTTCGTGGATTGGACCCACAATGGATTTTGGTCAAACACAAGCGTAATCAACTCCTCAACTTTCATTTTCACACTGACGACCACGCAAAGAAAATCAAACAAACTTGCTTCCAGAATTGACTCGTGCGTGTGCGCAAGACCTCGTACGACCAACTCTTCTCTACTGTGACCAATCAAACCGGTTTATCAACGTTTGTTTTACTCTGACGTCCAGATGCGAGCACGCACGTCCATTTACTCGTCGGAGTACGCATGCAGTCTGACCACGGCCTTACCCATGCACAGGACTCAGAACTATCTGTGCTTCACCCTCCAAAAGTTACATTATTACTGTAACGTTAAATTTATTACAGGTTCAGGAGGATCTAGAGGCTACATATCTTGTATTACATTACATGATTGTCAGATCGATAAATAAGTGAAACGAATTATTTTTGTTATCTGAACCGAGCCACTTAGTCTAATTCAACTCTGCCAGGCTACAAACTCTATTTCCATCATACTCATAATACACCTCTCAATAGTGTAACGGTATTGTTATAACCGCTATCCTATTAAAACAAGTGTAAAATGTACAGCCTGGAATCCATATTACACAGTTAATTCGCTTGAAAATTATCAACATTTTGATAAGGATTTCAGGGCCTGAGAGTAAGGCTTGATCCCCAAATCCCCCCATGTCAAGCCACTGGTTATAAGCTTTATTCTACTTTAAAAGTAGTGTGAACACATGAAATGGTTCAACACTAATCAGCCTGGAGCACATGATACCAACATTGGATTTTCTTAAAAGTTATCAACAAGGACCACGGGTTCTTGGAAGAGGGGGTTTAGGCACCCCAAGCCACCCCTCCGTGGGTGCGCCACTGGACACCGTTGTTGATTATATTTGCCACTCCAGTTCCGAATTAAAAAGACTATTTCAGGTGTGTTTGTAAATTCAATCAAAGAACATTACATTTGTGAACATATTTGTTTTTGTTACTTTCCTACTTTCCTCATGTGCAATTAACATTTTATGATTATTATATTCCCCCCCCCACCATATAGTTAGTCCTCCCCCTGCATTGTGCTGGCGCCCTCTGGTCATGGACGTCCACCGCCCTAACAAGGGGTCCAGCACGGGCCTGATTTTATTTGCGGTTTTTCGTCCTTGTAGGAAAAGGTTATTGTTTTCTTCAGTTCTGTTGCTATTCACTTTTCGGAAAGCTTCATGCCGGGATTCCACTGCTTTCTCGCAGGTGGAATTCCACCATGGGTGTTTGGGTTTTCTCTTTTGTGGCATTTCTTGTTGTGCAATTTTTGTGATTTTCTGTTTGAATTCTTCCCAGTTTTGGGCTGGGGAGCTTTCCCAAAGTTCTGTAGTTTTGGACTCCTGTAGTTTTGCTATGTTGAATTTTGGTATTGCTGGTCAGATTTTAACAGTTTTCTTTTGTGGTGTGAAATTCACACGGATCTGTGTGAGATAATGGTCTGAGTCAATTTGGGCTCTTTTTCTCACTTGAAAACGTAACAAAGTAAAACAAGAACTTCGTAACTCCAAGATTAGGTACATGAACTCTTTTTTAACTGAAAACCGACTCAATTCATCATCGTTATGGCGTGGTATCAAACAGTTTGGAATTGGGAAACAGAAATCACATACTCAAATCGACCTTTCGCTTGACGATATTAATGAACATTTTGTATCCCAATCTTCTCAACATGATGAGACAGTAATTGAAAACCATCTAGAAAGTCTAATTGATCAAGTTTCCAACTCTCCTATTCCACCAGCCTCCCAGTTTCAATTTCGTCCAATTTCTGAGCATGAGGCTCTCAAAGCTATCCAGCATATTCACAGCAATGCAATGGGAGCAGATAAAATTCCTATCAAATTTATCAAGAGAATTCTCTTTGCAATTCTACCTGTAATAACTTACATATTTAATGCTTCCCTTCAAAGTGGTCTCTTTCCTAAAAATTGGAAATATGCTCATGTTCGCCCTCTTAACAAAGTTTCATGTCCAACTAAAGTCGAAGACTTCAGGCCTATAAGTATTTTGCCAGCAATTTCCAAAGCACTTGAAAGACTTGTTCATTCACAAATAGTCGAATTTCTTGAAAAGAATAGCAAACTTCATAACTTCCAGTCTGGTTTTAGAAAATTCCATTCCACAGAAACAGCTCTACTGCGTGTTACTGAAGATATCAGGTCGTCCATGGACCACAGAAAGTGTACCATACTGTGTCTGTTCGATTTTTCCAAAGCTTTTGATACTGTCGACCACCAGATCCTTCTCAACAAATTACTCCTCCTTGGTTTCAGTCACAAAGCTGTAAAATGGTTTCATTCTTATCTCATAGACAGAAAGCAATGTGTCACTGATGGTGAATTGCAATCAGAGTGGAAAAATGTAATTCATGGCGTCCCCCAAGGTTCAATTCTTGGCCCCCTTTTATTCACATTGTATGCAAATGATCTTTCTTCCATAATTAGGTTTTCAAAATTTCACACCTATGCTGATGATCTTCAAATTTATTCTAGTTGCTCTGTTAGAGACCTTCACCAAACCATCCATAATATGAATGAAGAAATAGTGAAAATCACTGAATGGACTAAAAAGAATGGCCTCAAACTTAATCCACTCAAAACTCAACCTATTATAATTGGCTGCTCTCGTTTAATCAATGGCATAGACTTCCAATCAATTCCAAAAATCACTGTCGATGGGACTAGTATTTCCTATTGCAAATCAGTAAAAAACTTGGGAATCATAATGAATACTACTCTTGACTGGACTGAACATGTTGTAGGCACCTGCAAAAGAGTTTTCTCTGCCATGCACTCTTTGAAGAAAATGCAAGACATCCTTCCCAGGCATATACGACTACTACTTGTCAAAACTCTCATTTTCCCATACTTCATGTACTGCAATTCAGTTATAAACGATATGACAGTAACACTCAATGAAAGGTTGCAGCGTAGTCAGAACTACTGCATGCGTTTTGTTTACTCCCTACAACGTCATGAGCATATAACCCAATCCTATATTCATAGTAACACCTTAAAATTACCTGATCAGAGGCTTATCAGAATACTTAAACTTCTAAAAAGCATTCTCAATAGTGGAACTCCTAAATATTTTAAAAATGATTTTAAGTTTGTGTCTGAAGGTAGGAGAAACAACGTTTCCCACACCAGAAATGGTAACAGAACTCTTAGGATGCCAAATCACCGGACAACACTTTATACTAAGTCTTTTGTTGTTAGTGCTTGTCGTGCTTGGAATCTACTCCCACTTTCAATTAGGAATCATGAGAGCCGAGTGGGCTTCTCCCTGTCTCTGAGGAGACATCTATTGGAGAAAATGGCAGCGTCTGTCCGGCCTTGAAGCAACTGCATGATCAATAATACTATAATCCTTTAAGTTAGGTTAGGTTATTATCTATAATCTAAATTATTTATCTATTCATTTTTATAATACTTTTTTTTGAATCCACAAATAATTTTTAATATGCTTTCATTTTTTGTTTTAATGTATAAATGTATAATGTGAAACTTTTTAATTTTAATTTATCTCATTTGAATTGATTTATTGCATTTAGATAACCCATTTTAGAACATAAATCATACACATCAATGTAAACTAGTAGGACATGATGAGGTAAAAGGTTAAGTGTAAGAATGGCCTCAATGGCCAAGACTTCGCCTCTTTGTGTAATTCATCTCTCAGATCCAGGCTCTATTTTTGTTATGTTTTTTATTTTTTAAACAATCGCATCCATAGTTTGTAATTTACCTTAAAATAGTTAATATAGTTGTATTTATAATCTTTTCTACTCAAACTATTCAACCATTATAATTAATTTTCAAAAGCAACTGTACTTGACTTCAACTAGGGGATCTGAGAGTTGCTAATATTAATAATACTTCTATCATTCATTCATATACATTGTAAATTTACACAAATAAAGTCATCTGAATCTGAATCTGAATCTGAATGTCCCTGATTTCTTTTTGATAGAAATAGGAAATCGCGACATGATCGATTTGGAATTCTCCTTGTGCTAAAATTGGCGATCTCCAGGTCTTTTATTTCTTCGGATTTTTGTTGAACGATGTTGAACTGAGTTTTAGGTTGAATGTTTGAAAGAGTTGGATTAGTCTCATTCCGTTTTTTTTTGGTCATTTTGTGGGCGGGGAAGAGTCCAACAGTTTTCCTGTATTTTTTTCTCTGCCTATTTGTGCATTAAAGTCACCAACTAGAATTTTAACATCCGTTTGAGGTAATTTTAAAATTTCATTTTCTAGTGTTTCCCAGTACTTTTCGGTTTTTTCCTTGTTTGTTCTGTTTTCTCCATTACAGGGATAATAATAATAATAATTATTATTATGATGTACAATAAATATAATATATTTTATGTATATGTATTCATTGTAACTATTTACATAGAGAAGTGGAAGAATTGCAGCGGGTTATGAGTTTATTGATTGATCATTGATTTCTTCTTTTTGACAGGTTCAGCTTGTACTGAAATCTAGGTAGGCTACATTTATTTTTCAATTCAGACGACAAAGTGTTCAGACCCAAAACAACAAATGCAACATAAAAATATCAATATTTTCCTGCACTGTATACAAATATCGATATTTTCCTGTACTGTATATAAATATTGATATTTTCCTGTACTGTATACAAATATCTATATTTTCCTGCACTGTACATAGATATCAATATTTTCCTGAACTATATACAAATATTCCCTGCACTGCATATAATTATATCAATATTTTCATGTACTCTATACAAATGTCGATGTCTTTCCTGCACTGCAAAAAGCACCTGCAAAACAGCAGATGCAAAATACAAGTATCTATATTTTCCTGCACTGTATATCAAGGGCGGTTCCAGGACCGATTTTCGGGGGGGGGGGGGCATTGGTCCATGGTGGCAAGCCCCCCCCCCCCCCGTATGGAATATGGAGCTGCCTAGCAGAAAGCGGGGTCCGGGGGCTCTCCCCGGGAAATTGTTTTAAAAACGTACCTTAAAAAGAGCATTTTATAGTGAAAAATCTTGTTATATATGTTGGATTTTGTGTCTGTAGCCAAACCTATCTATACAAAATTCTTTCAAAAATTGTTCAATTTTAGTATTTTTAAAATCTATTTCAATAAATTTTAATATTCAAATGTAACTTGGATAGTTAAATAAAAGTTTTGTGCAGTTCTAAAGACAAACATGTATTTAAAGATGTTACAAAACATGGATTGATGGCCATTTGCAAATATATCAAAGCATGATATCAAAGGACAGTAACATACCGATATTTAAAGAGCAAACTCGAGTCTTCTGGGGCCCTTATTTGCAAAACTTTCAATCACTTTATCAATGTTTACATCGATGTTTCTGTGAACATGTATTAAGGGGCCCACACACTAGCGAGTTTGGCTCGCGAGTAAGACTCGGCCAGCCGGACTCGGGAGAAAATCACTAGTTAGTGGGCTGTTTTCTCCCGAGCCGAGCCGAGCCCAGCCAGACTCGCGCAGGGTTACAAGCGCGGCTGGGCTCGGCTGGGACTCGCTAGTTAGTGGACGTTTTCCGAGCCGAGCCAGGCTCGGCACCTCATTATAACATAGCAGATGGTCAGAAAGCAAGTATTTGCACTGTTCACAAGACGTAAAAATAAGTTAATTGAGTTATCTATTTAAGTTTGTATATTTACTATTACTATGACTGAAAATACCGAGTTAAACTAATGTATAAACAGAAAAATAAGAAAGAAACCGTATATTAAAATTTGAATATTCAAGAAAAAATAAAAATGATAATATTGCAGTGTAGAGCTTATTTTTAATAAAATACAAATAAATATTCGAATGTTGTTTTTTCAACAAAAAATACCTACAGTAACATAAAAATAAAATTTAAAAAAAATAATTTCAATAATAATAGCTGCTAACAGATAAATTGTGTATAAAATAAATAAATAATTATTGAATAATAATGATAATAATAATAATAGTACATCCCTTTGCATGTAAGTCCAATGCCCATTTTATATTATTTATTATTATAACATTATAACATTATCATTATAAATATAACAGTATTTAATAAATTGCAATATAACAATTAATTACTTCGATAAAAGTGAAAAAAAAATGGAAGTAATTAAAAAATAGAAATTGAGTAAAAAGTAGATGAAATTAATTCTATATTTCATCTGACCTTTTGAATTCTATGGAATAGGCCCCCTATTACACTTTTCCATATTTAATTGTAGATGTTCTTCTTCTTCTGAGGATGAAGCCCACATAGGTCTGAGACCTGTGCGTGGGTAATGAGTTGGATGATGGTGATTGATGAGTTGAACCTAAAGTTTTAGGTGGGTTCCGAACCACCGGGATGTGATTTTACAGCAGAGAACAGTCTCTTTTTTGCTGGCCAATCTAATCGGTCACCGTTACAAACAGGACCTACGAGAACGCAGCTTATCTCTATCTGATTGAACAGATACCTGCTACGCCTCGCGGCTATCACTTCCCTAATTATAGATCTATATCTATATCTTTAATTATGTTATAGATCTATAAGAAAGATACTTGTTGTGAAAATAATTGTTATAAAAAACATAAATCGTGCCTATAAACTCTCTGACATCTTTTTCTCTTATGTCAGAAAAAATTAGAAGAAATAAAACATTTTTTAATAATAATAATAATCAAATTTCAAGAATTATGAAATTTTAGCAAAACCAATACTCTCTCTAGAGCATAAAATGACCTTTCAAATGAGATATTGATTGTAATTTGAAGATTTTGAGATTAGATGAGCTATATGGATCAGAATTAACATGGGCGCACTCCAGCCGACCTTGAAAAGTAGCCGAGCCGGACTCGGGAAGTTCACAACACGTTAGTGGTGATTTTCTTCCGAGTCTTACTCGCCGAGCCAGACTCGCGAGTTTGGCTCGCGAGCCTTACTCGCTAGTGTGTGGGCCCCTTTAAGCTGAGACCCGTTAGGCGTGATTCACCCATCTTCGCCCTCAGCCAAGTCTTCACTCTTCTCAAAGTTGAGAATGTCCTTTCGGCTGTAGCCACACTTACTGGAAATGAAGTACCGGTGCTCGTTCCAATTGGAATAATAATTGAGGAGTAATAATAAAAGCAGTTGATAATAGGAGTCATGATAAAATTCTCTCATTCATAATGATTATTTGGGCTGACAAAACTACTTTTTAGGCGTAAAATGAATCTCAAGATAACCCTAAAAAGTGGAATACACGTTGTTTGTGATATTGAAGTGATAAAATTATCCATTTTCATTAACTAATTTACATTCAGTTTGATAAATGCATCTACTAATTTACTTGGATTTATTTTATTTTTATTGAATATTTATTCGCCAAAAAAAAAATTAGATACTGTAGTAAATTACAAAACATGCATGATAACCTACATACACTTTTCATTTACATTACATATAAAATTAAATACATACAAATTTCATACAAATTTCATAATAAAAATGTCAATTAAAATAGATCCAAATGATTTGGCACAGCCAGCAAAGTTAAACTTGTGCGCTAGCTGTGAGTTCATAAAGCAAACAGTAAAGAGCAAAGCAATACAAATGCGACAAACGAAACGAAACAAGACAAAAATAAGTGAAGATAATTGCAATAATAATGCTTCTTAAAAAAAAATACAATGGTAAAATTTGAATAATTTTTCGAAAAATCAAAATACAGGTGATAACCAAAACAAATCATATAGCCCCAATTTATTCATCTAATGAAAATTAATGAAGAAAATACAAAAAATGAAATTCTCAGTTATGAGCACATCCCAGTGCTTAATCATATTAAAAAATATATATAATATAGAAGACAGAAAGACATTCAAAACTCAAATGAATCACGAACAGACTTACTAACATTTAGGTAATGTAGAATATATATTTTGCTCAACCCATAAATTTATTTCTCTGATTAGTGCTTTAGTAATTTTTGAATTAATGAATTTTATCGGAATTTTGTTAGAAAATATATTGCAAAGATAGGTGAATTGGTGTCGACAAACTACCAATTTTATTAGGTTGATATTGAAATTATTTAATGCTAGTGAACGAGTCTGATACGGAATATCCCTAACCTCTAGATTTTTTCTATCCTTATTCAAGTGCAAAACAATCCTCGTTACATACATCTGTCTAAGTGTGGGTACTTTTAATTCTTCAAAAAGTTTCTTGCTTGGGTATCGTCTTGGTTTACCCAGATTATATTGAAAGATTAAAATATTACTTTTATTAGATTGTGTTACAAATAATTTATTCCAGAAAACCTTTGCATATTCATATTGTTTATTGTTTAAAAAAAAATTAAAATTATTTGTAGAGTTCCAGTTGAATAAATTCTTTTTTTAGCTCTAACTAGTAACAGTAATATTCAAATTCATGAATTTTTTCACTTGAGTTCGTTGATCTATTAATTTCAACATTTAAACTGCAAAAACAATGTGTAATCATAAGAGAATGCTTGAAAGAGGCTCTCTTCAGGTTCAGACATTTCAGAACATTATACAGTGCCCATCGCTACACTATTCCATTACAGCCCAAACATTCATAATTCAGAATCATTCACATCATAGCTATATGCATGGGCGTCCATCAATATGGGCAAGGGGGCTCGAGCCCCCCCCCCCCCTAGAATCCAGTTTTTTGTTTTAAACACAAGTTTACACAAGAATCCAGTTTTAAACACAAAATGGCTCCCAGGCCCCCCTAGATTAAGTAAGATGGACGCCCACGGCTATGATTAACCTTGAATTCAATAAAGAAAATAAGTACCTGGAAGAGTGGCCAAAATTTTCATAACATCATGGATTGTTGGAAATATGTTTGAATCACAGGCGTCTAACACTTGAAGAATATGTTCAGGGAGTTCAACATTTTTCTCTTTCTCCTTTTCCCAGTGATTCTTCCATAATTCCAATTCACCTTCAAATGTTAAAATATTTGTTTGGATATCCCCATTTCCTACAATAGGAGAAAAATGTTCAAACCCTTTAATTAAATTTCCAAATAGTTCATCTTTTTTTTCACTCAGAATGAAAATTGTAGGAATAATTCCTCGAAGACCAAAACATTCCAATGTGCTTGTGCCCAGCCTGGATGTCAAATCAGCACAAACATTATCCAGGAGAGGTAAATAAATTGACCTTCTATAGTATTTTTCGATGTCTCCTGGGTAGTTTTCTCTGTTTCTCTGTCTGCCTGCCAGTCTAGGGAATTTCAATTCAATATCCATTTCCTCTGCGAACTCACTGGTTTTAACAAATATTCTATTGAAATTTTCTTCACATTTGGACCATCTTTCTTCCAATACAGTCAACGTGTTACTTACTGCAGTAAAGGCTTGATGTGTATCAAGCGATGGCATTTGTAAAAGTCGACTAAGAGGCAGTGAGATTCTTAAAACATCAATCAGTGACATCATTGAAATCAAAAATTCTGGCGTGCATAGAGTTTTTTTTTTTTTTTTTTTTTTTTTTTTTTTTTTTTTTTTTTTGTAGATTACGTCTTGGAGACTCCAGTTAAGGAGTATAAGACAAGTCAGATCAACAATATTATGCACTAGATACCATAATTACTTCAATTAGTTGAGGTGAGGCTTAATTTTCATGTGAAAGGAACTCTTGTACACTATAAAAAGCTTTATCAACTAAATATTTCTTCAATTGATTTTTAAATATTTCTATATTTTCAAGACTCTTCAAAAACTGCGTTAGCTTGTTGTAGAATTTCCTACCAATATAACTAGGTTTTTGTTTGAATAGGCTACTATTGTGACTCACCAAGTGATAATCTCCTCGGCTTCTTGTATTATAATCATGTACATCAAGATTTTGGTTAATATCATTCGTTTTTACATATAGAGTAGCTTCATACACATATAAGCAGGGTACAGTTAGGAGACCAAGTCTCTTGAACAACGGCCTACATGAATCTAATCTATTTACTCTTTCTATACACCTAACCGCTTTCTTTTGGATCTTAAACACCCTATCAAGATTTTGTTTTGATGAATTACCCCATACTAAGATAGCATACCTAATATGTGACAGTAAGAGCCCATGGTAAGCTGTAAAAAGTAACTTTTTGTCATTCAATCTAGCGAGCTGTCGCAGGACAAATACCCCAGATGAAATTTTACTACATATTTTCTCAATGTATGGAGTCCAGGTCAATCGTCTATCCAACGTAACTCCTAGAAATGCAATTTCTTCTTCCTGGTCTAATTGATTATCGTTTACAAACACGTTTATAGCCCTATCTTCATTTAAATTATGTTTGTTTTTGAATTGAAGGTATTGGCATTTTTTACTATTTATAGTTAATTTCAACTGGTTTAAAAATTGGACAATGGACTGCACACCTATATGGGCAATTATTTCTAAATTATCTAGAATGGAATTGCTGAAAATGAGTGATGTATCATCAGCAAATAAGAGGGCTCTACCACTAATTAATTCTTTAGGTAAACGGTTGACATATAACAAAAAAAGCAATGGACCTAGTATTGACCCTGAGGCACTCCAGCTTGCACCTCTAATTTATTAGATTTATTCTTTACTATACTATTACCAACTACTGTAGTTAGTTCTACACATTGTTTTCTCCCAATAAGATATGATTCAAACCATTTCAGTTCAACCCCATTTACACCTACATTTTGCAGTATTTCCAATAAAGTTCTATGATTAACACAATCAAATGCCTTTGACAGATCTAAGAAGATTGCAGTAGCTTTATCACCTGAATCTAATATATCTATTAGTTTTTCAACTAGAGAAACTATGGCTGTTTTTGTTGATCTCCCTTTCTGGAAGCCATGCTGTTCATCACAGATAAAGTTAGCTTCTTGAAGGTGCAGAAGTAACCTATTTAGAACTACTCTTTCAAAAATTTTACTTATTACATTTAAAATACTAATGGGCCTATAGTTTTCTACCTTTTCTCTATCGCCACTTTTGAAGATTGCCAAGATCTTCCCCTCTTTTAAATTATCTGGAAAAACACCTTGTTCTAATGAATGATTGATCAGATGAATCAAAGGGTCTAACAATTGATCTTTACATTCTTTCAGAATTTTACTGGATACCCCATCCATTCCTACAGTTTTTTTATTATTTAAACTATCAATGATATTTGACAACTCGTCTTGGCATACTGGGTGGAATTTTAATTCGTTCTGAATCCCCTCAGTATTCCTCATGTTTGCATCACTAATACCTGTATTAAGAGATTTTTGAAGATCCTTAGCAACCAGTTGATAATATCTGTTAAAGAAATTACAAATGTCTACACTATCATCAATATATTTTTTATTTTCGTTAATTATTCTGGGGACACTAGTATAAGCAGCATCTACATGAGCTACTTGCCTATTTTTGTTTATTACATCCCACACTGCTGTGTTAAAGTACACACTATTATTCAAAATTTCAGCTGTTTTCTTACATTTCGCTCTTTTCACTTTTTTCATATAGTTTTTCTTTAGAGCTTTGTAATTATCTTCACTTAACATATTTCTAGATAGTTTGAATTCATCATATGCATCTTTAACCCTATTTCTTTCTGCAAGGATATCATCAGTTATCCACTCTTCAATCTTGTCTAATTTGTTCTTTACAGGGACTTTTTTAACTGGACAACTCATAGTAATATGAAACCTTAAAATATTAATGAAACTATCATATTTGTCATTTAAACTATTGCTATTGTAAACCCTACTCCAGTTTTCTTGTAGCAGATTCTGCTTCATACAATCGATATTCCCCTGTTCACATTGTTGAATTTCTTTCATTACTCTACTCTTTTTAATTGATTTATGACCTTGCAACCCCACCTCTAAGATTTGATAGTCATGATCAGATAGTTCCGAGCCGCCTAATCTTGTTTTAGAGTAATCTATATTAGTAAGGATGTTATCAATTATTGTTTGTGATGTTCTTGTGACTCTGGTATATTCATGAACTTTTATTTCCAAGTTATTCATGCAAATAATATCCTTTAAATCTTCTGTCATTTTATTCTGTGTTGCAAAGTCTGTATTGAAATCTCCCGCTACAATAACGTTTGTAAAACGAGTAGTAGTAATCTCTAAAAGCCTATTGAATAGTTCACAAAAATTGTTCCATTCCCCATTTGGTGACCTGTAAATACCTAACACCGCTACTTCGAAATTATTGTCGATTTTTACTCTCAAACCAGTAACTTCTAAATCCATTTCCACAGCAAATTTCTCTGCATATTCTAAATTAAATATTTGCATATTTTTAGCATTTTTAGTGAAGATAGCTACTCCCCCACTTCGATGAGATGTCCTGCAATACGACGTTTTCAATGAATAGTTTGGAATATTAAGTTGTGACAATTCATCTTCTTTTAAACCATGCTCTGTGAAAATAGCTATATCAGGAGCCTCTTCTTTAAAAAATACTTCGATTCTATCTATTTTGTTACGAATGTATTGAATATTCTGATGGAACACAGTGAGTACCGGTACTTCCCTATCATCCCTTATTACTTTATCGTTGCTTTTGTATATTGAAGTAGATTTACTTAATCTCTTAGAATCTTGAGAGCCTATCAGATTGCTACAAGAGTTCCTTCCACTAATGCTATCCTGATTTTTTGATCGATTAACGTCTTTTAATACAATTGAAGATATGAATTTATCATCTGAAACTAGTTTCCCTTCCCGGTTTTGAGCCACTTTACTAAAAAAGGTTCGTTAGATGATTGTTTAGGAGAATTATTGACAGTAGATTGCAAACGACTTTCAATCAGCTCTGCCAGCCTATTACAAAATATTACTTTGCCAGATTGATTTAGATGTAGACCATGATTAGTGAAGTTTTGTTTTTTCAGCCTTTCATTTAGAAAACAAATCCCCAACTGCTTAGAATTCTTATTTTTTAGGCTGTTGATTGTATTATGAATTGATTTATTTGTTGACTTAATGGCTTCATTTAGCTCTGGCCTATCAAACCTATACGGAATTGTACTTATTATTACATTAGTTTTTTGGCTGAGTGGCACAATCTCTTTAATTTTTTCATTTATTTCAGGAAGATGTTTTAGATTAGGTTCATTTATATTGTTTGAGCCACCCAGTACTATTAGAAAATCGTTTTTTCCAAAATCTTTAGTTTGTTCCTGTGCTGACTCTACGATAGCGTTTATAGGGGCACTTGGTTTGAAAAAGCTCTGAACTTCATACTTATTTTTTAATCTTTTATTTAGTAGGTCACTACAGTCTCGTCCATGACTGGATGTCAAGAGCAGTACTCTACCTTTCCTATCGTTATTTGCCCTTACTTTAGTTTTGGTTGCTGTTTGCAAAACCTGACTATACGTTTTTGTTTGACCATTTCTATTTATTTTTTCCCCATTTGATTTAGGTTCTACTTTTTTTGTATTGATCAGAGGTTCAGATCTTACATTAGCCAAGTTTATTTTTGATTTTAATATTTCGATTTCCTCTGACATAGACCTACATTGACTCGTGAGATTTAGTATTTCAGTTTTATGGTCTTCCTGCTGCAATTTTACAATAACTTCCAGAGATTTTATGTGATCCACTAACCCTATTCGTTCTTCCTCAGAATTTTTTAGTGATGTTTCTAATTTTGTTTTCAATTTGGTGTGATCACTCAATAGTTTAGCAACCTTTTCTTCTACATCTACAGTAGCTTTAAGAGCTGTTGGAGATTTTTTCGTTAATAATTGCTGAGATCGCGTAGCTACTTGAGTTTTAGTTGAACAATTAGATTTAGATGCCTTGTTTGGACTCATTTTCCTAGCTAAAAATTGTTTTCAATTGATTTTAGTTAAATGTTTAATGAAATATTACTTAATTTATTACAATTGTCAACTTGAGACTATTTAATTACAAGAAAATTGATCATTATCGGTACACCTAACCTCGAAAATAGAATTTGACTTTTTATTTAAATACTTTAACTTATATTAGACAAGTTAATGATGTAAATTATTAAGATATTATAAATACTAATAATAATAAACAAAAATACTACTTATCCGTTCGAATTAAAATTCTATGCTTCAAAATTCGCAGAGCCTGTTCAGACAACGTATGCACAGTACCACTGCTACCTCAGTTAAGCAGAGTGGCAGCAACCGATGTAGAAGATGAATCTCTCAATGATGAAATACATGTTAGGGCTTCAACTATTTGGAAAATCCCAGATCTAAACTGTATCACTGCTTCATGTCGCTCAACCTATCCTGTTTTGCATAGACTAGTTAACTGATGCCCTAATTTCAATTTTAAAACTTGATTCCTTTTGGCCGACATATTAAAAAATGACAGTACCATTTTTATAGTTCCCACAGCATTTCTAATAGAGGAAACTTTAACAGAGGTTGAGAGAGAGTTATTCAAGGAATGATTCAGACATGGGCATGGTGTGTGTGCACTTGGGCATTATTCGACAGGTTACTGCTGTCTAAATTCTAAATAGTTGAATAGTAAATTCTACAGCTGTAAATTTATTTTTAACAGTGAATTGTTTAATATTCAATAATAGTAGATTCAGGTTGACAAGAATGGTCCACTATTCCAAGTCTATGATTCTATTCTGTCGAAAAAATTGAATATTGAATATTTTATCAGGGCACTTCAGTTTTTCGGGGGGGGGGGGGGCATGGCCCCCCATGGCCCCTCTCTGGAACCGCCACTGCTGTATATAAATATCGATATTTTTCTTGTAATGTACCCTGTAAGCTGGCTCACAGCGGTTATTTGATACCACTTCACGTTGCTATCTCTAACAAATGCGTACTCCCCATCAAAATTTCCTCTTCCTGGTCCTTTACTCCCTTCCACCCCTTCTTTACACATGCCGACAACAGCAGAGTAGACATTGAATTCGAGTTGGAGACAGATGGCAACAAGGGCAGACCCAATAAAACAGTAGATAACATTTGGAGTGTTCAGTACACAGTCATGTACTCCACTTTACGCGGCCTTTCAAGGTGCAGATTGTAGTATGTCTTATCTCTTTGCCACTCATCCTACCTTTAAATCATTTATCTCACTTGCACTCCCTCATTTACCTATTCATTCACATTGACTTGCCAATACTTCTTATACTTGTTGTGCCCACTAAAATAATAATGAGAATATTTATAAAAATTGAGTAAAAAAATAATTTAAATTTTTTTTTATAAATATAGATCCAAAAATGCTTCGTTACTGAGTTATAGAAGGCGGAAGTTGACAATTTACCCATTTAAAAATTTGCAGTGCCTTCATTTTACTTGTAATTTGTCAGGTTCTATATGTAATATACGCAGGAAAATCGTAAAAAAAGTTGGAAATCAGTAATCACTATAATTTTTCAATATTCAAAACAATATGCAGAAATGGCCCAAAAACAGGATTTGCAACTCGGTTAAGGCGAGCGAAGCAACTATCCATAAATTATACTGATACAACGCTAAAAATCTATATTCTAAAACCGTTATAGTTATTTCACTTTATTTTCCCTGTCCCTTGCACCAATATCTGCCATGTATTTCATCATTTATCATACAAGCCTACAGTTTGTTTGTTTTGAGGATGAAGCCCACATAGATGCCACTGGAAATAGATGCCTAGACTTGTGCGTGGGTAAAGAGTTGAATGATGGTGAATGATGAGTTCGACCTACAGTTTAAGGTGGGCTCCGAACCACCGGGAAGTGATTTTACAACAGAGAACAAAGTCTTTTCTGCTAGCCAATCCAATCGATCACCCTTACAGAGAGGGCCCAGAAGTTTGTAGCTCATCTTTATCTGGATTATTTGTTAAAAAGCGGCTATCACTTCAGTTCACTTGTTAAAAATTACTTAAAGTTTCCTGAAGAATTTATTTATTCATTTGATGAACTCAACATATTATGTTATAGGCCACATGCAGAATACAGTAGTCAAGTCATACACAATAAATATCAAGGAGAATTACGTTTATTTAATATCGTATCAACAATACCCACAAAGAGTAGCCTACTGCATTTTCTTTTACCGTATGTGCAAAATGAATCTCATTCTCATCATTCAATACACAAAGATCGTTTCCTCGAAGAATAATTATTCCTACAGAATTTCTTCCAATATATTTATTGTCATGCCTCGTAATTCAACAATAAAGGTGTTCATCATGGATTGAATGTGACGGTATTGAACATGGGTAACCTCGTTTATTTCAAAAATGGTTTCCTCATAGAAGAAGCAATTTCTTAAAATATGAAACCACGTTTTCGGTCAATGCCGATCTGAATAACAGGCGGCCGAAATTGGAGACTGCACTTGGACCCAATCTTGCTTGATTTAGTGATTGAGTCCTTCTATTCCTCATCCTGTGCCGACATGAAACCATTTCCACAATACAAGCGCCATCTTCCTCCTCCATTTTCATCACAAGCAGCTTATAAATATCTGACAAGACCGCCTCGAAAACACGATCTCTATCTTTTATCATTCATGTTATTCATGAGAAAAATAGTCGCTACGAGATATATACGGTATGCTAAGATAGACATGTTTTCCTTACATTTCACACGCAAAAAGCTGCTGGTGTTTGCAAATAATGTGATGCCTCCATGTGTAGGCCTATTCCACATTGACATTATGTTAAAAAAGTGTGCTTTCAGTGAATGTCCATTGTTTTGAAAAAGCCTCCCAGATATCTAGAAAAAACCTATGGAGTATGAGACGGATGGGCAATTATGTACAATATTATTCTTATTCACTAGCTATTACTATTACATTATTATTGTGGTGAGGCTCAATTTTGATCTGAAAGCAGCTCTTGTACACTATAAAAAGCTTGATCAGAGCTTCAAATTTATCAAGCTTATTAGGCTTATGAAGCTTTATAAAAGCTTATTAAATCATCAGAGTCTTCAAGACGCAATCTCCAGTAATAAATAATCAACTAAATATTTTCTTTATTGTTTTTTTGTTGGAATAAACTACTTTTGTAACTCAACTGATAATTTCCTCAGTTTTGTGTATTATTATCATGTACGTCAAGATTCTGGTTTATAACACTCTTTTTTACATAGCCTATAAAGTAGCTTCATACACATATAGGCAGGGTACACTCAGAAGAAAAGGTCTCTTATAATAAAATGCCTTAGACCGATTTCAACTTGCATAAGTAGAGTTGTGTGACACACACTATTAATTGAATATGAAATGGTGGCTCTGGTGGCGCAGTTGGCTGGAGAGCTTGTCTGTGATTAGATAAACCCTGACTGTTTTCTGACTTCTTTTTCTGCAATCTTGAGTTCGAATCTCATTCAGCCATGGATGTTCCTCATCATTCATCCATTCACCTCATTAGTCACGCACAAGTCTCAGAACTCATGTGAGCATCATCCGACTACAAAAAATCAATACTCAGCTTTGCGGCCGTGCCCCCCCCCCCCTAAGATATACCAAAAATGACAGAAGTGCTGTAATGATATTAATATTATTATATTAAACAACATTTCTTCATTGGAATAACATATTAACTTGATTACATAATATGTATGTATGTATATAGTACCATAGCCGATTTCGACTGTAGGCGACTTCATACCTGAACACTATGTTTTAGTCCAAAGATCGTACTACACAAACAAGGATAGTGAGGTAGTTTGTGATTGCTTTCCTCACTGAGCTAACAGATCTGTATCAGTGTGCCAAGCCCACCGAACTCTGAAGTTCTATACTTGACAGAATTCACATGCACCTTTACACAGGGTCTGGCTGCACAAGTGAGTGTGCGTACTATAATAATAATAATAAGGAAGATAATGGAGCAAACATTCAAGCAGTTTAAATAGTTTTTCAAGGAATCTGACTGATTTTAATCGCTTGACCTCGTAGGTTGGACTGGAATGGCGTTCCTGACTCAGCTTACAATATTCAATACCCAGCTATTCAATACTGAACACACGTTTCTTATTTCAATTACTGTTTTCTATAATACACTCACCTATCCTGAATGAACCGAGTCCCAGAGTGGGAATTTATTATTGTTTACACTTTACTAATGTATCAAACACTCTCGAAGTAAATTATTTCTGGTTTCCTGCACATCAAGATAGAACAAAAAAGTTGGTCGGTGGCAAACAGAGGCAATAAGTCAAGACAATATTGACTCAAGAGTGAGCTAAGTCAATAAGATGACGAAAGTAGCTGGAGAAGAATAAGTGCCAGGAAGAATAATGACTTACCTTCCACTTTTAATTTGTTTAATCAATGGGAAATGTCTCCCGACGATAAATTCAAGTCTAACCCTAGGAGTTGAACAAGCAAAGCTTGACAAACGGCCTGTACGCCAACAGGGAGCTATAGGTGGCAAGCTCAAATTTGAACTCTATTAAAAATACAGCAGTCTTCATTCACAACGTCTTTTATCAACTCGAAGAGGAACTGTCGTTTAGGTTATGTGGTACCTAAATGTGAAAAATTTACTTCAAGTTCAGGGGTGACATTTGGGAAGAGCAATTCGGCCATGTCCCCCAAGATTTGCTAAACAATGACAAAAATGCCTGTATTGATAAAAATATGGTATTGGACAAGCTTAGTCACCCAGCAAGATTTGCCAAAAATGACAAAAATGCGTGTATTGAATATAATATTTTATCTATTTATTAATACAGTAAAAAATACAACTTATTGTAAAGAAACAGGATTTTAGCCCAAAACTGTCTCTATTACTACATTTTTACAAGAGTCAAAATATTTGTAAGCATAGAGGTTTGGCGGGCCGCTTAGCGCAGTTGGTTGGGGCGTAGTAACTTCAGGTCGTGGGTTTGAATCCCGCTCCGCTGTAGTTAGGGTTACCATACGTCAGGTTTTGTCCTGACATGTCAGGATTTTGAGGCTCTTGTCAGGACTGCGGTCTTTTTAAACGAACTGTCAGGATTTGTTGACATTCAATTAAATACAAAATACTTTCTCAATATTTTGTATACAAGGAGAAAAATATTCAAATGCACATTACAGAAATTAATCATCTTGAAACTATTATATAAATTGGATAGACTGAATCAATTGTGAAACTAATTAGTATACTGTTATATTTGATTTGTCCAGCTTCCTTATCAAGTACATTTTTGTTCTTTGACACTGTTTTATAAAAATCTTCTCATGTCAAGTTTTTCAAATTGTATTGTATTGTATTGTATCAAGCAAAGCCTGAATTGAGGATATAGATAGGTTTCTTTCATTTGACCTCTGACTTCCCATCACAGAGAAAATTCTTTCTACGTTTGCGTTTTGGACAGTAATAGCAAAAATAATTGGCAGACAATAATTCAAGCATCCTTGCAGTACCTATATTGTTGAAAATTGATACCCACAAAACGTATGAGGCATTACACCGAGAAATGAGTCTTCTTGTTTCAATGTAAATTAATGTGTACAAAACTGCTATTTTGTCAAACAATTTTACATCACTGATGTGTATTGATTCCTCTACCACTCAAGTACCTAATGAATTGATGAAGCAGTTTGTTCAAAGTCAATAATCTAGCTTTTCTTCAGTAGCCAACCAGCCAATTGAAAATTTTTAAATCATCCATTCGTCCAAGTAGTCAATGCAAGTTAGATATTTTAATATCTTGCTCTAAAAGTTCCTTGTTTTCCAAAGAAATAGATTTTCGCAGCATCTCTTTGACTTTGAGAAGCATAAAACTTGCATTCCCTATTGCACTTGATATACAGAAATATATTTTATGTTTCGTATCACACAGCTATTACATTTTCGTAGTGTCAGGACTTTTCTGTTGAAATCGGACTTTTTGTCAGGACTTTTCAATTTTCCATATGGTAACCCTAGCCGTAGGCATTTATGTGTAATCATTTACCTCATTACCAACGCACAAGTCTCGGACTCATGTGGGCATCATCAGCCATAAAAATAATGTTTACGCTTTGATTTGAATATTACTTGAATCTTCTAGGAAACACAATTACCAAGTTCAATGTGAACGATTAAGCACTTTGAATGATTCTATTTGATACTCCCCAAATATTTCTGAATTTTTTAAATTGAATCCCTAAAATTTGGACTACATTATCCGAAAAGTTGATTCAATTTCAATGTTAAACAGATATTACCATAATTATTGGACAACATTTCTTTATCGAAATAACTTCGTAATAAGGAACATAATTTAATCAAAACTTAAGGAATTCAGATAGATTTCTTTTTAAATATGCCTGATGATTACCGTTAGCTCCTCCCCTTCTTGGGTTGAGCTGGAATGGCATATTTACTTGATAGAGCTTTTTATAGCGAACAAGAGTTCCTTTCATATCAAAATTAAACCCCACCTCAACTAATTTCATTTATTATTATTTCGTCGTATTGAAACCGTATTCAATTCTCTAACGGTGTACGACATGTCAAAAAATAGGGAAGTGATAGCCGCGAGCCGTAGAAGGTATCTGTTCAATCAGATAGAGATAAGCTGCGTTCTCGTAGGACTTGTTTGTAACGGTGACCGATTAGATTGGCCAGCAAAAAAGACACTGTTCTCTGCTGTAAAATCACTTCCCGGTGGTTCGGAACCCACCTAAAACTGTAGGTCCAACTCATCAATCACAATCATCCAACTCATTACCCACGCACAGTCTAAGACCTATGTGGGCTTCATCATAAAAAAAAGGTTCCACCACGCGGTGAAATTTTTTTTTTCTAATGCTTATAAATCTTAGTGCAAATTTCGAATTAGCCTTAAACAACCCAATTATTCAGTAATTAAATGAGCATTGGAGAAAACCTCATAGCACTCTCTCAATGAATACGGAAAGCTTTCAGTTTATATAATTATGTTTGAGGGCTACAATAAATTTATTTGAACTGTTAATATTTTTCAGTTCATCTGTCAAACAATTGAAAACCCTGAGTCCCGTATAATGTGGTCCCCCCTCCAGCAGTCTATGTGTAGGATACTGTAGGGTAGTCATTTTATGCCTAGTAGTGGAGTATCTGTGTGAAATGTTATTCTCCATGAATTTCTGTTTGTTACTAAAAACAAAAGATGCAATATCCAGAAAATAAAGGGCCGGAATTGTTAGCAATTGGAGTCTTTTAAAAATTGGTCTAGGCTACATGACACCCTAGAGTCAACCCCCTCAATCACCCTGATTGCCTTCTTTTGCTTCCGAAAAATCGTCTGAAGGTTGGTTTCACTGCTACCCCAAACAAAATACTGTATCGGATGTGAGACAGAAAATAGCCGTGATAAACAGCTAACTAATTGATGTAGTAATTATGGTAACTAGTAGCCCAGTCAATGAAGGATTTTATTCGCAACTAATTAGGGGAAAGCTGGATTTTTCCCTGATGATAGACAGAGGTACATTTTCCCAAAAGTCCCCACTTCTCCCCCTTGTGCTTCACCCCCCCCACCCGCCCTTGAACTTGTTATTTGCAAGCTTTTGCTATAACGCGCATATCTAGTATAACAACGCTGACAACGTTGACACCAGACCTGAGCCAGCCAGGTCACTCGATAGTATAAGTAACTAGTATAAGATAGTATAAGTAACTAGTATAAGATAGTAAATTATTGTTAATCTGACTTGTCTTATAATTCTTAAGTGGAGTCTCCAAGACGTAATATACAAAAAATGGCGCTTCTCTAAAAGTTATAAATTTTTATTGTTCATGAATACACACAATAACTCTTTTTGGTAATTCCGAATTCGGTAATTCCCAGTCAGCGAGCTTGTTTTCTTTAGATTGTATAAGCATAATCTATGATAATATAGTCTATGAAAAAACATAATTCCAATAAGAGTGGCCGTAGCCTAGTGGGTTAGCGCTGGATTGCTTGCCCAAAGGTCTTGGATCCGATCCCCGTCTGACCGAAATATTTTTACTGAGATCACTCCCGTGTTTCGGAGGACACGTAAAGCCCATCGCTCCCGGCTACCTAAAAAACAGTCGTTCAGTCAAGTCAGAGGCCCTGAACTTTGTTTAGGTGCGACCTGACAACGCTGACACCAGACCTGAGCCAGCCAGGTCACTCGATACTATTATTATTTTGAATTTCAAGTGCTCAAAGCACAATATTTGATTTGTTTATGTACTATATTTAGCCAGCTTTCTTCTATCTATTAGAACCAGCGAACCTGCTGGTTTTTGTATAAATTTGAACCCCCAGGGTCCAAGCGGGGTCAAGAGGTGCTGTGTAGGGGGGCTTCCCCCTGTCTAGACAGTTGAAGCGAGCAAAGCGAGCCTGCCAGCTATAACCATTATTATTATAAAGATTATTAGGATTGCATTTGATCATTCAGCAAGTTTGAGCCGTTGACACATGCTCAACATTTTGGCAGAGCCACGTTTCCCCAGAAATATATAAACGGCAAGTTATTTCGAACTTCATGAGAAGAGGTATCAGCAGGCCTGCACTGAATGAATACTGAAATAATGAGCGTGGGGAAGGAGGCTTACATTTAACTGTGGAGACAACAGGCTCTTATGTGTCTCCTAAACAGATGTATAAAAAGTACAAATTTTAAATCACAAACTTTTAAGGTCCAACTCATAAATCAACATAATCCAACTCATTACCCACGCACAGGTCTAAGACCTATGTTGGCTTCATCCTCGAAAAAAGAAGAAAAAACGTATATGCTAAAAATGAAAATATATGTATATTGTGATGAAAAAAAGACTAAAGAACAGTGATTAGACATTAAATTTGTAAAAGGGGGAAATGAAGTGCTGAATAAAATAATGGATAAAAAGAAGAAAAATCAATACAATAACATAGTAATATGTTCGAAATGGTCTGAAAGCTTCAGGCTTCAAATAATAACTGTCACGTAACAATTCAATCGATGAATAGGATAAGAGCGATAACCTCTACAAAAAAAACATTTTTTTAAAATCAACCATGAAGAACTGGCGACTAATAGCATTGAAGGGATAACAAGTCCAAAAGCAATTACTCCCTATGTCAAAGCGATTTGTTGGCGAGGGAGTGAAATGTCTTTGTAGGGGGGGGGGGAAGCTTGTCAAGGGGGTAAGAGGGGCTGTAATTACTCGCTTAATAACTTGTTAATATTCAGTCAGTCTGTGTATTTGCTGCGTGCTGTCGAGGCCATCACTAGCGAGTTCGCTACTCTCCTCAAAACAGTTTTATTTAATAGTTGGAGGCAGTTTCTACAACCCAAGCTGCTCGCTCCTGAACATTCATGGTGCAATTTTAGTATTATGACGTTGTTAAACGGTACAGGGACAACAGCCTATCGTATTGCTCTAGACAACCCTAACAGTAACCTATATTGAGGTTTCAAGCATGAGAGTATCTGATAAATTAGAACAATACATTGGATTCAGGATAGTCTGGGAAAGGGATGACCAATGATTTTATGCTGTTGGCTCCAAGCACTGAATCCTGTTGTCATAGAATAAGAGAAGGAGGGGTTCTCTAACAATTGAAATAATAATAAAAATTATAAACCCAAGTGGTTGGAAGAACGCAAAAAAGCCTTTTCAGAAACGATGAAAGCCTATTGGGGTAATAAGAAAAACAAAAGGATTACATGACTGAGTCTTTTGCTTATCGGCTTATCGTCTTCCGTCTTGGGAGAATTCGCCAATAATAATAATAATAATAATAATAATAATAATAATAATAATAATAATAATAATAATAATAATAATAATAATAATAATAATAATAATAATAATAATAATAATAATAATAATAATAATAATAATAATAATAATAATAATAATAATAATAATAATAATAATAATAATGGATCGTACAATTAATAGAAAATTTACCCCAGGTGGTAAAATCCACTCATTTCACCACATAACATCTAAAGAAATGACAACCGGTCGATCGGATTCTGGGGGACCGGAATTGCACGAAATCATGAGTGAAACAGTCTATGCTGGTGAGCCTCCTAAAACAAAACGCAAAATTAAAGAACTCAAAAACTGCATAGGAATGATTAATATTCAAACACTAGTCCAAACTGGAAAACTTCATGCATTAACAGAAGAAATGAAAAAACAGAAAATACAAATTCTCGCAGTCCAAGAGACTAGATTTCCAGATAATCAAACTATAGACTATAATGGCTTCAGAATATTCAAAAGTGAAACCAACAGAAAGGTTGGTAGAGGAGCAAATATGCTCGGAATGGCTTTTTTGGTGGAGAAATCAATTCTGAAATCCATTAAGTCTGTCAAACCAGTAAACAATCGGCTGATGACCATCCGAATCAAAAATAAAAATAAAAACTACACCCTCATAAATAATCATGCTCCCTGCAATGTCGACAACCGAAAAGATCGAGAGAATGTTGACAAGCACTGGGAAATACTGGAGTCAGAAATGTCCAAGATCTCAAAAGACGACGTAAAAATCCTGCTCGGAGATTTCAATGCCCAAATTGGCAGAGAAAGGAGATATCAGAAAACTGTTGGACTTTTTTCTGCTCACAAAATGACCAACCGTAATGGGATGAGATTAATACAACTCTGTCAACAATTCAACCTCAAACTCAGTTCCACATCTTTCAATAAAAAGCCAAAGAAACAGAAAACTTGGAGGTCTCTTATTTTACAGCTTGGAGAATATCAAATTGACCATGTCGCAATTTCATATGATAGCCAGAGAGAGATTCGCGATGTTCAAGTACGAAAAGGCGCCAAAATCGAATCAGACCACTATTTAACTAGAATTCGAGTTAATTTCACCCCCAAGAAAAAACCAATTAAAATCCCTCCTGCTATCCTCAAATTTAATCTTCCCAAACTTAAAGAATCAGAAACCATTTCAAAATGGGAAGAAACTTCAGTGGAAAATTGGACTGATTTATGAAACAAAATAATCAAATTTGCAAAGGAGCAAATACCCCTTAAAAAGAAGCTCAAACATCCTTGGTGGAATTCTGTATGTGATGAAGCTGTCGATTGTCGTCATAAAGCATTTTTGAACTATAATTCCAATAAATCTGAAGAAAAGTACCAAGTTTTTCTCAAAGCTCGTAAAATAACAAGTAAGACAATAAGACAAGAAAAAAGGAAATTTGTTAAGCAACAACTGGACTCAATTGAGTCCGATTTTAGAAACTATAACACCCATGGCTTTTATAAAACATTTGCTAGACAAATTAAGGGTTTTAAACCGCAGAATATTTGCTTCCGTAATAGGGATGGAAATTTGGCTCTAAACGACGAGGAGAACTGTGAGGAACTAGCCAAGTATTTTCAGAAACTTTTAAACTGCCCCGAGCCGACAGAAACGTTTCCGGCTTCAGAAAATAAAATCCCCCAAAATCCGAATTCTCTTCCTCCTTCCAAGGGGAAATAAATAGGCATATTGATAGACTCAAAAATAATAAAGCACCTGGGGAGGATGGGATTCTTGCTGAGTTTCTTAAGGATCTGGGCCCAAAGTCGACACTAGAACTGAGTAAAATAATCCAGAGTATCTGGGAGACTGAAACAATACCTGACGACTGGAAAACTGCCCTCATTCACCCACTTCACAAAAAGGGAAATCCATCCGATGTGAATAACTACCGGGGAATTTCCCTTCTTCCTGTAGCCTACAAAATTCTCTCCTCTTGCCTAATTGAAAGAGTACAAAAGCAATTAGAGCCCCAAATTTCTGATTTACAAGCCGGCTTTAGACCAAATAGGTCGTGCTCAGAGCAAATATTAAATCTAAAATTAATCACTGCATTAAGAAAATCAAGAAGCAAACCGACTGTCTATACCTTTGTGGACTTCCAAAAGGCCTACGACTCAATCCATAGACCGACACTTTTCAGAATTCTAGAAGAAAAAGGCCTAGATGCCAAGACCCTTAAAATAATTGAACTAACGCTTACTGGCACCAAGTCAAAAGTTAAATTTATGGGGAAATTATCCCAACCTTTTGACATTAAAACTGGAGTAAGACAAGGAGATGGTCTCTCTCCGCTACTTTTTAACTTAGCACTTGATAAAGTGATGGAAGAATGGGAACAAAAATTGAAAGAGGAAAATTGTTGGAATCCAATTTATCTCGGTAGGAAGAACAATGACTTACAAGTCCCTTATTTAGCCTTTGCGGACGACTTGGTGATTTTCGCTGAGTCTGGAGAACTAGCTGTTAAACAAATTGATAGTTTAAAAGAATGTGCCGAGAAGATTGGACTACAAATTTCCTACGAAAAAACTGTCTTCACTTGCCATAATACACAAGCCACAGAGCTTGACACCAAATATGGAAAAATTAAGAAAGTCCCCAACTTTAACTGGGTGAAAATGTCTCTGAAAAGGAAGCCCATAGTGATAGAATTCGAAAAGCCCGGAAAGGTTTTGGACTAGTGCTTCATATCTACAATAAAAAATGCCTCTCCATGAACACAAAAATTAGGCATTATTCTACAGTTATTGACATATTCTCAATGACATATGCCAGTGAAACATTAACTCTTAATCGTAAAACGGACTTGGATATTCTTTTGAAGGAGGAGAGAAAGATCATCCGGAAGATACTTGGACCGAGACAAACAGAGAATGGTTACAGGTTACAGAAAAATTGTGAAGTCGAAAAGCACTCCAATATAGTCTCTGACATGAGGAAAAGAAGACTAAAGTTTTTCAGACATATTAAAAGACTTTCCGAGAACAGAATGACAAGAAAAATAGTGGAATATGTCTGCTCCCTTAAAAATGGAGGAGAATGGATAAATAATGTTAAAAAAGATCTCAACCTTGCGAGAATTCCGGAGGAAATAATTATAGACAGAAACAAATACCGCAAATGCGTTGAAGACTGGGAGGACAGGCCAGTGGTGGGTTACAGGAGGATCGGAACTAGATGGACTGAAGATAGAAAAAAGGCATTCATATAAAACAGCTGTAGTAGCTCCTAGAGGTTGTGAGAATTTCCGGCTCAAAATTATCAATTTAATTTCAATATTCTTGAAATATTTGTGTTATGTAGTGTTTTTCGGTTTTATCAACCATTCAAATTGATCATTTACTGTCGGACTACTTTTTTTAGTGAAAATATTTGATGGAAACAGAAATTTGAACGCAACCTATGGACATAACCTAATTTGGACTATTTATGTGACAAATTTGTAATTTGAACTGTTTTGGGCAAATGCCTGTAGTTTTTTACTTGATTGTAATAATTTCATCAAATAAATAAATAAATACTGGGAAGAGAAAAAACGGAAAGTACCAGTAAAGCAGGCGCGGCTCCACCAGGGGGGCGCTCGGACACTGTCCTCCCTGTCAATATGTGATAAATTTCATAATTATTGAGAATACAATAATTCCAATATATTTTATATTTTCATCTTTTATTTGTATTTGACAAGAGGAAAGAGAGTGTGGAAGTCTGGAAATAGACAGTAAGATAGTTGAAAATGATCAGCCGCATCGTGGTACGAGAAGAGGTTTTCAGCGAGCCTTTGTAACTATGAGTTGGACATTGCTGGGACACTTCCTCTTGCGTCCGGCCAGTGCAGTGCTGCCATATCGAAAATGCTATTCAATGAAAAATTCTCTACGAGAGAAATGGCAACATGAGCCCGGCTGTAAAATACGCTCTTCGGCCGGCGGCCGCAGCTTCATTACGCATGCGCCAATCATGTGGCGCCAATTATCCTCAAAGTTTTTAGTAGAATTGAGGTTATAGAATTCATTGGTTGTTTATAAATTATTGTGGATGCAGTAGTGGTACGTGGAATTTGTATTATTTTCTCAATCATCAAGTTGTCCATTCAAATGTGATTAATGTGAGCTGTGATTAGTATTAGTTGACTGTATTTAAAATAAATTCCGTGGATTATTTGAAAAATAACGTTTGTGATTTCAAAACGCGGTTGGCAGTAAAAAGGCCGGGTCCTCTAAAAATGTCCTGCATAATACCATCGCACAAAATCACTATACTATCGCACAAGATAAAATTCCCTAGCAATGCTTTCAGTCAAGCAAAAATTAATTTCTTAATTTCTCAACTTCAATGAAGTTGTGATTGAACATTTTGCTTCTGCTAAAAACCGTAAAATTGAGCTAACTTTCAAATATTGCTGTTTAATCAAACTGTTGAAAACTTTCTGATGATATAGGCCTTTAAGTAGTGTAAATACATATTTTATTGTCCGATTGACTCTATATTTATTTAGTGTGCCTCATATTCAGTTTTTGGACTGGGCCAATTAAAATAATGCCCCTTTTTAAAGTAAATGACAGAATTATAATGACGTTTATTTAGTAGGGAATTATTAATATCAATTGAAAGAAACACTTGTGAAAGTAAGACTTAGTGAGAAGTAGGATAATCTTGTGATAAATCTGAGCATCTGCTTACAATCTGGATAATGTGCTGTATTCAGTGCTAGGTTTCAAGATGGAGCACTTATGCACTCTATTGATATGAATGGTGAGTGAGCCTACACATTAAATTTCCTATTTTTCACAATTACTGTATAATCGGTTTTTCAAAATAGCCTTTATTCAACAGTACATAGTGCCCATATTCAACTATATTTGCGGAGTTGTACTGTATGATGTGGGGGGGGGGGGGGGGGGGTAGTGTCCTCCTCAAATTTCTCTGTCAGAGCCGCCACTGCAGTAAAGTGATTCATAAATAAATACTTAGCGACTTCCACTCTGGGAGCTAGACGCAAATAATAATAATAGGCCTAATAATAATAGGCCTAATAATAATAATAATAACGGAGACGTGGAAGCAAAAGGAGTTGCATGGAAGATTTGCAGCACAGCTCAACTCAGAATTTATTGATACGAAAGGCTCTGTGGAATGGTTGCAGACAGGCAGTCTGTTTGGTGAGACAGAGGGATTCGTGTTTGCCATTCAGGACCAAGTTATAAATACCAGGGCTTACAAAATATATGTTTTGGGGCAAGTAGTGGACAGCAGCTGTCGCCTCTGCAAAAAGGCTGTAGAGTCTATTCTGATAGGCTGACCTTCGTTGAAGGTCTGTGATTGGCTGAAGACCTTAACAAGTCACGCCCCCTAGTGGGAGGAGCAACAAGCAAAAATAAATGTCAAAATCAAGAACAAAAACCGTGATTGCAACAAACAAGAACAATACACAAGTAGGCTTGAATTAAAAATCTCATTACTAATGTACACAAGTTCAAGGCCAAGGAAAATTTTGAATTTCTGCATTTGATTGAACATTTTAGAAGCTTTGGAGATGACTAGGTTGGTAAAAATGATTCCAATTCTAGTTTAAACGATCAAATTTATTCCAACCAATTGAATACAACTAACTTTATTTCATCAAAATTCTGGCCTACATTTTAATGATGGTACTTTCGTGTTTTTCTTGGCTGGCTGTGGTGATATCCTTGATATCACAGAGTGATCCATTAGTTGAAGAGGTTGAATTACTCCAAGCGAACCCGAGCTATGCTTTCTTTCATACTACACAAAGATGGACGGGAGTCGACAGTGAGTCTGCAGCATCTTGCACCACTACCTCATTCAAATACTTTATTCAGCGGGGAAGAATGTGATGATATCCAACATCTGCATACTAACGAGCCCATAGCAACCAGCCTTGATTTCAAAAAGGTGTAATCATTCTTTCACGACACTGGCCTTGACTGCATTTCAGTGAGCTTCGATATTTAATTTAATTTTTTTTGTTCTAACCTTCTTGTTTATTGTTCTTGTTTGTTAGCTAAACAATTATCTCACTATGTCAAGGCGTAGACATAAACCGCCTGAAGAAGACAAGGAGAATTTATGTGGCAACGGAAATGGAAATGTATTTTGTCCAACTAGACTTGACTCTGACCCGAATTCTCCAGCAGCAGAATTGGAATGGAAACACTGGAAAATCACTTTCGAAAACTTCCTGGAATTGTCCAAGATAAGTGAAGACAAGAAACTAAAGGTATTATTCAATTTTATATCTCCAGCTCTTTTCAATATAATAACGGAATGCACTACTTATGCTGCAGCAATTAATTCACTAGAGGATTCATTTGTTAAAACAAAAAATGAGCTTCATTGCCGTTATCGCCTTGCCACTAGAAAACAACAAAAAGGAGAATCTATCAATCAATTCTTCTTAGATCTCAAAACACTAAGCTTAGACTCTAATTTTCGGGGTGTATAACTGCAGAGGAAAATAGAAATGACCATATCAGAGATGCATTGATATCAGGACTTCATTCTTCAGAGATTCGGCAACGATTATTAGAGAAACGATCACTATTATTGACAGAAGCTTTAGATCAATCGCGTTTAATGGAAGCAGCCGAAATCTTCAATAAATCTTACGAACATAATGTTTTGGATGTTAATGCGCTTGTTACAGGTAAAGTAGTTGATGAAACTGAAATGAACTTTGAATCAGTAAAAATTAAATCCGACTCAGTAGCATGCAGCTATTAAACCACAGTGGTCGTGTTACTTCTGCGGAAATTCTAAGCGACATAATCGTGCTGATTGTCCAGCCAGATTAATTAATTGCAATAAATGTGGGAAAACAGGTCATTTTGCCAAACTTTGTCGATCAAGTCAATCTAATAATAAGAACATTACTGCTCTATCCAATTTTATCTCTACATCTGAATCACATAATCAACCCAACTTTGTATCAACTATAGCATCTGTATCAAACTCTCAAAATAAAACTATTATCTCAATCCTTATCAATGCTGAATAGATACTGGAAGTACAGTAAGCTTTATTGACAAGTTTTTTGCTATTTGCTCTGGCATACCTTTAATTCCAGCAAATACAGTTACTGTTGGCCTAGCTTCGAAACTACACAGTACTGATATTACAACCTGTGTAGTAACTACAATTCAACTGAATGAAGAAACTTATAAGGATGTGACATTGCTTGTTATGAAAGAACTATGTACAGATAATAATAAAATATTATGTTACAAGATATAATCCTGGGAGTAGATATTTAAAAAAACCACTCAACAGTAAACATTGCTTTTGGGGGAGACAGACCAGCACTTCAGATATGTGCTCTCCTTCCAGCCAAAGTAGAGCCTTGCTCTCTCTTTCATAATCTTACACAAAATTGCTCTCCAATAGCAACAAAATCCAGACGAATTTCTCAGACTGATAAAATGTTTGTACAAAATGAATTACATAAACTCTTATCTGATGGAATAATAGAACCAAGCAATTCTCCTTGGCGTGCACAGGCTTTTGTTATAAAAGCTGAAAATCGAAAACAACGCCTAGTAATTGACTATTCACAAACAATAAATCGGTATACCCTACTTGATGCATTCCCTCTGCCAAGAATAGAAGATTTGGTGAACACAGTGTCTAATTACAAATTTTTTAGCAGTATTGATTTGAAAAGTGCTTATCACCAAAAGCCCATCCTCGAATCTGAAAAACCTTTTACAGCTTTTGAAGCTGATGGAAAATTATACCAGTTCACAAGAATCCCTTTTGGAGTCACTAACGGTGTCGCTGCTTTCCAAAGAATTATAAATTCCATCATTCAAACAGAAAAACTAACAGATACATTTGCTTACTTAGATGATGTCACAATTTGTGGGCGGAACCAAGAAGAACATGATGTTAACCTCCAAAGGTTCCTTGACACTGCAATGAAGTATGGACTAACATTGAACAAAGAAAAATGTAATTTCTCTAAAACCTCTTTGAACTATCTTGGATACCTAATTGAAGGAGGTAAAATCAAACCAGATCCGGATCGATTAACTGCTCTCTTGAAGTATCCAATTCCATCCAATGGAAAAACCCTAAAAAGAGCTCTTGGAATGCTAGCACATTACTTTAAATGGATTAAAAAATTTTCACAAAAAATTCATCCACTCGTTCATACATCCTCGTTCCCTCTAAGTCCAGATGCTGAAATCGCGTTTCAATCCTTGAAAAAAGAGATTGCTTCTTTGGTTCTATTACATGTGGATGAAGACAGTCCATTTACTGTTGAGACAGATGCATCAAATAACGCTATTGGAGGCACTCTGTCACAACATGGACAGCCTGTTGCATTTTTTTCACAAACCCTCAATCATAGTGAACTCAAATATTCTTCTATTGAGAAAGAAGCCCAAGCAATCATTGAATCAATACGAAAATGGCGACACTACCTGACAGGCCGCCATTTTACGCTTATAACTGATCAAAAATCTATTTCTTTCATGTTCAGTTCCAAAGCATCAAGTAAAATATAAAATGAAAAGATTTTGCGTTGGCGACTTGAACTATCCTGTTTTAAATTTGATATTATTTACTGACCTGGAAAGGATAACATTTCTGCTGATGCTTTATCGCGAATTTGTTCAGCTGTTGGCTGTAACAATCCAGATATTAGAAAACTGGAAACTTACCACAACCAACTTTGTCACCCAGGAGTCTCTAGACTATACCATTGGGTTAAAACAAAAAACCTTTCTCAGTAGATGATGTCCGTACTGTCTGTTCAAAGTGTAGAATCTGCTCTGAATTGAAGCCACGTTTTTATCATTCTTCAGGACACGTAATTAAAGCTACAAGACCCATGGAAAGATTATAGATTTTAATCTTATAGATTTATCTATAGATTTAATCTTAAGATCTTATAGATTTTAAAGGCCCCCTATTCTCATCGACACGAAATAAATACATTTTAATTATCATTGACGAATATTCTCGATTTCCTTGGGCTTATCCATGTCCTGATATGACAGCTAAAACTGTAATCAAGTGCTTGGAACATCTATTCATCATCTTTGGATTCCCTTCTTACATCCATTCCGACCGGGGTACTTATTTTTTATCAGCGGAACTACAGGCTTTCCTTGTCTCCAAAGGAATTGCTACAAGCAGGACTACCCCTTACAATCCGGCAGGGAATGGCCAGGCGTAGGAACCAGGCGTAGGAACGATACGTAGGAACCGTATGGAAGTCGGTAACTCTAGCGCTGCGATCACTTAATCTATGACCAGACCAGTAGGAAACAGTCCTCCCCAATGCACTCCATTCCATACGCTCACTCTTGTGCACTTCAACGAATGCGACGCCACATGAACGTATGTTTATACATCCTCGCAGATCCGACAACGGGATATCATTGCCTACTTGGCTCACAAATCCGGGTCCAGTGTGGCTGAAAAGAACAGCAAGGAGAAGGAAGAGTGATCCATTAGTCGAAGAGGTTGAATTACTCCAAGCGAACCCGAGTGCTATGCTTTCATACGACACAAATATGGATGGGAGTCGACAGTGAGTCTGCAGCATCTTGCACCACTACCTCATTCAAATACTTTATTCAGCGGGGAAGAATGTGGTGATATCCAACATCTGCATACTAACGAGCCCATAGCAACCAGCCTTGATTTCTAAAAGGTGTAATCATTCTTTCACGACACTGGCCTTGACTGCATTTCAGTGAGCTTCGATATTTAATTTAATTTTTTTTGTTCTAACCTTCTTGTTTATTGTTCTTGTTTGTTGCTTCCTATGTGTTCACGGTTTTTGGTTCTCGATTTTGACTCTTAATTTCACTTGTTGCTCCTCCCACCAGGGACTTGTTATGGTCTTCAGCCAATCACCTTCATGTCGATGAAAGTCGGCATTTCAGAGGCACTTTCTCCCTCAGCCAATAGTATCATTTTGTGTTTAGTATATATTAAGCTACTATGTACTTTTGGTTTAGTTTGCTTGAGATTGAAAATGGTGTAACAACCGAAACTAGTATCTCACGGTTTTCAATAAGTGTGGTTGTGACAATTTTGAGTCTTATTTGTATTATTCATTATGGATATCTTTCACAATATCACCTTTACCGCTACAAATAACGTTTTTACAGATTTAAATAAATAAATGTATTTGTTCTCCTTGGTGATTGTGATAATGGTATTGCGGTAGTCATCCATCATGAATAAGACTGATGTTGTCCAAATTACTTCAATTATTACAACAAGAGATACTATAGTTTCGACTTCTACACCATTGTAAAAGATAAAAACTGAAATACTGAGTAATCGATTTCTTAGACAAATTCTACCAGTTAATAGGCAAGAAGCCTCTCATGGGTCAAACTTTACAATGGAGGTCTGTCATTGGCCGATACTAGACACGCCCACTAGTAAAAATAATGGTCTAGTTTATGCCACGATTGTATTTTTCCTTAAAGCAAATCGTGAGATGTTTAGTACTTGAATCTCTTGAATCTCCAACTTAAATCTCAATCGTTGCTAAAAGTCTGTCAAATTACAATCATTGTATGAACTGTTTTACTTGATTCAGATAATTAGACTTCTCAACGGTTGAGTTCATGGGAGCTTTACCGGAAACCGGTATATGTTACCGGTGGCGTCTGATTGGTTAAAATACCTGAATAGACCAATCAGACGACACCGGTAACATTTACCGATTACCAGTAAAGCTCCTACGAACTCAACTATTCTCTCAACATACCAAAAATGTAGCATACCATCCTTCAACATTATTTCTTCATTATTCACCGAACTCTGTTTCAAGTCGACTGTTTTGCACTCGTCTGTCTGCTGTTTGTAATGCCTAAACGGGTGTATTTCGGACCGTCTAGTGTCGCAGAGCGTCTAGTATGTCACAGCGTCCAGTTTTCAAACCGTCTAGTTCTCTGTGTCAGGTGGTCTAGATTGCAGACCCTCTAGTTTCTTGCGTTACGCTGTCGCAGAGCGTCTAGTTTTCAAACCGTCCAGTTCTCACTTCGTCTAGTATGCTCGGTTCCAATTAAAGTGGACTCCTCTCGCTACGCCCAGCACAGTGGCGTTCAATTTCGCCATAAGATATGATTCAGTATTTCCCATCACTTCTGTCTCAATTAGCATAAAACAAGCTGATAGATTGATTTGAATTGAATTGAATTGAATTTATTGCCACATAAAAAAACAGAAACATTACAAATGTCATTGTACAAAATAATTATTTGTCAATGATTTGATTACAACTCTAATGATAAGGTCCAATATAATAAGTGTCCCAATCTCAATTAATTAATACAAGGTAGAAGATTGATTTCTTAATGAATTGTTAACAACTCTGATGATAGGGTCCAATAACAAGAATTCTCTATTGAAGTACTTGAAATTTCTTGTATAAATTAGCCTAGTAATACACAAAATTTTATTCCAAGACCATCCTTCTGACGGAATACTCATGGCAGTTCTTTTAAAAATATAACTACAGCATATCAATAAATTGCTCAATTGATCAAACTGAACAAAATAGATTATTTTTGTAAAAATTATGAGAAACAAACTGTTTGATAATAACTACTGTGTAGTTATTTCAATATCTGCTATTCCTTTTAACTTTGTTTCAATAAATCACAAGTATACTGAATTGTTTCTTCTGTTTATTCCTAATCAATCCAATTCACATCATCATCATTTCAATGTAGCCTAAATCACAAATCATGAGTTACAACCTACTTATTTGGAATTTTTAAAAGTTCATTGCATAAATCGAGCTTGAAACAATGAAAAAGGTTAAATTAAATGATCAATATGACTAAAACATTCATGAAATATGAATAGGTTTATCAGTGTTAAAGCTTCTACAATCTTATTTCCATCAAATGAAAGAGTTAAAACGTATTGTCAAATTGCTTTATAGAGTCCTTCAAATTTCTTTAAATGCTGTTCAATATACTTAGGCATCCGGAAAGTAATACCCGTTTTGAAATTTAAAAAAACCAAGTCTTTTTGACAAACATGTTTCACATATAAACTGAAGGACTTTTTGGCAGGATATATTTTGAAAGTGACAAAGAACTGGAAGCAGTTATCACTACACTACCTCAACACTTGAGATGAGTGACTTCTTATCTTATACAAGGGTGGTCCCAGCTCTAAATTTGAGGGGGGGGGGGGGCCATGAATGAGTTTTTGCTGACCTTTTTTGCGAAAATTCCCCTCCACCCTCTCTTTCCCACCGCCCGTAAGCGTGACCAGAAATTTCTAGTGAGGGGGGTACAAACTAGCCCTCCCCCCTCACTAACAACAATGATAATGTACTACCTCAATCAGATATTATCTTTCATTCTTCATTCCAAGACTCGCCACTTAAATTCATTCTAAAAATATGTTTCTTGTTGAATTACAATGCTTTTATCAAAGTAGTAAATTATCATATGAATGTATGTCACAAAAGATAAAAGAAGTGAATTCGAACACAATACTATAACTTGGTGAACGGTTCCGATAAGCCTGCCCTTAATTGTGACAGACAAACTCTATAGTCTACCTTCACAGTAGGCCCATATCTCAAAGCTGTCTTTTCACAATTATGATGAAAAATATGTGGCTCTCATGCTCAAAAGGGGGTCCAGGGGCCCTCCCTCCGAAAAAGTAACCTATCTATAGCCACATTTTGATCGTTTCTAGACTTAATATCCTCCTATTTTGACTCATTTCACGGGTTAAAGTTAATAGTGCTTGATAACTGTGAGAACTGTGCTTGAGTCATCGCCAAGGGGGTAGGGATCGGGACCGTGGATAGTGAAATGAGAGACGCTCATATTTACTAATCTATAAAATAGAATGGGGTGAAAAATGTAGTCATAGGCTTTACTGAGGTCAACTAGAACGATCAGATTCAACTCTTACCCATCCAATGCCCTACGAATATCATCAGTGACTCTCAGAAGGGTACTAAGTCCCTCTCTAAAACCAGACTGAAAGTCACTGATCAAACCTTATCTAGCAATGAACTTACTCATCTGGTCATGAACAAGAATTTCTAAAACTTTGGTAAGCACTAGGAGATACTAATAGACCTATAATCAGAAAGAGAAATAGGATTAGGAACTTCGT
Source organism: Conomelus anceps (assembly GCA_948455865.1). NCBI lineage: Eukaryota > Metazoa > Arthropoda > Insecta > Hemiptera > Delphacidae > Conomelus > Conomelus anceps. The sequence goes on from OX418216.1 coordinate 125,517,046, forward strand.
TCAAGGGGATAGCAATTGAGAATTTCCAATCATCAGGGAAAACAGTCGTGAGCAGGGAAGTGTTGATTTTTTTAAATCGATAACCAATTTTAAATAAATTTCAACTGGTTTTAATCGGTTTTAAACTCGATTTGATAACTTGGAAACTGTCCATCGCCAAGGGGAAAGGGATCGGGATCTGGGGAGACCAGCTTCGCCCTTATGTCTCTTCCAGTAGATAAACGCAATTTTATCCCCCCCCCCCATCCTGGGACCTTTCTTGCTCAAATTGGTTAGGGCTACCCTTGAATTGATATGAAACATTCTTATACTTACATAAAGATTCAAAATAAATTACAATAGCCCATTTCGACATTTCTTGGATTGGTGGGGAAAATATTTTTGTCAATAATTCACAGACTCACAATTGCCTGCACAGCCTTATTGCTGTACTAGCAGCACTAACTGATGCTAAATTTTGGTATGAGATTGAAAAACAGTATTTGAGAAATAGAGAGGGGATGAACTAGACAGGAAATAAGCAATTACCGGCGCGACAGCCCGGCGACACTAAACAAATATTGCCGTATCGAGACTAGCCATTTTTATATAAATAATTCTACAAACTTTATGTATGACTCATCCTTTCCACCCGAACCTAAATCGCGCAAAAAAGGAAGAAATTCAGATTCCAGATTCGTGGCCACACACTAGCCCATTTATCTAAAATACTCGAAATTGAGGAATTTCTCTTTATTAGCTGTGAAATGTATGTGTTTCAACCTTTCACCCAATAAAAAAGACATTCTAGAGTGGCAGAAAAATATTTCTAGTACTGTATTATTATAACTTAATCACATTATAATATGGAAAATTTCCACCATAGAATAACATCATTATTAAATGGAAGAAATGAACCGAGCTCCGCTCAGGGAGGCTGTGTTTCAAGTGTTTCATAGAAAAACATTGGACAAAACCAATTTCATTTTGCATTTGAAAGCATTTCTGACTCACAAATGTTGTGCTAATCTTAAATTTTGGATAGAAATACGGTATACAGATACAGAAATTGCTCACTTAATGTAATAGGATTTTACTCTTGCTACCTAGGGTTTTGATTCACTTGAATAAAACTACATCCTTCATTTTTTCTATCAATGAGATCCACTGAAATACTGTATCACAAACTCATAAAAAAGTTATCAAAACAGTTTGTTCCTTTTTACTTGTTCGTTACCTTTGCGCAACGGGGTCGGTGGGGGCCTTATCAACTGTCAATTTTCCATGGTCTCAATATTCAGTTCAATGAAAGTTATATAGAGCTCACTGTGATTCCGTAAAACAAATACAGTATGACTTAGTTATAACATCATTTATTGTCAATATTATTGACGCTGTATCAGAGTGAAACTGTAGAAGGGCTACCAATTCATCAATAACACAGGAGAAATAAAAAGTTACGATTTTTCATTAAATACATACTTTATTCAAATACCTACTCAATATGTTGAATTCGATTTGAGGGTTTTCATTTCGAGTCTTCCTTCATATGAACACAATCTAGCAGAAACAGGATTCTACAAACATTTCATTTATTAAAAAATTCACCAAAACTCTTGGTAAAAAATCATACTGGCTTAAATTCAGACATAATAATTATGAGCTAATTATAGGCTATTGTGCTTCTATAATAATTTTTCATCATTGCACATCGCTGTACAATCCAGAAAAACATGTAGCCTACAATAGTTTTTGGATTTAGACAAAGAAGATAGGGAACTTGTGCTTGCTTGTACAGAATGGTTCATCATTGTCCTACTTGTCTAGCCTGTGTACCGAGACTTCTCCATTCCGGGGGTCCGGTCCACTCAAAATTCCTTGAATGGTAAATGAAATAAATTCACTTGAAAACACTACCGACTCATATCAAGAACTTATTTTTGAGTAGTAGATGGTTCTATGATTGCTAACGTGTTCTACTCAACGATTTCTATGGGGCTACATAAATATTTATGTATAGAAATCGTTGGGTCTTCCTAGCAATAGAAGATAAGTCACGTAATACTCGTGATAGCGGTTAAAACGGTGACCGTTTGACTGTTTTCAACTTTTCCAGCTGCTCTGATATTGTTTACAGCCATTTACAGCCATTTACAGCCTGGGGAAATGATAGCCGCGAGCCGTAGCAGGTATCTGTTCAATCAGATAGATAAGCTGCGTTCTCGTAGGTCCTGTTCGTAACGGTGACCGATTAGATTGGCCAGCAAAAAAGACATTGTTCTCTGCTGTAAAATCACTTCCCGGTGGTTCGGAACCCACCTAAAACTGTAGGTCCAACTCATCAATCACCATCATCCAACTCATTACCCACGCACAGGTCTCAGACCTATGTGGGCTTCATCCTCAGAAAAACAAATTCACCTTTGTAGCTGAGACTGTAGGTTCTCTCATCTTTCATCAACATCAATCACATTACACACGCACAAGCTTTAAACTTTTGTGGATACTATCCTCCGCAAAAAACTGCTAAAAATCAGTTTTTGAGAGTTCATTTCCCAAAACTTTCCCCCCCCCCCCAATCCCTCTCCTATTGATTGCAGTGGATACAGCGAACTCCATAACTCGAATTTGAATTTCACAAAAATGGAGTACATGTCCATAAAAAAAAACTGGACAAAATTTGCGACATTTTCCTGTTAAGACATGATATAGATATTCATTATGGCAATGATAGTGAAAACATAATTTCCAATGTCTATTGATTTTGAAATCAAATGATTTATGTACGTACAGCTTCCATAATTCGTGAAATTTTTTGAGAAGAAAATCCTGCATGTTCAAAAATAATTAAAAATGAGACTTGATAGACAAATATTCCTGCAATATGGATAGATTAATAAAAAATAAAGAGCATGAATTAGGAATTATGAAATCAATAAGAAATATTTCTTTATGTAGAGTTTATCCAAAGCTACTCGTATTTGAAAAATCGATTTGAATTTATGATTTTCAGTTAGAGCTGAAATCAACGTAATTCAATTCTGACATATGATATAGAACAGTGGCGGCCGGTGACTTTCAAAATTGGAGGGGCGAAAGATTGGTAGTAGATGATATGAAATTTTTTGCTAGTCTATAAGGAACGTAAAAGCCAAATGATAATTTTCTCATGATTTGAGTCAAGTCATGAGAAAAATTCATGTCAAATCGTAGAATTAAATACAGGCCTGTACTTGGAAAATAATAAAGGAGGTAAATGAAGTAAATCACTAGCCCACCATCAACAATAAGTTTAAATAAAAAACTTACCAGTTCAGTTTGAAAGCTCAATTGATGGTCTTCTAAATGAAATCCATCTGCCACTCTTTCTAAATTCAGTGTTTTCAACAATCAATTTTCAATAGATCCTTGGTGGGCCTAATTTTCTAAGTTCCAACCTAGATTCAAAGTCAATACTGTTTGTGGTAGTAGCTAATAATGTCAAAATATATTGTCTACAGTTTTTCATGATGCCGCCACTGCTAAATAAGAATACAGTATGAGGCCGCACCCGCAGTTACATTGGATAGGTTGGAACTTGTATGAGTAAAATTTCACTCATGCCTACTAATACGAGTAAAACAATATCGAAAAAAATAAAACCTATTAGGCTTATTACAAAGCATGCGTGTTGAACGAGCACAGACGTTCATGAACGAAAGGTTTTTCAGAATTTCAACTCATCCATTCACTTTCATTATTGAAATCAACCACTTGCACAAACTATGGTTGGAGCTTCATAATCTGAATTCCAATTAAACTATATTATACAATAATCCACTATTACACTTCAAAAATTGATAAATACCGTATTGTTTACGAACTATTTAACCTCAATTAGGACGGTACAATTTGACGCGACGGTACAATTCGAATGATAGAGGCAAGTTGGTAATAGTTTCATAGCATTGTAGTAAATTTCAATACGTAATGTTTGCAAGCCTTGCAAGGACGGCGTCCATCTCGAAGCTGTATGGCACTAATATGTATAGATATATCAGTGCTATCTGGTTCCACCCATCATCCTCACAAAACCCCTCTAAAGTCAGTTTTCCCTCTCCTAACGACCAGGACGGAATCCAATTCACCCGAGCCATGAGCAATCAACTTATTCAGTCTTGGCTGGCCGCTAAGCGCAGTTGGTTGGGGTGTTGCAGATTGCTGTCGTTTAAACGGTCGTGGGTTCGAATCCCGCTCCTCCATCTGGCATCTATGTGTAATCATTCACCTCATTACCCACGCACAAGTCTTCATTCATTCACTTATGGATGACAATATTTAAACTGCATAGAAAAGAGTATTCATCACAGAATATTATAATGCTCATTTTTATATTAAATTAAATTTTTACTTTTATTATTTATCTGGGAGGGCGTCGTCCGAGCGCCCAAATGGAGAAGCCGCCTCTGATATAGAATATAATGTCTCTAACTGACTCTAACCGACTCTAACCTAAGGCAGGCTCAACGGAGCCTTTTCCTTAATTGTAAGTTATTATAACATAAATAGTTATTCTTATTGTAAGTTATTGAAAGTATTTGCAGTATATTTATCCAGTGTAGGCTATAGGATAGTAATTATCCACGGCATTGTATATTTCTGTTATAAATTAAGCTAAATATTGCTGTAGGCCTATATTGAAAACGTTGTATACCGTACATCAAAATGAAACTTTGTAAATATAGCACTATAGCAATTAATAACATTGAAAGAATAACAGTGAATAACTGTAGAAGAAAAACTAAATCGTTAAACAACTTGAAAGGAACTAAGTGCTTAGTTTTATTTATCCAACTTGTAAACTCTGCTCCTAATTCAAAGAGAAGAAGGTTCACCTTATAGAGATAAAAGTTTGAAATATAAACTCAAGATAAGATCTCTACCTACAACTTTCCCACTTTTAAAACTTTCCATGAAAATGGGAAAAATTCTCTATTAGAGTTTTTTTTCAGTTCACATTTCAAAATTTTTGAAACATTTTAAAAGCTGAACGACTGCTTCAAATTGATGTTTTTTTGCATTGTTGGGATCACGTAATACCATTTGTCAAGTGTACCAAAATTATTTTTTTTCGTTGGAATTCAGATAGTGAAATGGCATTGTGAAACGATATGGAATAATTAGAACGTGTGATTACAGCTGGTGGGCTCTATTTTAGTCGGTAGCTGACTGTACCGGCCTGGCTGCTATGGAACCTAGTCGATATGAAATATAGAGGAAGTGAGACGCTAGTCGATGTGAATACTAGACGATCTGAGACGATCAGCGCATGATTATTCCAGCCGTCTCACATACTCCAGATTCGTTTTAAAATAGCACCTAGACGATCTGAAATCTAGACGATGTGAGATACTCCCGCCTAAACGTGTGGACCAAATGTTATGAAATGTTTCATGAACCTTCCTTTGAGGAATGCCCAGCGAACTATGTGTAAAGATTATTGAAATTCGCTTGCATTTGGAATGAAAAAAGGAAAGGCACTCAGGCCTTTTTCTAAAGGAAACAGATAATTTTTAAAATGTGCGTCATCATAAATATGCAATTGGAATCAGATTTCAAGATATCCCTTGGGCCCTCTTATTCATCTGATTTAACCTAAGAATAACATATTTGTTTGAGAGAAACAAATCATTTCCAATATTTCAATTAAGTATGATTAATAGATGAATGATGATTATACAAATTGATTTGATATTGTTCTATGAATTCTTTCATCGGACATGTGAAATCTGATGTTATTTGAGCAATCAGTTGACTAAAATAGAAACGCAGCCTTGGTGATGTGATACGGAGTGACTTTTGTGGAAAACAGACATGAAAGTAGACTATGCACATTGAATCATGGGTCAGGTGTTTAATTTTGCGATGGTGATTATCATTGAGTAGATCTAGTATGCTCCTCTGTGCAAGCACCCTTAACCTTGGATGTGAGGTATACTGTTCACAAAACGACTAGCTATTCCAAAAAATTGACAGGGAAAGTGGAAATGTTCATGAACAATAAATTGCTCATGATTTACTATTTTACAATCACAGATTAACAGCATTTCGGAAGAAACGAGCTTTCCATTTATTTGGAAAAGCAGTGTTGGGAATCACAACTTCTTGACATTGGCGAGTAGACTACTTGTCTGCCCCACTTAGTTGACGCACTTAATTAAAGTTGGGCGTCAAAAACGGTGTCAATTCCTGGCGAACTCCTTGACTTATCAATTAAGCTTCACACAATTTTAAACTGCCAGTGTTCAAGTCATTGTACGGGTAAATTAAGATTTTAACTACTTTTGTTCTGATTAAATCATAATGAACCATCTGACTCTGATAAGTGGTTTCGTGTTCATTATTATATCCAACTCCAGTCTTCTGTTCTTGATCGGTTTTCAGATTTGAGGCTGTTGCTGTTTTGTTCGTTGTTCCCATTATTTTATCAGAAACCGAGATAGCTAAACAGTAATATTGACGTACAATAAAGTTTTCTAGACTGGAATAAGTTGACTAACTCAAACTTGTCATACAGCCTTGATAAACTCCACTCAACTCGAAGAATAGAAGTTTATGCTACAATTGTATTATGTCTGCCTTTAAGCCACAAGTGAGATGTTGTAGTTACGAGTTGAGATGTTGTAAAACATCTCATCAGTGGCTTAAAGGCAAATAAAATTGTTGCATAAATTATTTTACTCACCAATAAATGATTTAACTTACCAATCAATCGGACAGCTTACCAAAACTAACAGAATAATTGCTTGTTGACGACGATTGCGAGGTTGGAATAGAATATTAAAACTGAGTTGATTTAGAAGTGATACCAATCCATCTCACTTTATTCATGCCTTCTCTAACCAGTTGTATAATGAAGCTATTATGCAATCGCAGTCGTCAGTTTAGACCTCGTGCTCTAGACCAATGAGAATTCAACAATTCTTCAATTTAATGCCGAAATGAACAACATACAAAAGTCACATCAGCTGATCGGAACATTACAAAATCGAACTCAGTTTCAATAATTATATTCCAATCCCGCAATTGTCGTCAACAAGCAATTATTCTGTCAGTTTTGATAAGATGTCCGATTGATTGATAAGTTAAATTAAACGTGATTTAGTTCTAGATAAGATATTGTGTGCAACAATTGTATTATGTCTGCCTTAATGCAACTCGTGAGATGTGTAAGACACTCGTGTTATAACTTACTACTCTGTGGCTTTAAAACAGACATAATACAATCGTTGCATGGATATTATTTTGATGTTTGAGTCTTCCAATGATGAAGACTCTCTAGTTCTCTAATAACTATTTCTTATTTTTTTACACTTTTTCACTTTAATATCAATGTCTTTTAATAGTCTATGCTCTAATTTGACTCACCAAATACAGGGCTTTGTTTCCTTCAATCTGCTTGTCAAATAACGGGTGTTTCAAAAATGACGCAACCCTGAGATCAAATGGCGGAAGTCATGCATAGTGGGATAGGGGTGTATTTTCTGTGCCCCAATCGATATTTAATTCAATGTCTACAATCTGAGTTGATTGGAATGCACTAGTTGATCATTAGTTTAGTCACAGCAGTGGTTTCATAGAATTGAGTCAGATAATTATTTTCAAGATGATTCTATTCTTGAGATCCTTGGAACTTATCCTGTCTAATGTTTTCCTATAGGGCTCTTGGCATTACGAAGTTGATAACAAATTTCTTATACAATATGAGATATTAAACTCTCCTCTATTGATATGAAACTCAAACAAAATTCAAAAGATTATTTCAAGTAGATTTACAAAAAAAATTTGAAGGAAGTTGCTACAAATTTGTTGAAATTGATACAAATCTTTTTGAAAGTTACAGGGCATCAAATTCCACATTTAACTTCCTATCATTAGTACAAGACTTATTATCATGCGGATGTTGAATAAATTATATATACTCTATGGGTTGCGTCATTTTTGCAACACTCTGTAGTAATTATTAATCGTAATGTGATTATTTCTAGTTCGATACATTACTATCAGGAAAGCTAGTGAAACAAAGACGGTATCACAGTTTCAAAGTGATAAGGAAAAGTGAAAGATCAAACTCAGATAAGAAACTACACGTTATACTTTGCACTAGATAGATTGAGGGTCTTGTCTATGGAAGTTTGTTGATATTGTTGTTTATTGAGAGCTGGATAAATTCCGGAGGGGGGGTGAGGGAGGCGCCACTTCCACTCGGCTAGTCTGATGTGTACTCCCTCCCATCCTCTTCCTCATTCTGCTCCTGCTCCTCCTCCTTCGTCACCAACACCTCCTCCTCCTCCTTCACCTCCTAATCCTCCTCCACCACCTCCTCCTACTACTCCTTATTGTTCAGTTCAACTTCGCCTTCTCCTCCTCCTCCTCCTCCTTCTTCTTCTTCTTCTTCTTCTTCTTCTTCTTCTCCACCACCAACTCTTCCTTCTCCTTATCATTCGCCTTCGCCACCTCTTCTTGTATACTATTATATATCTCCATCGTTCTTGTCTCGTTTCTTTCCCTCCCTTCTTTCCATCTACCTACTTTGTCACCTTCGTTTTTTTCTATCTTTTCCTTCACTGGTTCTCTGCTTCTTTCTGTTCTTCTTTGTCTGCTTCTCCTTCTTATTTTTGTTGTTGTTATTCCTTTTGTTCTTTTCCTCAATTATCTGCTACATCTTATTTTATCATCTTCTTCTTCATCTTCTCTTATCATCTAATTATTATTAATTTTTCTCTCCTTTTCCTTTTCCTTCCTCTCATTTACCTACTTTTTCTTCTTCTTCTTCCTCCTTTTCTTCATTTTAATTTCCTTTTTCTTTCTCCTCTTTTTTATATTCCTTTCCTTCTTCCCCTTAAACTCCTCCCCCTTCTTGTCTTCCTCCGCGCCGTCCTTCTCCTCTTCCTCTTCATCTTCCTCCTCCTCATCATCCTCTTCTTCCTCCTCCTCATCCTCTTCCTAAAACTCCTCCTCCTCCTCCACCACCTCCTCCTCATTCTCCCACTCCTCCTCCTCCTCCTCCTCCTCCTCCTCCTGCTCCTCCTCCTCCTGCTCCTCCTCCTTCTCCTCCTCTTTCTCTTCCTTCTCCTTCTCCACTTCCTCCTCTAACTCTTCCTTCTCCTCGCACTCCTCTTCCTCCTCCTCCTCTTCGTCCTCCTTCTCATCCTCCTCCTTCTACTCCGCCACCTCTTCCTCCTCCACTTTCTTCGCCACCTCCCTCTCCTCGACCACCTCGTTCTCCTCCTCCTGATTCTCAACCCCTTCTCCTTGACATTCTCCTCCTTTATTTCCTTCATCCTCGCCACATCCTCCTCCTTCTACTCTACCTACCCACCATCCTCCTCCACCTTCTTCACCTACTCCTACTTCTCCTCTTCCTAATTCTCCTCCTCCTATTACTTCTCCTCCTCTTTTTCCACCACCTCCTTCTTCCTCACATGCACCTGCTCCTCCTCCTCCCACTCCTCCATTTCCTCCTCCACCACTTAATCCTCATCTCCATGTTTCCCCCGCTCCTCATCTTTCGCTCTCTCTTTCTCATGGAAAATTTCAGTGCAACAACTTACTGTCCGGTGTTGAGTTGGCGAGTTTAACATTAATAAAAACTGAGTGAAGGAAGCCCCTCGCGCACATGATAATAATTGTTATCAAGTAATCAGGGCATACCTCATACCCTGGAGACCCTTTCTGCGGGGGGGGGAAGGGGTTGGTAGGGTGCGAGGGGGATAGAAGCGTGGCAGAAGGGCAGAAGGGGTTCATGGTGAAGGGTTGACGGGGTTTTTGATGATGTACGCAAGCGCAAATTCGCGTTGGGGTGGCCGCTGTTAAGTTCGGCACAGTCACTGCGGGTGTGGCGAGCCAAGTAGCAGCTAAGTCTTCGTCGAAGCACCACTTCACAACTTCACTTCACTCCTGGTAAGTACACTGCTTCGCTGCTTAGTGCTCACTTCATTTCAAAATGTCACCACCCAATTATTTATGGTATCATACCCTTTTTCTTCATTGTGCCTGCATCCAAAACTCAACCTAAAATTCTTACACAACGTTCAACATTTCCCTAAACCTTAATCTCTGTATTATATTATTTATTATAATTTTGTATGTGCTTGACTGCCGGTTATGTTATGTTCCACAATTATTTTTAATAATAAAAATTAGTCTTATATTTTGAAGCTCAAAATTCTTAAACGAGTTTTCCCTAAACATTTATTCCTGTTATGCTAGTAAATTATTTACTATTTTTCCCATGACTGCCGGTTACTTCATATACCACATTAATTTTGGAAATTAAAAGAAAATAATTACTTGTAATATTATAAATACACTGATTATATTTCTCAAATACGTTATTTTATCAATATTAATTTCCAAAACATTCATTCCTGTAATATTAGTTTTTATTTTGTTTTGTCAATGACTGCCGTTTTTTAATATTTCACATTAATTTTTTTAAATTATAAAAAAGAATAACTATTCGTAATATCATAAACTTATTGATTATATTCCTCTAAAATGATATTTTATGAATAATAATTTCAATTTATAATATTAAAAATAATAATAATAATCATGAGAACGTTTTATCAGTCAGAATAGTTATCACAGATGATTTATTTCTCTGCAATATCTCAACATTTCCAGTAATATAAGTATATAATTTATTATTATTTTGCTTTGTCCATACCTGCCGGTTATTTTATATTTCACATGCATGTTTTAAAATTGGAAAATTTTATACTTGTAATATTATAAATTTATTAATTATATTTCTCTAAAACTTTATTTTATCAATATTAATTTCCAAATCATTTATTCCTGTAATATTAGTGTAAAAGTCATTACTATTTTGTTTTGCCCATAATTTTATATTCCAAATCCATTTTGGAAAATTAAAAGACAATCAATTACTTTCAATATTATAAACTTATTAATTATATTCATCTACAACTTCATTTTATCAATATTAATTTTATAATACCAAAAATAATAAAATCGATGCGAATGTTTTATCAATTGATTAAAGTATTATAGATTACTCAAATATCATTGCAATATGTGAACATTTCCTGTAATATATTATTCATATTTTTTATTATTTTCTTTTGTTCATGACTGCCACGTTCTGACATTTATATTTAATAATTTTGAAAAATTAAATTCTTTATGATCTTAAATTTATTTCTCATATTCCCCTAAACCCTTATTTTATTATCATTTATTCCAAATAATAATAATAATAATAATAATAATAATAATAATAATAATAAAATAATAGTAATAATAATAATAATAAAAATAAATGCATTAGTATTATTATTTAATAATAACACTGAGCATATTTCACCGTTATTAAAGATTACTTTTATCTGATTCAAATATATGAACATTTTCATGCTGTTTCATTGTTCAAAAATATTAATCAAATAATATTTAGGGAAGTAATAGCCGCGAGCCGTAGCAGGTATCTGTTCAATCAGATAGATAAGCTGCGTTCTCGTAGGTCCTGTTTGTAACGGTGACCGATTAGATTGGCCAGCAAAAAAGACACTGTTCTCTGCTGAAAATCACTTCCCGGTGGTTCGGAACCCACCTAAAACTGTAGGTCCAACTCATAAATCACCATCATCCAACTCATTACCCACGCACAGGTCTCAGACCTATGTGGGCTTCATCCTCAAAAAAAAAAAAAAAAAAAAAAAAAAATGTTTTATAATAATCCACTTGCCAAGTTAAAAATACATAACTTAAAATACTGTACTTTTGAAGTCTACAAATGATGCTGATTCAAAATTCTTACACAACATTTCCTAAAACATCAATAATTCCTGTAACATTAGTAACATTTCTTTGTTTGTCAATGATTGACTGCTATTTTCTATTCAACACTCATTTTTGATAATTTAAACATTTTATTTTCTATAATTAAAAATGTATCAACAATATTCCTCTGAAACGAATTTATAATGAAATTATTCATCATAACTTATAATAAAAATAACAATTTATAATGAAAAATAACAACTATGAGAATGCTTTATTATGTTATTAAAATATCATAGATTAATTATATCTCATATAAAAATATGAACATTCTCATACTAATTTGTTGACTTTTATGTTCACTAATACAAACTAAAATGTTGGAATCAAACTTATTTACTATAACACTAAACGTTGATTTTTCTCAAAAAAGAGAATAAAATGTTCATAAGAGGAGAGAAAGTAAACTACAACAGAATTCCAAAATAATGAAATCCTCTAAGAAATACACTATTTTGTCCCTTGGCAAGACGTCCTCTCATTAACGAATACCTCTCTTTTACAAATGGTCAAAAGCTATTCTATTCACTATTCTATCCACTATTAAAAATTTTTCAGTCATCATGTTGACAGCCATCAAAAGTCATACACAACAAAACTCACACACTCAACTATCATCTTGTTAAAATAAATCATAAAATTTCCTATGATATTTCAATAACTCACAGCAATTAAAATAATTTTGAAATATCTTATAATCCTGACATCCCTTTTCAAATTCTATTAAACACTACAATGACTAACAGATGTAACAGACAAAGTCTAAAACTTCACAAATTTGACTGGATATATTACCTAATACATTTAAAAATTTATTTGAAAAATAAAATTCCTTATAATTATGAATTATTGAATGAATAATAAGACGAAGTTGCTTTTGTTAATTATTAATTATTTATTTATAATTACCAGATTACTAATTATAAGTAACTATTGGATATTTTTTTATAGTTTCTTTAGGCTATAAATTAATAAGAGATAGAAAATAGATTATGACATTTTGACATAATAACGATGATGAGGTGGATATTCAACAGATATAAGTGTATATTCGAGTGGGATATATATACAAATAGACTCTTGATATAGACTCTAGACTTTGGATAGCTCTATGTAGGCCCGAGATAGCTTTATATTATAGAATCTGGATGTCACTTCCGTTGTCACCATTCTACATTGTTTCAATCATATGTTGATTATAAAATGGTCCATGGAATAAAGTGAGATGGATAGATGGATGGACAGAGTGGAGTTCACTGGAAAAAATGATTTCTTAGTAAAAATAAATGATTGATGTGAATGTGATACTAATATTTTGTAAAACCCATATTCGGGAGAACTTTTGGGTAGGAAAAGTAAATCAAAAACTGATTTTTTTCTTTATATAAAAAAGGACAATAAATCACATCAGCATTAATCATACGAGAGCGTTTTGAGAGCTGAGATGACCTATCTACTAATTTTGATACATAACGGGAATTCGTGTTTCACCAGGGAAAAATCAGATCCCATCAGAATTGCATAATTGATCACGTTTCGTATTATTTATTCTCTTTGTTGGCCAACTGGGTTGAGAAGAGCACATTCAACATTCAACTAGGTTAGGTTCGTTCGCGCCTAGAGGGATCGATAACTCACTTGCATTGGAATGGTTGAGTTCATGGGAGCCTTACCGGTAACCGGTGAATGTTACCGGTGTCGTCTAATCGATCTATTCAAATTTTTCAACGTTATGAATTTGAATAGAACAGCAATCAGACACCACCGGTAACATTTACCAGTTACCGGTAAAGCTCCCATGAACTTAATCAACGTTCTAAGAGGCTCCAGTCACTGGTTTGAAAAACGAGAAATAATCAGTTATTTTCGGGTTGTGTAGAAGTTTCTGATCGTGAATCATATTGAAGATTTTTGAAAAAAGATTAATATGAAGCAGGAGAGTTAGGAATAGACGTAGGCCTACTTCAAACCCTCAATGGTTGAGTTCATGGGAGTCTTATTGTTTACTTTAAATGGAGCTTTATCGTAAACCAAGGCATCTGATTGGTCTATTCAAATTCATAAACGTTCAGAAGTAGACCAATCAGATGCCTTAGTTCCCGGTAAAAGTTCATTTACCGGTAAACGGTAAGGCTCCCTTGAACTCAACCATCATCAACATGTTATATCATATGTATTCAAGAGAACTGTTGCACTCAATGTTTCTACAATAAAATAATGACACTATTACCACATTTTATTTTATTCATATTCTATTATCAATCAAAATTAAATTTAATCAATAATCTAAAGTACTTTTAATGTTATTGGTAACGGTGATGGAAGATATCCATAACGAATAATACAAATGCTGCCTCGACTGCTTAATCAATTGCAATTTGACATACCATAGTTTTGACAGTCACGAAATTGTCAATCTCTATCACGTGATGGAGGCCTGTCAATGATTGGGTTCATGGGAGCCTTACCGGTAACCGGTAAATGTTAACGATGGCGTCCGATTGGTCTATTCAAATTTTTTAAAGTGTATGAATTTGAATCGACCAATCAGACGGCACCGGTAACATTTTAAATTCAAATTCTTATTTATTCAAAAATTATAAAAAAACGTCGTACAAGCAATTTTTTATGAATATACTCCCTGCTTGGATGATTTGTCCGTGTGCGGGTAGGAGTCGCATACTGACATTATTGAATAAAAAAAAATAAATAAACATATTAGAATAATAATAATTATTATTATTATTATTATGATAATATACCAATAGTCTTATATACTAACATACTCTATATATTATGGAGTATATGTTATGTACTGTACTCTATATAATATGCTAATATTCATATTGGATTAATTTTAGAGTTTTAAACATCAGATTACTATTAGCATGAAACAAATAAAAACAATTTAAAAAAACGAAGAAAAGAAAGAAAAAACGACATGGGAAATTGAGATTTACCGTTTATCGATAAAGATCCCATGAGCTCAATAATTGACTGTTACTAGACCCACCCATTATTAACAGGAAAATAGCCTACCAATACGGAACAGCAATGAAAACAAGAAGGACACAAATGAACAGTAAAGTAAAATATACCTGAAAAACTTTGAGGGTCGATAACTCAATGAAGGTCAAGCTCAAACAAACGAAAAATCAACCGATGCAACGAGCAACTCTTGACATTGACCTATTTTATGATAGAACAAGATTAGTGTTGGTGTTGAATTGGTTGAAATTGATTTGATTATTTAAACCAGCAGCAGGATCGTTCTTTACCAACCCTGTTATTTCCAAAGCTCCTAATATGTTCAATAGTTTGCCTTTCTCATTGTAATGCTAAGATTCAACATCTTCCTCAACCTTGGATTTATGACTATTAATATTTAGAAGAGCGGAGTTTGAATCCCCTTCTTGATTTCACCGATTTTTAATATGTATTGGTAGGCCATTTTCCTGTAAATAATAGGCGGGTCTAGTATCAACCAATGACAGACCTCCAACGTCAAATGCAACCAATGAGAGGCTCCCAGTCTAAAGAACCAATAGTATTCGTCTAAAAAAGGATATATTATAATTATATATTTCTTTCTATATTTCGTTATTCTAGCTCTTTTTTAGTTAGCCTATATTGTGCTCTGTATTGTATTTTAGTTTCATAGAGATTGACAATGACGTGACTGTCGAAACTATAGTATCTGGAATGTCAATTGATTTTGTGGCTGTGACATCTGTATTATTCAGAATGAAACGATTAAAAGGAATAACGGGTTTTATGTCACTATTAAATTCATAGTAGAATCGGTTTAGGCTTACCCACTTCATTTTCTAAATCCTGCATTTTTAGAAATTGATTATACTAGGCTACTCTTGAAAACTCAAGAGTACTCAAAAAATACTGCTTTGAGGAGTCAATAATAATTTTTTCTTTCACTCACTGAAAACTGTCTTGAAATTAATATCATATCCGATTTCAATGATAATCCTAAAATTCCTGGATTTCTTGTTCCATGACGAACTGCGTTGTTAATATTAACTTTTTAAGTTTTTTCAACGACTTGCAGTCAAATCTTCATTAAGAATAAGTAGAATCTACTTACTCTGTAGGCCGAACGTTTTCGAACCTTTGAGATCTTCGGCCTCTGAAAATGGATCTCAAAGATTCGAAATCGTTCGGCTTACAGAGTAAGTAAATTTTACTTATTCTTAATGAAGATTTAACTGCAAGTCGTTGAGAAAACTTAAAAAGTTGATAATCCTCAGTTTGGGCTATATCAGTTTTGCATTAACCGGCTTGCAGTTTAACCAGTTTTGCATTAACCGGGATTCTACTGTGCATGGTGGGTCGGAAAAACGGTTGGTTTCCAGCGCGGCTATTGAATTTTATACAACCTAGGCTTCTATTTTCATGGATAATTTTATAAATTCCAGTACATTTTCCCGCACGTTTCCCGATATTCAAGGAATTCCTGATCACTGGAAGCCCTGAAATGACTTTTATTTAGGCGTTTTATTATGAGATTTGCTTCAACCGTAATTTTCACTTTGAAAGCCAACTTAACTTTTAATTTACCTTTACAATTTTCTTAATTTACTTTTACAACTTTTCTATTTACGTTTCTGACAACTTCTTAATTTTACATAGACATTTATATTATTTTAGATATTATTTCTATTGGTCGGCCTATTATTACAAACATGTCACCATATTTAAACAGCTTTGTCCTGTATTCATCTATTGAATTCGTTTAGCAGTGCTACATTAACATTGTAACTGGATTGAAATAAAAAATTAACGTTATTCCTCTTCATAGCAAAACCCAAATCACAAAATATTCACATGATAACTTGTAGGCTTCATCAGCAAGAAAAAGAGAGAAAAGAACATTTAGGTACTGAGTTTTGGTAAATTGTAAATAAAATTTCTAATAATATCTTTGAATTATCTTATAGAACAGAGGTTGATCCTTGTATTCTTCTGCAACCAAGAGTTGTTGAAAAAAATTCGTATAAGTATGAATCATGTTGAAGAAGATAAAGATAGGTTGAAACTAAGTTAGATGAGATGAAAAATAAAGTAAATATGAAAAACAATACAATGGAGTAACCAAGGACCCAAATAATTACATAAAATAATAATAATAATAATAATAATAATAATAATAATTATTATTATTATTATTATTAGCTGCCCTTTTAGATATATGCACCATTTAACTTCTTTGATTTCTATAAACATCATAATTAATTATGCTTCTCAATTCACAAAAATGCACATCGTCAGTTCTTGTTAAAGAGTTTTGTTTCTTTTTCTTGTTCAAAAGATCTCATAATGGTTATTATATCTTGCCTCATTATTTTCTGTTTTTTAATTCGTCGTCTTCAAATGATTTAAGATAAGACTTCAACGCGAACAAAGACGAAAACGTCAACACTTGCACTGTAAAAATAAAGTGGATAATATTGGGCTAAGCAGCAGCCTTCGTAATATTCTTCAAATGTTTTTCTATTTGAAACGAGCTACATTCTCATTGTTTTGATTTTCACTAGCGAAACCAACCTAAAGAATAGTGGAAATCTGTTTCACAGCATAATTATTTTTATATGTGTTCTCAAGCTCCAAAATCATTAGCGATTTCACTTGGACTTTGAGGAAGCTACATACCAAGTTTCAAGGGTCTAGAATCGTCCTTCCAAGCGCTAGAGCTCAGACAGATGGACAACGACACGATTTCAAAAGACCCGTCGTGTCTTTCATAATGAATATTCAGGTATTGAATATTGTGGTACTGAATATCCAAGTGAATATTGAGGTAATAGCGTTGTCAATAAAGCAAAGATCGATCTTCGCATTTTTCTGCAACCGGAGGATGTCTAAAATGCTTTTACAAACATGAATCATTTTCATAGGTTGAGAATAAATTGGATGAACCGATGATGAAGAAATGCACGAGGTAGAGACTATGTCGCGCAGAGAGACATTCGAACATCAACGGCCAAGCACTGAAGCGACACTGTTGCGAATCTGATTCCCAAGGCTAGTGAGAGTTAATTAGAGGAGGAAGTGCATGGAAGACCTGCCGGCCAGCCATCTAGCATCTAGGGCCACCCTTTTAGTAGGGTGGAAAGTAATGCAATCGATAGAGTCCATCCCCAAAACGTGGCCACTTTCTTCCTTCCAACGGAAACAGCCCTTCCTTTACCCTTAATAACTCTCTGCTCTGCTGTAACAGACTTTACTGTACATTCTTTCCGTGGACGATTCTATATTATTCACTAACTAGCAGGTTGCCCGATAAAATTGAGCCTGGATATCTAGAATGTGTGACCGATCTACAAGCTCAATTTAATAGTCTCTCTTTTCTTATCGATCTTCATAATATTCTCCTTCTTTTTTTATCTTCTAATCCATCTTCTTCTTCATTTTTCCTCATAAAAACATTCAAATTATTTAGAAATTCAAGGCTAAAATTGCAAAAACCTTGTCAAACATTACCCAGAATCTAGGTGACACAAAATCAATCACCATGCATAATTATTAGGCTGCTGCAGTCCCGTACGTTGTATCGTGTTGAGTGATGGTGCTAACAAACGCATTTTCGCGTCAGATCAGGTAACGACGGCTTCTGGTGGCGCGCTCGGTCCCTCTCACTCTTTTTCTCTCAATCACTCTCACTCTCGCCAAACTATCACTCTCTCTTTCTCACACTCACACTGTCTATCATACTTTTTCACTGTGCACCACACTTTTTACTCTTCGTTGGCGTTTTCTCACTCAATCTCTCCCACTCACACCCTTTCTGAGTCCCACCTCTTCACACCTACTCAATCCCTCTCTTTCCCTTCTCACAAACACTCACTCTCTCTTTCTCTTTTACTTTTTCACTGTGCACAAGATTTCTTCGTTGGTTCTCGTTCGCGCTCTCTCTCACGCTCACTCTGGCTCTCTCTAGCTGGCTCTTTCTCACCCACACTCGCTCTCTCTAGCTCTTACACTCTCTCTCTCTCACGCTCTCTCTAGCTCTCTCACACTCTCTCTTCTACACTCTCTTTCCTCGTCGATTTCTCTCTTACTTCTTCACTATGCACCACCCTCTCTCTTCTCTCTCTCCCTTCTCTTCGTCACGCAAGACACGTGAAACCGACGTCGTCATTTGAGAACGACGGTGGCGTCAATTGGCCCGTACCGGCACTTTGACGGATGACAGGCCAGCGCCACGACGCACAGAGCACCGTGTGACGCGCGCCTAATTGGCTATTATTCAGCTGAGACACTCTCTACACAACTCAGGTGTAAGGCGGTGAATCAGTTATAGACGTGTGCACACACAACAAAACGCATCTCAAAACCATAGTCGATATAAACCGATGAAAATTTACTCAATATTGGGAAATTTCTAGTTGAAATTGTATATAACCTAAAAACGCATCTCAACATCACACGCTTAGTTGATGAAAATTTACTCAATATTATGAAATTTCTGGTTAAACTCTGATATAACCTAAAATTTGTATTTTTCAGTTAAAAATTTGTAAAGAAAGCAGTATTGGGCTGTATCAGTAGCTGTTGAATCTTTGCTTGATTGTGTTTCTTGTACAAGATTTCAGATTAATTATCAATATTTACAACTAGGCTAAAAATTGTTTGTGTCCTCACGGTTTTATGATGTGAATCGCTTTTTTTTCATTTGTAACCCATCTCTTTAAAGTTTCAATATCATTTTTACCATTAATTTGCATGTGTTGCCATGCCATTGGAAACAGGGCGATACATGCAAGAGGTGTGGTAGTAGTGTATAGAAATATAGAACAATTATTTTTAGTGGTATATTTGATTTGTTTTAATTTATTTCCGCACAACATACTAAAAACATAATAGAAGTACAATGAAAATAGAGAGAAATATATTTCTTCACATACACTACGGAACTGTGTGTGAAGAAATAATTTTCATCTATTATATGTAAAAGATACTTTTAAATAATTATTACTATGAGTTACTATTAAACTTTGGAAAAAATACAATTTATTTTATTTTTCAATTACAAATTAAAAAAATTGGATTATGAAGAATTTAAAATTCCATACTTGAAGGGCTAAAAATTACAAGTCTAGCAATGGAATAATGATTAATCAACTATAGATTAATAATTAGAAAAAGAAAATTGAAAACAGTGGGAACTATTTTACAACTATTTATAGAGGTATATGAGAGTGGGGTAGAGACTATAGTAGTGTGGAAGTAACCAGTGTAAACTATAGTGCAAGTAGTAGCACTAATGGGTGCAACAATATAATTTTGTCAGGCGACAATAAAGGGCTACATGGAAGCAAATCGCCCTCATAACTGAGCCGAGTGTTGTGTAGTGTTCATCAACTGCACCAGCTGCTGTCTCACACAGTAACGGCCTACATTTTGAACATGATTGTCAGCCCCTGTGGCCAGGCCAGGTGTACTATCGATAGTTCGATGTGGGCCCAATTAGCATAACCTTGTATCTAGCAGATAGAGCTTGTTCCCGAAAGAAACAACATCCATTGCTTAATAGGACTTCAGGAAAGAGCTCCAGCCAACATGCAGTGTGAGTAAATAATATATATATTTAACAAATTTTTTCATTCACCATCAGTTTTCCTAGAGAAATAAGAAGAAATAGATGTAGCATTCCTACTATTTGTAATGTTTAAATATATGAAATAAAATTATATTGAATTCTATTGTACATAGGAACACAAAAATCAAATTAAAATTCGCACAGTTAACACAGTTCATCTTATAACAAAAATAAAGTCACAAAATTGAATACGGTTAGAGGCTACATTATCAAAAAAGCAAATGACACTATATAACTTAATTCTGATTTGAAGCTGAAATATGAATAAAACAAAACAACAAATCTAAAGTATAACTCACATAAAGAGTTAGTGGGAACTTAGGAATGAAATAGAAAATTTTATTTTGGTTGCCCGAGAAGCCTGAATGGGTCACAATCCTAATAATCTTATATTAAATTAACTACAAAAAAAATAATTAAATAGAAATAAGAATGATATTTGCACATCATCTGTTAAAAATAAACATCACATAAATATGTGATAATATATTATGCTGATATTGTGGGTAGGCTAAATACTATTAACAATCTAATATTAAAATTGACGCTGTATTTCACTTTTAAATAATGTTTTACTCACATATATTGGAGATGCTTGAGGAATGCATTTCACTTCTGAGCAGAAGCTTCGTCAGCCTCTTTGACATTTGAATTGCTCAGTTACAAACTATTACAACAGTTCAAATCTGAAAATTGGTAAATGTTTCACATTAATCAAGTTATTTATTCCATTTTTCAATTGATAATAAACTTCATACACTGATCTTACTGTATAATAAATTAGCGAATTTGAGTGACTAAAGTAATGTCTTCATTAAGGGAAGTGATAGCCGTGAGCCGTAGCGGTATATGTTCAATCAGATTAGATAACCAATGCTTAGCCGATTGCGGCCGTGATTGATTCCGCTTAGCGGATTGGCGGGGGAAAAGATTTTTTCCTGCTGTAAAATCACTTCCTGGTGGTTCGGAACGCACTTAAATTTTAGGTCCACCATGTTTCCAATAACATGGCTCAAACTGCGAGGTGGAACTACCTGTAAGGGTCTCCCAACCAATAGAAGCTATACGCATTTACTTTTACTTATTGGGTGTTTAATTTTGAGAATATTCTTTGTACTCAGTAGTGATACTTGACTTTTTCAATGGGAAGGATAAGATAAGATAATATTCCTTTTTTTAAGGGGCGGGGGGAGGAGGTAGTGTTCAAACTAAATAAACCAAGTTAAAAATTTTAAAATATCCACTAAAAGAAATTTATACTGTTCACCTTTTTATGGACAGATATGATTATCATTTCATATTTAGCTAGAGTTACATTCCGGGAAAATTTTAACTCCTTTATCACTCTTCTACTTTTCTCAGTTTCCGCGTTTTTGTTGTGTAATCGATTTGTAATAATAATAATTATTTGTTTTACTCCAACTGTAATCGTATCT
The DNA here is from genome assembly GCA_948455865.1 of Conomelus anceps. Classification (NCBI taxonomy): domain Eukaryota; kingdom Metazoa; phylum Arthropoda; class Insecta; order Hemiptera; family Delphacidae; genus Conomelus; species Conomelus anceps. The sequence continues at coordinate 125,538,922 of OX418216.1, forward strand.
CCATACCTGAAATTATTGGCAATAAGGAAAATAACTTACACTAATTTAATTTCGTGGAATCGAAAAAATCTATGTTGCCGAATTGACTTAGATCTGCTTACATTCGAGCTGTTTTTTATTTCAATAGCTTGAAAATAACCTGGTATAGTACCAACTATACATACATGTTTACTTAATTTAATTTTTCATCTAGGGCTTAGTTCTCAGAAAAGTTCAGATCAGTAATGTTATATGATTAATACATACATCAAATAATTTTAAATACATCAAATGTAATATACATACAAATCTTCAAAAAAGCCGGCCACACCATCTCATTCAGAACAAAAAGCAAAATAAAAAATGCACTTACACTCAAAACCACACTGAACACAAACAAATACGATCTCCCAGGGATCTACAAACTGAACTGCTCTGATTGTAACAAATTCTACATAGGACAAACAGGCCGCACATTCAAACAACGTTACAAGGAACATTTTCCTTGATATTAGAATATAAATCTGTTATGTTTTCCATGACAAAGTACTGGAGGGATGCATTGCACTTCTAAAAAGATGATGAAGCTTCTTTGTAGAAGTGCAATGCATCACTCCTGTATCTCCAATATATAAGTGAGTAAAGACAATTATATTAAATTGAAATACAGTGTCAGTTTTGAAATAAAATTTGAAATTAATATCAGTATTTAATTCCATTTTACCTGACTGCCGGCTAATTAATTTATTCATATATTACACAAAACACAATCAAGTAAATATACAACAGACATAGCCAACTACTGCTTTCTCTACAATTATTTAACTTAAAAATCCATACTTAAAGAAATATTACTGACTCTTTCGAAAACAAAAAAATTCACTTTAAAAACGAAGCACTAAAAACTAAGTCCAAAGAAAGTAGATATGAGTGGAATAAGTCTTTGAAAGCATTAGACAATGCAAAAGCACTAAAAACTAAGTCCATTAGTCTAAAGAAAGTAGATATGAGTGAATCAAGTCTCTGAAAGCATTAGACAATGCAAAAACTATTTAGTCTTTACTTCCACTACGTAACCTGTCTAATTTATGCCTTACCTTATGCTAATAAGTTTCAACTTATTTGTAGAATTTTGGTTGATGTTGTGGAACTCCATAATAAAAGAATAAAACACTGTCAAATGTTGTCAATTCCACTTCTTTATCACTACAGCACTGGACCGCGGTTTCGTGGCTTCACCAGTCACATTTTCAACAGTACTAATACATTGTTTATAAAATAATGTTAACTAATCTTCAAAAGTCGATAGTCAGTCAAATCGATATTTATGGTATCGATTATGGCATCAATATCAAATGTAAATAATTGAAGTATAAGGTATAATAAATTAAAGGTAAAATAAATAGGTATAATTGAAGTTACTAATCTTAAATTAAGCTTACATATAACGGGGAATTGTTCTTAACTTGAATGAAAACATGAATTAAGAAATATATATCTAGTAATAATTTTTTTTTCCAAATACTGAAGATAATCATAATAAAAGATACTGATTATGATAAATTTATCTTACATTAGAATAAAGAGGGTTGACTCTTACTAATTAAGAAACAAAATTCATATACATCTAGTAATGGATTACTTGAACTGAACTAACCTAATTTGAATATTGACAGTGAAAATGATACTGATAATGGAATAAATTAATTATTGAACTTAAGATGCATATAAAGGTAAAATACAATGGGATAACAAATTTTATTTAGTTGGAATGACAGCTGGAAAATTGTTTCTGGGTTCTGGAAATTGTTCTGCTGATTTTACAATTAACAAATTCTACTTGTTCATTTAAACTGATTGTATTCTTATCTTTTGTCAAATTATCTATCTCTACTGCTTCAAGAATATTTAGTAGTTTTCCTTTCTGTCCTATGTGAAGATATTGGGTGTCTGTCTGGCTATTGAAGTTGTGTCCTGTTGCTATTAGATGCTCAGCAAATTTGGAGTTGTCTTTATTTTTCTTCCATGCAGTTATATGCTCTTCAAATCTCTTCTTGAATTTTCTTCCTGTCTGTCCTATGTAGCTGGCATTGCAGTCTCCACAATTTAGTCTGTAGACTCCACTCTTGTCTTCTATATTGATCCTGTCTTTGGTTGAGTTAAGAAGGGTCTTCATTATTGGTTGGGTTTTGAAAGCTACTTTTATATGTTTCTTCTTTAATATTTGGCCTATTTTCTCTAATTTATTTTCTTTAATTTATTATACCTTATACTTCAATTATTTACATTTGATATTGATGCCATAATCGATACCATAAATATCGATTTGACTGACTATCGACTTTTGAAGATTAGTTAACATTATTTTATAAACAATGTATTAGTACTGTTGAAAATGTGACTGGTGAAGCCACGAAACCGCGGTCCAGTGCTGTAGTGATAAAGAAGTGGAATTGACAACATTTGACAGTGTTTTATTCTTTTTATAAGTTTCAGTTACCTTACGCTAATAAGTTTCAGTTACCTACCTAGTAAAGCGTAGATTCAGTCTATCAAACGTGACTTTTATTTCTCCAAGAGATATGAAAAACCAATCACTCTAAAATATCAGTTTTTGAATTATTAAGAGAATAATAGTATCACGAGAAAGTTCTGAATTCATAAATTGAGCGCTCCCTAAGGTAAGCCAGTGCTTTTTAATGGATTACATCACGAAAATGCCAGAAACGAACAAGCCCTATTAAAGGAAGGGTATTACATTGTTCATTTTGGTCTTTTTTATTGGGTATTAAAGGAGCTTCAATATACGATAATTATAGTTATATTACTAGCAGGTTGCCCGATCTAGTTAAATCAGGATATCAGGAGAATGCGACATAGCCTATTAATTTACAAATACAATTTGATAGTTTCTACTTCTTTTCTCTTCTTTTTATTTTTTTTTCTTCTAATTATTATACTCCGTCTTGTTCTCCTTCTTTTTCTTCTTCTTCATCATCTTCTTCTTTTTCTTCATGAAGTTTCTACTTATTTTTCTTCTTCTAATTATTTCTCTTCGTCTTCTTCTCCTTCTTTTTTCTTCTTTATCATCTTCTTCTTCATGAAGTTTCTACTTATTTTTCCTCTTTTTACCTTTTCTTTTTCTGATTATTACTCTTCGTTTTCTTCTCATTCTTTTACTTCTTCTTTATCATCTTCTTCTTTATGAAGTTTCTCCTTATTTTTCTTCTTCTTCTTCATCGTCATCTTCTTCTTCTTTTTCATTTCTCTCCACATCCTCCTTCCTCTCCTCCTTCAATCTTTTACTCTTCTGCGCTGGAGTTTCGCTGACAGCGAACAACACACAGACATATTATATTAGATTTTTCTATACAGCATATAAAGAACTTGAATCTGGTCATAACAATTATTCGAAACATTTTGGGAATACGCCCCAAATTTCAGTTCTGTTTTAATCACATTAAGAACTCAATGAACCTATGGATCGACATTTGAAATGAGATTGAAATTTTTTCTTTAGAATGTTGCTGACCAGGCGCAAGCAACCTTTTTCAGATTTAATATCCCCTATTATCCCCCACGCAATTATTATTATAACAGTTAAACAGTATGGATAGAACACTGATGATACAGGTTGCTGTTGAAAATGAATCATCACGATTTGAAAACGTTTCAGCTTTCATGAGAAAATATATATTATTTATTTTCAATCAAATTGACTGCAAGTCGTTACATTTACCATGAAATTCAATATTATTATTATTTTGTCACATGAAACGGTATTTATGTTAAGCATAGCTCTAACGGTGCGTGACACGTCAATGTATTGTAGGAAATAAATATAATTAATTATCCTACACAGGACTCTCTAACTTCTCCATCTATAAGGTTACAACAGACTAAACAGATAAATTACTACAATCCTGTAGTTATTATTATCTTAGTGCAAATTATTCCATAACCCATTGCGCGAATCTCTTCTCTCTTGCCCGCAACAATGCCATGGAACCCAAAGTGTGTTGCCAGATTTACAATAAATCTTTCACAATATTTTCAACACACATCTAGCAGAACACCCAGAGCAATGTGTCTTTATCTTTTAGAAAACCTATATGCAATTTTTTCTGTCTCTGCTGCAATAGACATTTTCTTAGTTGGTAATGATAATAAAAAAGGACACTTCGGAGCCAAGACAGGTGGAGCAAGCCTTCTATGCTCGTTTTAAAATAAATTTCAGTTGTTCAAAGCTGGCAATTAGCAAAGAAAAACTATTTCGATTACTATTATCAGAAGCAGACTATTGGTAACCCGTTTTGTGTTCAATTTGAAAGCAGCGCGGAAAATGTGTTTATTATTATTATTAGACGTAAAACTCCCAAAGTGGAAGACGCTGAGTTAAGATGATACATTTTTTGGACTTGTTCTTCTTGTTTGTCCACCAGCTTTTCATTTTTGTGCGAATTCAGCTTTTCTCTCTTCACTCCAATTTTGTTCCAACTCTTGGAGGTTTTGTCTCTGGTATAACTTCCCATTTATAAAGTTTTATTCTGAAGTTTTTTCTATTTTAAATTCCATTGTTGGTTAATATGGTCTTTTTAACATTTCCTTTTGTTTATTATTATTATTATTATTATTATTATTATTATTATTATCATCATCATCATCATCATCATCATCATCATCATCTAACAGTCCAACTTAAATGTAGAATACATTATTTGTGAAGACAACAAACCGACTGATATTCCTTTATGGGGTAAAAGAGTGTACTGAAGAAGGTTCCAAATCCATGGAGACCTTCGCGTATAATGGAGCGTCTGTCGTCTCTCTTAAAGCCACAAAAAATTCTCTGGCATCTACCACCAAAAATACCCAAAGATTATTTTTCTCATGGAAAACATTTCAAAATATTAATTGTCCCAGTGAAGACAACTGCTCCATGCGGTTGTTCTCGATTTTCCTTGAGCTGTTATTTTCCTGGAAGGAAATAAGGAAGAGCGACGAGTGAAAATGCTGGTGAAGCGACGTTGCCGATGTTACATGGAGTGGCGTGGCATAGCGTGAAACCACCGCGTTGTGCTCTCAACATTGAGGGGATTTAGGCAGTGGCGGCGCCACTCTATTACTCTCATCTCGTCTACGCTCACTACTCTATTCATTCTCTCTCTCTCATTATTATTCTCTCTCTCTCTCAAGACAGAGGCAGCGCCACTCTATTACTCTCGTCTCGTATATGCTCACTACAACACTACTGTCGCTCTCTCTCACTCCTTGATTAGTGCTCACTCTCTACCCCTATATTTTTCTCTCTCTCTATTCCTCATTCTCCCTCTCTCTCACACCCTCCCTCTTTCTCACACGCCCTATCCCTCTCCGTCTCACAATATCTGTTCCTCTCTATCTCTCTCCTTCTCTCGCACACACTCAATCTATCACTCTCTCTCACAATTCCTCTCTCATCTCTCTAATTCTCTCTCACTTCCACTCACTCACTCTCTCTCTCTCTTCTCCCTCTCAATCAAACGTTCTCACCTACCCTATGATAAAGAAATGGGATGGATGAAAGTTCTTTGGTCTGCTGTCAGATAGCGCTCACTACACTGCATTAAAATTATATTATTTTTTTCTGATTTGAAAACAGAAAATATTTAAAAAAAGGATATTGGTATGATAATAATTAACTAACAGTAACTGCAAATTTACATACAATGCATTATCTTCATCTTTTAGTCTATGTTTGTTAGTGTTTGAAATTACATTTCGAAGCTAGTTCAGCATGTGACCACGTTCAATGTAATAGAGCCTTCCAAGTCGTACTTCAATAAAACGCTTCAAGTTACGTTCATAAAATACGGTCCGAAATCTCTTACTCACTTTCTCTCACTCTATATCTCTATCTCTTATTCACTCTCTCCCTCAATCTCTCTCTCTTACGTTTCCTCTTTCACTCGGTCTCTCTCTATCACTCTCTCTCTCTCATTTCTCTCTCACTCTGTCTATTCTTTTTCTCACCCTTTCCAACTTTCTCTCACTCACTCTCTTCCCTCTCTCACAAATATCTCTTTCTCTCTCTCTCTTTTTTTTATCTCTTCTGTCTACTCTATCTCATTCACTCTCTCCATTCTCCCACAAATCTCTCTTTCTTTCACTCTTTCATACACTCTCTCACACTTTCACCCTCCATCCCGCCTTCTATCTCTCTTTCACTCCCTCTCGCTCTCCTTTTCTCTACTTCCCAAACATACCTTTCCCGGTAGCTTCTACCAACAACAAATTCCCCCCTTCTCAATCACTCAACAGACATACCACAGCCCAACTCACCCAGTCAGAGCTGGTAAATTGGGACTTGAAACTGTGGAAGGAAATTGGCTCCTGAATGATTATTACTCGTGGAAGGATGCACTGTACGAATAGGGAAGGAAGAAAAATTAATTTCCCATTTTCCAGCTTTTCTCTTTTTCTTCTTGATTCCTCCAGTACCCACTTCACGTGCCTCCTCACCCCTCCCCCATTACTTTCTTATAAAAGCTTCAAGATGACAACATTTTTGTCCTCGCCTGGCTGTGATTGAGTTCACATAGAAAACCTGAAATAAAATCGTGTCAGAACAGAAATTTTGAAGATATTCTCACGGGTTGCATGATTCCCATTGGTTGAATTGGAAAACTCGTCTTTATTCCTTTCTTGCACATGTAGTTTTGATATGCAGTAGGCCAATGTTCATATATATTATTTTTTCTCCGCTTTTTTTCGTTACTTATTATTAAATAAACTTAGTTACTTAAGTTATTCTTAAATCTAGTCCACGCAGATAAAAGAAAAGGCCACATTAAATGTGTTTCCAAACTTCATTGTCAAATGGCGAATGGCTAGGCTCAAAGGTATGCTGGATAGAATACACACTCACCTGCGCAGCCAAACCCTGTGTAAAGATGAGAGTGAGCTGTTAAGCATAGAGCATCAGCATTTGTTTTGGTGGGCTTGGCATAGATACAACTTAGTGAGGGAAGTAATCGCAACCTACCTCACTCCTCGTTTGCGTGGTACGCTCTTCTGACCTAATCATAATCCCAAGGAAGGACACAAACGTCCTACTTTTCTTAGAAAATTATCCGTAGCGAATGCTTTGTGTTATATTATTCAACCTTTAATAATTACAGCATCCTATTAGTCTTTTTCAAACTTCAATGTTCACATCTTGTCAACATTCCAGCTCGCAGTTTTCGTATTGGAAATAATATCTCATTCAAATCAAAACTTATTTGTTTCTTAAACACATACTTAGAACATATATTTCCTTCCAAAATCAGATTAAAGATTCTTTGTTTTTGAAGAACAAACTTAGAACACACATTCCTAAGTCCACAGTCCATTTATCATGACCCAACAGGCGTATTCAATAACAATGGTGCTATTAGATGATAATTATATGAAAATAAAGCTAATGAAATAAAGCATTCACACTAAGAATGGTGGAACAATGTTGGTGTGTGGAGTGATGCGGACGTGAACTACTCTTGTTTCAACGGAGCTTACTATTGCTTGTTATTGACGAAACGATAGCTGCGATGGTCACTGAGATCCGGATTAATTTAGTGAGGGGGTCAGGGGAAGCAGATACGGCCCCCAGTTGCGTCAAATCGAATTTGCAAGGACTGGGCCGCCTCTGATCGCCGCCCGCGAACCACATCCAAGCAGCCACCCTCAAGCTTTTTCCGTTCCACTGAGCACACCGTGACAGAGCCAGGTGCTTCAGAGCGAAGCTGTTTCTTCGCATGTACGAGTGCTCTTCAAAATACCCGGAATGAATAAATTGTGAGGCGCCGGAATTCGAGTTTATCGCTTTCCCTCTCTCGACAAATTGAAACTCATATTTTCTCCCCACCCCTCCCCCACACGCCGAAACCACTCAACCATTCAATAACAAGAGTTCAACGCGAAGTTATTCCTCTGATAAAGGCTATTATATATACGATTTCTAAAGAAATTCATTGTGTAGGGTCCAATTGGAAGATCTCCATAGAAATGTCAAAGCCTTTCATTCAACATATAACTATCTCGATATTGAATTCATACTTCGAATTCCATTTTTTGTCAACAATCTAAATCGCAGCTCCTGTCCATCGTCACACTTGTAGCCCTGCTCCCGTTTTATATTTGTTATAGAAGGATGCTTATGTGCTAGAATCTTGATACTTGTTGTATATATGCAGGATGCTTATACTGTATGTGAGATCTACCTTCGATACCCTGTTTAGTATGGCATTTCTATGAATCCTAAATTGACGGACACTAAACATCAATCTTTCTCTTGAATTTGAAAACTCAAAACGCTTATTTGTCAGATTTACCTTCAATTCCCGATAAATTAGGGCCTCCCTATAAACCCTATGTTGAAAGTCTCGAAACTTTAAACTGTCTCTTGAATCTGAACTCAAAATCTTTATTCGAGAAGGACTCTTCATAGTTTGAATAAGACAGAAATATTTCAATATTAATGTGCGTGAAATTAAATACAGCGTACTAAGTGAGTTGTTGCGATGGAGAGCTAATTTTTTATTTAATTTTATGTGGCTGAACTCTACCCAATTCTCTTCGCATGAAAATACTTGCTAGTCTTGTTAAAGACTAGATTACTAGAACTCTTTTACCTACATTAGTGAATATTCAATAAACGTATCATCAAGAATGCAGTTATGCATAATGATTCATGTATGGTATGAATCATCCTACATAATAAATAGCTGATTATGCTTGCAAGTGTTGTCAACCTTGCATTCTACGATTTTCGTATCTGATGTTCAAACTTTATCATATATTTTACAATTATCTGTTTTAATTGAACAGATCTTATTATAATATTCTTTGAAATTATTGTATAAAAGTGCAGATCGTAGAAAGTCACATCGTACAAGAACCAAACTAACATACATAACAATAATTATCATACGGTTGACGACACTGAAGCTTGTCAGCTGATAAAAAATTGTCAGATGAATTTTTCATTACCTCAATGATGGAGCATAGTAGAGATTTTTTTGGAGGATGAATCCCACATAGGTCTGAGACCTGTGCGTGGGTAATGAGTTGGATGATGGTGATTGATGAGTTGGACCTACAGTTTTAGGTGGGCTCCGAAACACCGGGAAGTGATTGCTAATTTCACACAATTATTGAATGGGAATCCAAGACTGCAGATGTAGGAGAAATTTTGAATGTAAATTCTTTGATTTTGTGTTCCATGACGATATGCGTTGTTAATATTAATTTTTCATGGTAATTCAACGACTTGCAGTCAATTTTGAATGAGAATAAATGATAATTTTACTCACTTTTTGGCCAAACGTTTTGGAGTCATGCAGACTCATCTTCAAAGGCCTTTGACTGCAAGTCGTTGAATTTACCATAAAAACTTGTAGGTATGTAACTTGAGTGAGCTTGAGTGACTGCCAACACCTGTGCAGTAGGAGACCTAGCTTGTCTACATCAACCGTCATAGAGGTTAGAAAAAGATACTTGCACAAAGATAAATCAAGCTTCTTTGTCAGTCTTGCAAAATTACAGCACTCCACTGTGCGTCGTGCGGTAGCTCGCGTGATAGAGTCACTCTTTACACTTTTAATACATAAATAACTATTTTGTCAAAAAAGTCACATTGCTTCATACATAATCAAGAGAAGTTTTTTTTTGTAAATTACATCTTGGAGACTTCAGGAGTGTACGAAAAGTCAGATCAACAATAAATTTTACAATCTTATACACTAGTTACCATAATTACTATATCAATTAGTTGAGATAAGGCCTAATTTTGATATGATAGGAACTCTTGTATACTATAAAAAGCTTTATCAACTAAATATTTCTATATTTTGAGGACTCTTTGAAAACTGCGGTAGCTTGTTGTAAAGTTTCCTATCAATATAACTGGGGTTTTGTTTGAATAAGCTACTATTGTGACTCATTAAGTGATAATCTCCTCGGCTTCTTGCATTATAATCGTGTAAGTTAAAATTTTGATAATATCACTTTTTTACGTATAGAACAGCCTCATATACATAAAAGCAGGGCACAGTTAGGAGACCAAGTCTCTTGAACAATGGCCTACATGAATCTAATCTATTTACTTTTTACACTTAACAGCTTTCTTTTGGGCCTTAAACTCCCTAACAAGGTTTTTGTTTTGTTGAATCACACCATACTAAGATAGCATACCTAATATGTGACAGTAAGAGCCCATGGTAAGCTGTAAATGTCATCGATGAACAATACTTACGATATGCAGTAGTTTGCCAATAATTTTCAATATTTGTACGAACAGAAAGTCATAATGTCTCGCACATGAAATCATTTCAGTTCTGATAGTCACTTGATAAGTTGTGCGGTTTATACAATATGGCCTATATGATGTGTGCTTTATCGCACTGAAGCATAGGAAGTGGTTTGCATTGCAATCATCCACGGGCCAAAGCCGTCCAACTTTGGCAAGTTGCTCCAGTTGCTCCAGATCCGGGCGCCATTAAACTCCCGGCCAGGAATTGGCGGCATTTCAGAGGTTAAGAGAGTCTGTTTGACTTGTCGACTACAAACTACTGATCCTTCATCCTTTATCCTTCCACCACCGTGATTAATTTTCACTCTGCATTTTCTATCTCTCCTCATTTATAAATCTCTCCAACTTTTATCTTAATGGTTTGAGTAGAAGAGGGAGCCATGAGTCCTAACTTCGTTCCTAATAAAGATAATTATACCAATTGCACAAACGTCTTATCATAATGATGGTTTTTTATTCATTCCACTTTCATACCAAGCTGCTACCATACTACTACTACTTTTATACCATCACACCATTCAGTATAAAAGTGTTATTTTATTCAAGCAATGATAGCTAGATTACAATGCAGCCAACAGAGCCAACTAAAAATGTCAAATTTCGAGATCAGCTGAGTATGAAACAAAGTATATGAATTAGTTGAATAATTTTTTATAAATTGGATGATGTGAATAACAATTTGTGTAAGTAGTGCGCAAAGTAGCTCTTTGCTGGATGAGAGAAATGCATTACGCATGAGCTGAAGGCGAGTGCAGCAAAGATATTTTCAGCACAATTTATACATTATCCTACAGTTGGCACACCTGGAGTGCGACAAAGTAAAATGAGTTTGGCAAAGTCAGCTGGAGTGCGGCAAAGTAATAAAAGAGTGCAGGAATCAACTGTTTTGCATACTATAATGAGTGCATAAATAGCCGCTTCGTTAGATAACTGTAGGAAAATCATATTACTATATGGTTTAGAAAGTAAATTGGCTTTTAGAATTACAAAATAAGTGACTAGTATTGGCCCTTATTAGACAGAACCACTGCAGTTGCAGTCGTGAGCCACTATCTCAGACTAAATCACACCAGCCCAGAAAAGTTGATTGAAAACAATAGGCTTTGAATAAGTGTATGCCTTCAGGTACTTTGAAATTGTTGTGCTCGATCAGAAGATCAGCTGATGTAATTTAGCCTGAAAGTGTGGCAAGCGACGGCGCCTTGCTGTGGCTCTGCCTCATAAGGCTTTTTTATGTTGAGAAAAACAAGATGGCGCATGTGCATGAATATTGGAACTATCTTTAAATATTTTATGCTAGGTAATAGTCCACCATTCAAGATAAAATTTTGACCACACGAATGCTAGCATGTATATATAGGTATAATAAACCATAAAAAATTATGGTAGGATGTTTTTGCAACCGGGAGTTTATTTACCTATCACTTGCTCCTTTCAATCCTTCACTTCTGACACTCCTAGATGTATGATTCCCACCTTCAAGCTTTGCAGAGTCAAATGGAATTTGAGTCACTATTTATTTTGAGTTTCACTCATCCGATAAATACACATACAGAAGTTACTGTAGAATAATATTGAAGTGATTACTGCTTTCGTACGCTTACTCTACGCTCCATGTGAGCTGTTATGTAGCTTCCAGCTGCAACTTAGAAGCATCATCCCAATGCTCCATTTCCTCATATGAGGCAAAATAAAATTAATTCAAATATCATACCTAATGTCATTATCAAAGAGGCAGCAAGTCCAGGAACGGATCCAAGGAGGACTTGAGGATGTATTCCCCCCGAAATCATCAACTGTAACTGAAAATAAGGTCTCTTATGGTGATACCCATTATCTAAAATTTCTGGAATCACCCATGAGCAAGTCTAATAATTAGTTGGATTTGAAGAAACTGACAATTTTGCAAACAGTCAAATATACGGAGAATAATTTATTAATTTCGAATTTCTTGAAGTGCTATCAATAATTATACTGAAGATGTCCGCAATGGCAGTTATTTACAAAAGCATTGACCTATATCTATATTTGCATTATGCTTTATCGGTTATTGAAACATATATGTATTTTACTGGATTTCTTGTTCCATAACGATCTGCGTTGTTGATATTAACATTTTATGGTAAATTCAACGACTTGCAGTCAACTTCAATTGTGAATAAATAATATTTGTACTCACTTTTGGCCAAACGTTTTCGAGTCACGGAGACTCATCTTCAAAGGCCTTTGAATATGAGTCTCCATGACTCAAAAACTTTTGGCTTAAAATAATTAAAAATATTATTTATTCACAATTAAAATTGAAGTTAATAAGTCTTTTGTTCATTGGGCAACCTTAGGGGTGTGACCAATTCGACCGGGAACATAGTGAGCCTCCTAATTTATCAATTTACAAAACATTAATATAGAACCTTATGAAATGAAATATAGGAATATTATATGGTATGATTACTGGTAGCCTCATTCTTAAGCATTGCAGGCTACGTGATTCAGAACGTCTGGTGGAATTAATTCTCGGCATTGACATTGTTTTAAATGTAATGTGTAACACAGTTCCTGATAAATTTCAGTGGTATAGAGACCACGCATTTGTGTGAACATGTTATGTGATACAGCTCTGCGGTTCGCCTCAAAACCTTCCCAAACTCTACTATTTACACCAAACGAAATTATTCAGCCTAACCTAAACGTTTTCCTCGGAAACTGTTGAGCAGTAATTGTCTGTAATTTTCTAATTAAATAACCTACAAATTTTATAGGGACTATGCTTAACTAGGACTTGAAAAATAAAATACCACCATAATATAAGTATTTTTATACTTAATATTTACCGTTTTTTTAATTTACCGATTGAATAAACTTTTCAAAAGTGTATATCGTGCATTTCTTGTTCGATAACGATGAGCGTCGTTAATATTAACATTTTATGGTAAATTCAACGATTTGAAGTCAATTTTAATCGAGAATAAATAATAATTTAAGTTTTAATTGAGTTCGTCTCTTTTATATTTTATATGTAGGATGTGTTTCCAAGCCTTAAATACAAAAACCGAATTGGCTTTTGCAGACCATATCATGCAAACTTGACAACACTACTGTTGACATCACTCCCAACCTACACATTCTAAATATAAAATCTAAAGGACACGAATTCAATACACTAGAACAATTTGAAATATACAAACACACCACACACAATAAACAAAACTTCCTCAATGAACAATTAATTACATTCTAAGTCGCACAATTTTTTCGATCACATTCTACAAAAAACCACAATAATTCTTTTAACCATAAAACCAACATGCCTATCAAGGACGCCTTTTAAGATGAGTCTCCATGACTCGAAAACGTTCGACCAAGAAGTGAGTAAAATTATTATTTATTCTTAATTAAAGTTGACTGCTAGTCATTGGATTTACCATAAAAAGTGTGTATCGTTTCAATGAACTAGAAGACGTGATATGCTGTGTTATATGAATTTGAGGATTATGTTTATCAAAATGAAAATATCAAAATTATTCTGTACGGATTTCTGTCTATTGAGAGACTTTCCCAATGGGAATGTAATTATTTTGGTAATGGGTCGATTTTGAAGTAATCTCTATAAAAAGCTCACCTTTGCTTACCGGACACATTCCAGCGGCTGTACTACATTATAGATATATACCAATGTTGTTGTAGTTATATATTCTGAGTTGTACCATGGCCATTAATGAGATCTACCATGGCTATCTTTAAAGATGGCCGCCACTCTGGACTTCGTTGTAGGTATGCTAATGTAATGTAGGTACGACTGCTAAATCTTGATAAATGTTTTCAAAAAAGCAATTTTGAGAAGTAAATCGTTTTCCACATATGATGAGGCCAGTGTACCCAAGCCAAGACAGAGGGGTCTGCCAGATATAATTAGAATAAGAAATAAGGAATTTGTTACTTCAACAGATTTCCAGTTTTTGCAATTTCTCCAAAACAATTCGAAAATAAAAACTCTCAAGCTTTTCAGTAGCAACCACGAGTTTCTATTTGAAATTTCGTTAATTCAGTACATTTTAAAATCAAGGGGGTACAAGAGAATTTTTAAATTCAGGTTTAGAAATTAGTGGGGGTCATTGTCATTGCATCGGATAAATGAGGGGGCCCTTGGAAAAATCTTATTGAAAATCCCTGGTTCAAGCTGTATTGGTAGTCGTAGATAAAATAGTGTATGCATCTCACATTTGGCTTGGAGGCATTTAATTGATTGATTGATTGATTTATAAAGCGGCCACTGACCACCTCTCAAAGGGGTATTATGGACTTGTCATATTTTTAAAGTCATAATTTACACAATTTATTTTGTGTAGATAAATTATAAAAAAATAGCTTTGCTCGATTTCTGTCAGCAATTTGTGCTCACATATTTGTGGAATAAATGTGGAATGTGCATTCAAGAATAATCACTGTGACCAAAATAGTAATTGATGAATTCCTGTTTTGAATAAAACCAATTTGTTTCTAACTCTGCTTTCAAATAAGTTTTAAATTTTTCAAGTGGAAGAGTGGTTATTCGGGTTGGCAAAAGATTAAACAGATTTATGCCAGAACTTGTCACTCCCTTTGCATACAGAGCCGTGCGATGTGCTTCATCTCTGAGTCCATGCCTATACCTAGTTTCATAAGAGTGAATCGTATAACCTTTTTTAAATTGTGACTCATTCTTCTTAATCAAACAGACAGAATATATAAACTAGGAAAGGGAAGTATTTTCAATTCCTTAAAATGTGGTCTACAGCTCGTTCTAATACTCTCTCCCACCATCACTCGTATTGCCCATTTTCGCAACTTAAATACCTGGTTAACGTCAGTAGAATTTCCCCAGAATGCAATGCCATAAGTAAGGAGGGAGTGAAATAGAGCATAGTCGATTTCTTTCATAATAGTAAGGTCTAACAAATCCTTCATACTCCTCAACACATATAATAAAATATAATACAATCCATAATTTATCAATTTCAAATCCCTTAAAGTGTTATCAATTATATAGAAGACTTTCGCAATGGCGGATATAAACAATAGCATTGAATAGCTGATGGAAATCGATGAACGCTACTGCAAAAAAATATTCGAAGCGCGGAACTCCCAATTGCCGGTCGGACGGCACTATTAGATGTCACTAGACTACAGAGGGGTCACTCGTATGATACAGTAGCACACAGACGGGTCATTGTAGTCTAGTGGTTGAGGCGCCCGACGACCAATTGCAGCTCCGCAATCCAATTCCCGGCGGTGACTGAATATTTTTGTGTGGTAGTGTTCATCGATTTCCAACAGCTATTCAATTCTGTTGTCAATATCAGCTATTGCAGAAGTCTTCAGTACGATTGATAGCATTTTGAGGAATTCGAAATTAATAAATTATGTTCTGTAAATTTTTAAGTTTGCAAACATTGTTAGTTTCTTCAAATCCAACTTATAATGCAATCTTTGCATAATTACTAATACTAGGTTATCCCGGGTCGCACGAATGTGCGACTTTATTAAACTTTGTAAAATACATTCCAAATGTAGATTTTCTACATACTGAACGACAGCATTGCCTATAATGATACATACATTCTTCTTCCACTTCTTCTTTTTCTTCTTCTTCTACTTCTCCTTCTTCTTTTTCTTCTTCTTCCTCTTCTTTTTCTTCTTATTATTTTTCTCCCTCTTCTTCTTTTTCTTATTCTTCCACTTCTTCTTCCTCTTCTTCTTTTTCTTCTGCTTCTTCCACTTCTTCTTCCTCTCCTTCTTCTTTTTCTCCTTCTTCTTCTTCTTTTTCTTCTTCTTCTTTTCTTCCTCTTCTTCTTTTTCTCCTTTTTCTTCTTCCTCTACTTCTTCTTCTTTTTCTTCTTCTTCTTCTTCTTCTTCTTCTTTTCCTTTTTCTTCTTCTTCTACTTCTTCTCCGACTTCTTCTTCCCCTTCTTCTTCTTCTTCTTCTTCTTTTTCTCCTCTTTCTTCTTCTCCTTCGTCTCCTTCATCTTCTCCTCTTTCTTCTTCCCTTTCTTCTTCTTTTCTTTTCTCTCTCTTTCCTCTCTCTCTTCCTCTTTATCCTATCCTCCCACCCTCTCTCTCTGAATGAACAATGAAAAATAAACTTTTTGTTTCAAAACAGCTGATCATCAAATCAACATAAGTTGAAATGTGAAAATTTTCAGCTCACCGATCCCTATGTTAAAGCAATGGCAAAAATTGAAACTTTGATCGTTCATTCCTCATGTCCACGATGACTTTTTTCAAAATGTAAGACCTACTAATCAAACATCTACTCGATGAGATCTTTCAAATGAGACGTGAACGAACAAAATCGGTCGAGAAACCACGGAGGAGTTGTCATCACAAAAAAACATGTTCGCCTATTTTATATAAAGATTACTACTTACTACTTTCTATGTTCATTATTATTAAATAATAAATAATCAATTAATTTGTTCAAGGTTATCACACAGAGTTCAGCCGAAAAAAAGAAAAACACTGAACAAACAGAACACACAATGAATGAAACGTACACACAATTATTATATAGGATACGACAGTACACATTTCCAGTATAATTAATTAAGGATATGAGGCTCCTCAACCAAGCTCACATATCATTTGTCGTATTTCTAAGGCTTTCACAACATAGAGAAAAATTCTATTTATCTTTTCCTCTGTCAGATTCGACAACAATACCATCAACCGGTCCTCGTAATTTACTATATTTTGGCAAAACGTATCCAAAAATTGAATTCTACAGTATCTATACATGGGACAGCACAACAAAAAGTGCTCTAGTGATTCTTAATCTCTGTAATTACAGAAGGGACAATTTCTAGAATAGTTTATCCATGTTCCTCTAACTCTGAACAAATAGATTCCCTTGTCTGATGCTAGCCGCAGCTGGGTTAGAATTATTCTAGTTCTAGCAAATGGTATTCTCAGGCTAAGCTGCTCACCCAGATTGAAAGTAAGATTTATTTTTCTATACAGAGGACAAGTAGCAGATACTAAGACCGATCTTTCATCTGATATACTCAAAGCTCCTGAATATCCCACCAAAATATCTGACAATGAAGTTTCAAGTATTCATCCCCTATTTCAACATCTCACCCAGACATTGCTAAATGGCTTTTTATTTGAACTAACCAGTTTCCCGATAAATTGATTCATTGACTGCATTTATTATTTTCCTAGAAGTGCGATGTTAGGGTGCAGCCGGCCCTCTCTTGCATTTAACTCTGCCATACAGTTCCAACTTACATAGATATATACATATAAACAGTATATACATGAGATAAGAAAAAATATATATATGAGTTGAGGAAAAAAATACGTATGAGCAAACTTGTTGAGAAAAAAAGAAATAAACGATTAAAATTTGAGAAAGTAGAACAATAAAAAAATATAACAAATGTAACAAATCTTGTGCAAACTTCATAAGGAAAAATGTATTAAAACTTCAAAATATCTCCAGATACTTTATATAATAAAGGTGAAAAAAAAAACACAACACACACACCAAATGCATACTACTCACACGTCCCTTGTCTTGTCTTGCCAAGTCCTACCACCCCTCTATCCACCGCAAGACAGCCGCGCCGAACCGACTATATTCCTCTATGCGCTTCAGTTCACCAGGCAACGTATTCCACAATCTGCAGGCTATCACTCGAAAATACTTATTGTGGTAGATTTCAGTACGATGAGTTGGGACCAGCGAACACACAAGACCAATTGGACCAAGAGCCATTGGTCATTTATGTGTTCGCTGGTTGGGGCAGCCATGTCTTGTTCCATCACGGTCAACATCGCTCAAAAAACGCAACCCTACTACCAAACATTTGGGAGATTGAGTCTTCAAGAAAAAATAAATGAGTTACACCCCCACCCCCCACATACATCTGCCGCTAATTTGGCCAGCGTTTCAAAACAGATGTACGGGTATCTATGCATAACAGCACTCTCTTTAGAAATGACAAGCTTCTAAAAAATACAGCATGGCTTAGCTTAATTTGTCTCCAAACGTAGGCTACTTCCCAATATTAAGATTTTTATTAATAATAATATTAGTATTATTATTTCACGTATCAAGTTCACGATTGAACCTGATTGAGCTGAGTTTTATTATTATTATTATCATTATTATTATTATTATTATTATTATTATTATTATTATTATTATTATTATTATTATTATTATTATTATTATTATTATAGCCTGATTGATCAATTTGTGCCTGTTGTAAGTTTATGTGTTTTTTTCTAATCCATTATGTTTTTGATTTTGCTCAGCTTATGTATGTAAGGATCCTGTAGGTATGTCTTATTGCTGGAAGCCTACTGATATGGCCATAGAATTTTGCTAGGTTAGGTTGTTACTAATCACTACTATTTGAATTAAGGCCTTTGATAAATCTATTGACTACAAAAGACCGCTTATGAACAGATATCGTGTAAGAGCAGGTGTCATGCATTTGGGCGACTAGAGCTGCTCATTGTGGAAGTGAATTAATAAAGGGCGTCACTGCCGGGAGCTGAGTTTTGCGCTGATTCTCGGCGTGCTGCAGAATTAGGTCTCAGAATCAGCGCTCGGGGCTGATCTCAGCAGCAGACGTGTCTCCCCAAAAGCAGCCGCATTGCACTGCTGTTGACGTAGCGCCTGTGCTGAACAAAACACTTTAATTAGCAATTAAGAAGAGACCAAGCCTTTATCATTCAGCAGCAATGCTTGGCTCCCTAACAAATTGTGTACTTGGCGTGCGAAAGCACAACCAGCGAAAACTCAATCTTTTCTAGGGTGTAAATCGAATGAGTTGCACCGGTTTAATCTTGCGCGGAAATTTGTTTGAAGATACATGCATGGAGGTGTGAGAAAGTGGAGCGGTAACGTATACCGCCAATGTTAGAAAAGTGTAACCGGAAATAGAAGCAAGCAAGGCCCTACTGCATGGGATCTGACGTCATTCGCGGCTGTATCACCGCGAATTTAAAACTAAGTAGTTCAATTTTACAAGATTTCACTTTCCGATCAAATGTTTGAACTACACCTGTGAAAAACAGTTTGCTCCTCAAAATTATGTTTTTAAACATTTATCAAAATTTAGCAGTCGATGGATCACTTTAATGATGAATAATAAGACTTGAAAATGTCACTACCACGTTTATTGAAAACCGTGAGATACTTGTTTCGGTTGTAACACCATTATCAATTTTCAACTCCAACAAACAACTTGAGATTGATAATGGTGAGACAACCCAAACTAGTATTTCATGGTTTTCAATAAATGCGTTTGTGACAACTTCAAGTCTTATTATTCATTATGGATATCTTCCACAATATCACCTTTGCCACTACAAAGAAAATCTCTTTAATACCAATAAAATTATGACTTTAACCTACAATGAAGTATAGAAGTGGCAGCAATCTTTAATATATAATTATATAAATATGTATATATAACAACTTACTGCAACAACATTGATGACTATCTATAGCGGAGTATAGCCGCCAGAAGTCACCGGATTCAATTCTAAAGATATAATTACGAGTAACCCAATAGTCAAAAACACATCTAAATATCATAGAATTAAGATTCAAATGAGACTCAACTTTATTCACATTTTTGTTGGGATTATTTCAGGTAAACTACTAGAACTTGCAACATTTATTTCAAATATTCATTGGTACATCTACTTTCTGTAGGGAACATAAAATTCTACATAATTTACTTATTGAAATAGATAAAACAACAATGAATGCAAAGATTTAACGGACAAAGTCCAAACTGCTCTCTCAAATCTTTGACTATGCTATATTTCATCGTCCAAAACAATGGCTGAGTTAATTAGGTCCAACATATTGTCAATTATATGCTTACCTCATTGGTTGAGTTCATGACAGCCTTACCATTTACTGGTAGATGAGAATTCACTGGAACTTTAGACGTCTGATTGATTTATTCTAGTTTTTGAACGCCTGAATTATTTGAATAATACAAATCAGACGCTTTCCGTGAAATTCTATTTACCGGTAACCGGTAAGACTCCCATGAACTCAACCAATGTCGAAGTTCAGGAAAATGTAATTTAATCAATTTAATCAAACATATTTATTGCATTTTCTTCAAGAAAAGCAATTTTGTCAAATAGTTATAATACTACACAATAGTAAATCTGAAATGTATACACTAGACTAGAGTTTATACAATACTGTAAGTCATTTTGTTAGCACACCCAGTCTTCTTTTTTGAAATTTACAAACTCTTGTATACTATAGAATGGTGTGTTCTTTAGAAATTTACAGAGTCTTCTTTTGAGTGCCAATCCATCCAGCTCCTTCACAGCATCTGGCAACAAATTCCATAACTTCACGCCCATGTGTGATGGCTTCTCCTGATAGATGGCGGTTCTGTGCTGTGGTATGGTGTAGTTGCCTTTACGTCTGGTGTTGTGCAAGTGAATGTCAGTACCCCTCTGTAGCTGGCGTTGCTTGTTGACACACATGATGACTTCCGAAATGTACATGTTTACCACCGTCATAATGCCCAGTGTTGGAAAAGCTTCTCTACAGGTCTCTCTTTAATTAATATTTGCTAGAGTTCTTATGGCTTTTTTCTGCAATGTGAGGACTCACTTCAAATTTTCTGCTGATGATCCGCCCCATACCGCCAGCCCATATCTCAGATGAGATTCTATTAATGCGAAGTAGGCTGCTTTAGCTGCTTCCAATGTTGCAATCCATTTCATTCTTCTCACAACATATATTCCTGAGCCTATTTTCTTGCACACATTACTCACATGCTCATTCCATGTCAATTCACTATCAATTTTGATGCCCAGAAAATTCACTTTTTTCTCCTCTGTTATGCCTGTACTGGATGTGTTACTTGACTGTGCCCTTCTCTTGCTGAAATTGACCTGGATTGTTCTTGAGTGATTCATGGCGAGATGATACCTTTACAGTACTCTATTGCTTTTTCAAGAGATTCCAAGGTACTTGGAAACCAAAATATTAATGATTAATCTCCAACAGCAACCGCTTTCTTTTAGTGTACCTTTTCATGTTGCAGGCTGTAATGACGCATCCAGCTGTAACTGTGAACATATTGAGGAAGTAAATAATCTAAAATATCTTGGTATCACCATAGATTCGCAGTTGAGCTGGGGTACTCATATTAGTAATTTGGAGCTGCATTTGATTATAGCTTGTAAAAAGTTTTATTACTTGAGAAATTTGTGTCCGGATAACATTTTAACAATGCTGTATTATGCTCTGGTTGAAAGCAGGTTACAATATGGTATCACAATTTGGGGAGGTGCTTACTTTATCACGCTCAGCCCTCTGTTGGTTGGCCAAAAATTCATAATGCGAGTAATGTCTAAAAAACCAGCTCATCATAGCTCATTGGTTCTGTTTAGGGCTAAAGATATACTGCCCTTGCGATACTTATATTTTTTTAAAGTACTGGAGGTTTTCTTTGAGCGAAATGGCCTGTCCGGAGATGCATTACTTTAAAGTCACCCAGCAGATCACTGAGAGTATTTGTTTAGGGTATTCTTTGTATAATGGGCTATCGTATTTTTTTAAGTATATTATTATTATTATTATTATTAATGAAACTTTTATGTATAATTAGAATGGGCTATGTGAATTAATTAATTAACAAGAAAACCGTATATTGTTAAACTGCTATCATCTTTCTTTTTTGAGTTTTAAGTTTCGATTTTCTTAGAATTAAGTTATACTATGGTATTATAAATGTTCTGGATGAGGTAATCCAATATTAATGTTATATTCAAAAGAAGCACAGCGTTTTTCTTTCTACTATTAAGCTACTCTAAGCTTGACCCCGCACAGCTTTGTCTCAGGGTGGCATATCAATTTATTTTTCCAAACCCAATTGTATTTTGATACTGTTTTTATTTGTTTGTTTTGAATTTTGATTGGAAAATAAATTATTTATTTATTTATTTACTTGCCAGCATTCCATCATGGGTGTTACTTGTGACCATGAGTGTTGTATCATCTGAATACATGATGCAGTTTGTGCATTGATTCTCCATGCATTCAGGGAAGTAATTTACAAAAAGGATGAATAAAATTGGCCCCAGAACAGAAACTTGGGGAACTCCCTGATTAACAGATAATGACTTGGATTGGTATGACTGAGTCAGTCTGTTAACAGTCCCTTTATTGGGACACAGATTACCAGTTGTGATCGATTAGAAAGATAACTCACAAACCACTTGTGAGCCTTCCCTTTTATTCCAAGATGCATCAATTTTTTGGCAATTGTATCATGTCCCAGGCAGTCAAATGCTTTACTATAGTCCAATAGGAGTGCAGATATGAACTTTTGGTTATCAATTTGATCAATTATTCCCTCTATTAGGCTTATGATTGCTGAAGTAGTTGATTTGCCCTTGCCCTTTTGGAACCCATGTTGACAGCTTGATATGAGGTTCTGCGAAATTAGATATTATGCCTGAAGTCTTTTCAAAACTACTTTTCCGAATTATTTTTGCGAATGTTGATATCGAAGATATAGGTCGATAGTTCTGCATTTCAGTTTGTGCGCCTTTCTTATGTTTGGGATAGACCTTTGACATCTTGAGAGCGGTAGGAAATTCACCAGGTCTGAATGATTTATTTATAATACTGACTAATGGCTCTATCAGTTCCTCGGCTCAGTGCTTCACAATTTTGGGCGAGTATTCATCCAATCCACTCGAATGTTTAGGTTTCATTGAATTTATTATTTCTTGTATTTCCTTGTTATTTGTTGGTTTGAGTATATTGAATATACCATTGTTATTGTTGTCTTGCCCTGGGATGTCATTTCTGGTATCAATTGTGTATTTATTGTTAAGCTTGAGGGTCTGCTGTACCATGCTTGTGAAGAAAGTATTAAAAAGCTCAGCAACCACCTGTGGATCATTCACTTTCACCATCCACCATTCACATTCACTTCTCCATCCAATGCAATGCATATTTGAGGTTGAGTTTGCAACGTTTTCCGTCCCTTATTAATGATTTACCACAATGCGTTGCTTTTATTTGTAGCTTCATTTATTTGCTTCTCATTGCTACATCGTTGAAGGTTTCTAAGTTTCTGATCATAACATTTCTTATTCTCTACCATAGCTTCTTTGTCCAAGATATTTCCAGTCAACTCATATTTTCTAAGTGCTTTTAGAAAGTTTTCTCTGAGAAATCTGCTCTCATTATTATTGAGTTTTCCTCTTTGTTTCCTCATCTTTCCTTTTCTTCAATGGGCATGCAATTTCTAGAAATGCAGACAGAATTCTTTGAAAGTTATTGTAGGCTGTTTCAGCATCAGCAGCAGATTTCACGCTATTCCAGTTTTGGTTTTTGAGAATAAATTTTAGCAGGTCAAGTCCAATTTGTTTTTTTATCAGAAACTGTGGGGAACTATCTATTGAAACATCAATTAATCTTAGTATTTGAGCTTCATGGTCAGAGAGCCCTGTTTGAATTACTTCTGTTTCTACTGTGTTTTTATGTATGTTTGTACATATACAATCAATTGAAGTAGCAGAGTTACTATTTATCCGAGTGGCAGGTGATGGAACTCTTATAATAAGTTAAAAGCAGCTGGGAAAAGAAGTTGGTTTGCAACCAACTTATGAGAAATAATTTCATTATGGTTGGTACACACTTGATAATCTATATATATAAAAATGAATGTCTGTCTGTATGCATGTATGTATGTATGTATGTATGTATATATGTATGTATGTATGTATGTATGTATGTATGAGTGTATGTATGTATGTTTGTATGTATGTATGTATGTATGTATGTATGTATGTATGTATGTATGAATGAATGAATGTATGTATGTATGTATGTATGTATGTATGTATGTATGTATGTATTTATGTATGTTTCCTATAGACTTCAAAACTACTTGACAGATCGGCATGAAACTTTGGGAATATGTTGTGTGAATATTGGGGATGGTTTCTGACCATAAATTTTAATAGGGGAGCTAATAATTATTATTAATTAATCCATTTTATAGACCTAACCTACTGAACTTGCCGGCCAAACAGCTTAAAGGAACAGCTGATAGGAGTTAACAGTTTTTTATCATATGGCAGGCCCCTTAGCGGCGTTATTTACGCTGTCTTTGAACAGCAAAAGACTTTGCACATTGCATGTAGGCTACCATACAGTCGGAGCCTTGCAATATGTAGGAAACATACGTCTGGGTATGATGAAATGTAATTATGCCAGGTTGATGACATCTGTTAACCAATGCAGCTAGAAATTTGAAATGCAGCCTCAGCGGGAGGTGGCGAATAATAAAATAATAAAAAAACCTAGCTTCTACCCTTATAGTCGTAGGAGGTTTAAATTTGAAATTCTTCATTCAGAGGTAGTGATTAAGAAAACAACGAAGCCTCTATGATCTACTGGAAGAGCCCTAGGACTAACTTCTTTCCTAATTTGAAATGTAACCTCAGCGGGAGGTGGCAAATAATAAAATCAAGGAGAATTTTTATGAGAACGCAGCAACGCGCGTCGGGCCAGCTAGTGTGCTATAAAATATTGTTTTCTGTCAACTATAAAAAAAAATTCAATTTCTAGGTTATGGAAACTATGAATCTTATTTTTCCCAAATATCCTCGGTTTGTCACTGATACTTATCAATTGTGCCTGATGGACGAGTCTCCTCACACTATTATAATCGACTTGTCATATAGTTGATGGATTAGCGCTACATAGTTTCTTGTTTCAACGCATAAAGCTTCGTAAAATTGTGAGCTCATTTTATGGAGTATGTACCCACTGAACCATATAACCAATGTAGTACACACTGCGTATATGGCGGGGACGCATTACGGTAATTGGCCGAGGGGTGACAGTGACGATGTGCAATACGATAGGGGCGTGTTACAGGTCAATGACCGATATTTTGTGTTTTTCATTCACTCTGCCAAACAACACGTCAAACAACGCCCATTCTTAGCACAACTTTCAACCCGACTTGAAAAGAAAAGCTCTGTAGAGAAAAACAAAGGAATGATGTTACACTGACTACAATGGAGTTTGTTTCTGGATTCATGTTTCGACAAAATTGAACAGCCTTGAGATGGAGAAAGCTATTTATTAGTGATCAGATGAGACAACTTCAGTTACGGGTAGCATGCCAATGTTTTTTCACAGTGAAATTTCTAGTTTAAAGTGGACATAACCTAAAACTTGGATTTTCAGTTGAAATTTTGTAAATACAGCAGTAGTGAGCTGTGCCTGTTCTATCTATCTTGATAGTGTGATAAACAAATAAATAAATAAATAAATAAATAAATAAATAAATAAATAAATAAATAAATAAATAAATAAATAAATAAATAAATAAATAAATAAATAAATAAATAAATAAATAAATAAATAAATAAATAAATAAATAAATAAATAAATAAATAAATAAATAAATAAATAAAT
This sequence comes from Conomelus anceps, assembly GCA_948455865.1. Taxonomy (NCBI): domain Eukaryota; kingdom Metazoa; phylum Arthropoda; class Insecta; order Hemiptera; family Delphacidae; genus Conomelus; species Conomelus anceps. The sequence goes on from OX418216.1 coordinate 125,564,706, forward strand.
AAATAAATAAATAAATAAATAAATAAATAAATAAATAAATAAATAAATAAATAAATAAATAAATAAATAAATAAATAAATAAATAAATAAATAAATAAATAAATAAATAAATAAATAAATAAATAAATAAATAAAATAAATAAATAAATAAATAAATAAATAAATAAATAAATAAATACATAAATTAATTAATTAATTATTAATTAATAAAAAGAATAGCTTCCGTACTGTTTTGTTCAGCTGTTCTAGCCAAACGTAGTGACGTCTCATTTTCAAATTGACCGCTCGCTATTTTGACCTGCCTGTTACACGATTACAGCCAAATGCCTTGACCGAATGTCATGAATTTTTGCATTGATGTTTCTCATTCCTAGACCGAGCAATGTATGTGAAAGGTTTTTTTCCAAAAATGTCCCATTTTTTTCAGCACGCCCAATTTACCCCCGATTATTTGAGTGTCTGATTTGCGTGCGGGTGGATTTATATAATAATTTAGACGATTTGAGAAAGGGTTTTAATCCGTGACAGAAGTTTGATAAACCCAACGTTAAAGAGTTCAAGAGGGAGGTTCAAAATCTTAAATCTTGAGATTTTTCAAATTTTTTATCTTGTTTTGGGCTGAGTGGAATAAATTTTGGATAAATTGACCATTTGTGGGTGGGAAAAATGGACTTTTCAAAATGTTCATTTTGTGGATAATTCCTGTTTTTGTTTTTTTGTCGATTGGAAGTGAAAGATAATTCTATAAGACGCATGTCATCACTAAACTACTTTTAAAATATTAGAGGAGGGAAGAAAATAAAAAAACAAACATTGAAATAATTGGGAAATTTTTCTTCTCATCAGGTAGAGCAGTAACACTCTAAAGACTCTTATTCAAAAAGCTTGTAAAAATAATCTTCTGAAGCTAGGGGCGAAAATCTGAATTTCACTGGTAAAAACTTTTTTTGTTAATGAATCATTTTTGATTTTTTGATTGGAGGGTTATATGGAGAGCGGCTGAAATAGATATCAACTGTTTATTAGTTATGAGAGGTGATTTCCAGGAATCGTAAAATTTTCTTGGTTTTGTCTAATATTGATTTTTGCAGTTTCTCTTATCAATGAAAGATTGAGCAATAAACATTGAGTTGAAAGTACTCTTGAACCTGAGTGAGGAGTATTTGGCGAGTGAGATCTAAATTTCACAGACTTACTAGACATCTGTAGACAAAAATGGGGTTGAATGATTCACACCTAATCAATTAGGGAATAAAATAGGCGTATTCCCTTGTTCTGTGCATGGGTGGAAGAGCATCAAGGTGGGTGCCACACCCTCCAAATAGAAGTTACTCAAATACAAAAAAAAATTGGGAAAACAACGAGAGCACACACGCTCTCACGCATGCGCACTCACTGTTCCTTTGTGGTCTGCGACTTGCGTTCAACAAGTAATAGGGAGCTCTGCTCTAATTCACTACTCTATTTCACCTTCTAAACCCGACTATATCATTTCTTATTTCGAGGAGTGCTGCTACATTTTCTAATTCCATTATTTTGTAAATTACTCACGGAGAAGTTATTTCCTTCTAGATACCTTGTAATCATGCTTATCTATAGAAGTGTGTTTTCTGAAAATAGATTGTTCATGATAGCTGTTAGCTGTTCTAACATGAAACTATAAATACCATGGTGAACAGGAGTGAACTAGTGATTCTATAATCGAATAATATTGTAGACCAAGAGCAAACTTCTAGAAATTTGTTGTGGTAGAAGTGATATTGTTGAATAGGTCCATAAAAGCCAAATAGGCCACCATTTACTGGCTGACTCATTGATTTCTCGAAAACCACCCGGCCAAAAAAGTTAAGATTTGATACATTTGTTTAGTCGAGAACCTAGAAACTTGCTAAGAACGGGGTTTGAAAACTTCCCAAAAATACGCCCCAAAATTTACATTTTCCTAGCGTTTTTTTTTGTATGTTCTCAAAAGCTATGTGGTTGAGAAAGTTTAAGTTTGGTAGATAGCTTTGGTTATGGACTTATGGACTTTGGTTATGGACGTATACAAGACTGTCGGTTAGTGATGGATGAAAGAGTTTATGCGAAATGACCATCACACGAATAAGTAAGTGTTAAATTCACTAGTAAAGTATTATGTCCAATAATTATTTATAAAAATTGAATACTGAAAAATACGATAAAATAATGTTTAAACTGAAGACATATTCACTGAAGCTTTCATTTACAACTTTCTATCATTTGATGATTAATGTGTTGGAATTGAATCAATAGAATAATTAATCGAATCACGAAGTGGTTGTTGATAGAGATTCAGAGTAGTAGATAGGCCATAAACATTGAACATCTTTTGTAGTCTCTAACATCGACTTCGAAGAAGTTGCGTGCATCGTGACTACATTGAAATTATTTTCAAACTGATAATAATTAATTACAGGTTGACGGAGCCACACCCTTAAATTGAGAAACAAAAGTTATTTGATTAGCTAGGAGTTGAATACTGAAACTTGAATTTGTCCTTAATTCTTGCTAATTTCATAGATTAATAATCCATTAGGATACTCTCTCCTTATTCAATTGAATTGCATGCAGCACGCAAGTTAAATAAAGTGTGACGACTGTGCGCCTTTATTGTTGCTAGTAAAATACAATAAGGCAGTTTCAGGTTTTCATTGGAAAACATCCCAGACGTAAAAATGTGTGCTCTGGCTCTGTGTCGGCTGAATTGCTCTTTCTGGTAGACGTATCACACCATAGGATACAATGATTAGTATCTATAAATAACATGATTTTATTTCGATTGAACATTCAATTAATGAAAAAAATGTATCCTACTTAATGTTTTTAATTGGAAAATATTGTTGTTATCTTTGCTTTACCTGAAAAGCAGGAATTGCGTTACTGAGAACCTTTGTTAAAATATCCAAATTGCTGACGGTAATGCTTGTGCAAAAGCATTGTGTACCTTTTAATAACAAATAATATAATTTGTCAGCTCTTCGACATCTGATACACAAACAACTTTTTTACAAGATCTTCTCAGCTATCCAATTATATCTATTATTTGTGTAATTATTATTATTTTTTTTTTGAAATTATTTGTGAATCCACCCAAATGCATTTTTGTCAAGGCCTTTTCAACTATCCAATCAATGTTTTTGAATCTCACAAACATCAATGATGCATTTTGAAACATGAACAGCGTTCTGCAAATAAATTGTAGTTTTTAAAAATTAAATTATTGTTGGAGAATCTTTGCCAGCGATGCGTCGTTCTAAAATAAATACTTTTGTTGAAATGAGATAGCTTCTAATGACGATGCATTCAACATGAGTTTGTATTCTACAAATAAATTGTTGTCGGTAAGTCTTTGCCAATGATGCGATGTTCAAAAATAATTTTGTTAGAATGAGATGGGTTTGTACTTCATTGCTATTATTGTAATTACTTGGAAACATCTGTGTAGTCCCCGCTGGTGGCAGGTGCGTCAGAAGAACGTTTGCTGCTAATAGTCTCCCACTTTCCGCTTTTCTTCAAGTGGAAAATCTTGTGTACAGTAAAAGAGGACAAATGGGGAGAGTGGAAGAAGGGGATTAAAAGAAAGAAAGAATGTAACAAAAGAGACATCAACATGACAATAGTTATGATTCTTCGATTATCCATTATTATGTATTATTATTATTATTATTAATATTATTATCATCATTATCATTATTATTATTATTATTAGTATTATTATCGTAGAACCCCCAAGAAACGGAAGACGTAACGTAAACTGATGGTTCATTTTCATGTTTGTGATTGGTCTTTCTGTTGTTGTTTTTGTCAGCACACCATTCCTTAATTTGTTGAAAGAATTTGGTTTTTCTTTCTTCGATCGATTTCGGTGCCCCAACTCTTCGGGTGGTTTTCTTGTACGTATTGGCCTTACATTGTTCGTTTTTTTGTCTGAAATTGTTTCTATCTTGGATTTCGTCATGTGTGATTTTTGCTGATTCTGTCTTTTTTACGTTTTGGATCCATTCACCACATGTGTTGGGGAAGATACGTATTTGGTTAAATTTTTATCAATCAACTGCAAGTATCGTCAAGAATTAATAAAATTACCACGGTGATTTAAAGTTTCTACTTTTACCAATGATTCTCTCCGCTAGGTAAAAAGCTACTTCTACTTCTGAGGAGTTGGAAAATTATTTCTTTCCTTAGAAAATAGTTCTTTCAATTTCTGTTTTCTGGCAGCCAAAATTCCAACTTCTGACTTCATTTGACCGATTTTGATCCCAAAATTTTAACTTCATTTTATAGTGAGTAGAAAGTTAGTGCTATCTTTGAAAAATAGATTTAGGTACTCGGTATAAATTTTTAGGTATAGAATAAAATTAAATATAAGACCAGGTGACTAGTTTAGATAAATATATATTAAAGAAAACTTATTCTGGCTTTTAAAAGAGAGTGACCGCCTATTGAAAACAGTCACTCGTTCATTGGTATTGGAGAGGTTGCGCAAACCTACGCTAAAAACCCGTTAACGTTAAAAACTACGATTATCGGTTTGAAGTCAGGTTAGGCTAGGTTTTTTATCTTTATTTTTCTAGTTCTTAAAAAACGGAGCAACCTTGTTTTAAACAAACTTGGTGGAGGAGTGATTGAAGAATAAGGAGAAGGAGAAGGAGAAAGAGAAGAAGAAGGATGACGAGGAGGTGAAGAAGACGGAGAAGAGAAAATTTGTATTTCTCCGCTTCTACTCTTCATCTCTTTTCTTCTTCTTCTTCTTCTTCTTCTTCTTCTTATTCTTATTCTCCTTCTTCTTCTCCTTCTTCTTCTCCTCCTCCTACTAATCCTTCGCCTTCTTTTTATTCATACTAAATTTTATTCTTTTTATTCTTCAAAATTTGTACTTTCTCTACTTCTACTTTTCATCTCTCTTCTTCTTCTTTTTTTATTCTTCTTCTTCTTCTTCTTCTTCTTCTTCTTCTTCTCCTCCTCCTCCTCCTCCTCCTTCTTCTTCTTCTTCTTCTTCCTATTCTTCTTCATTTTTATTATTTTTCTTCTTCAAAATATGTACTTTCTCCGCTTCTACTTTTCATCTCTTTTCTTCTTCTTCTTCTTCTACTTCTTCTTCTTCTTCTTCTTCTTCTTCTTCTCCTTCTTACTCCGTTTTAAACGGAGTAGACATCGAAATAACCTATTAAAATATAATAATGTGAAAAGCACCACGTAAAAAAGAATGAATTTCATCGACTCGATTGTTGGCTGTATAAAACAGTACCAAAAGTCATCATGTTACCCTCTTTTTAGCAATACTGGAGACGTTCAAATAAATTATGATAAATTATTCGACTATAACTGCCGAAAAAGTTTTGAATGAAGGATGGAACGTGAATAGTGTTTTAGAGTGGAATAATGCATCAGAAAAGAGAAAAATGGTAAATTAGCGGGATAAGGGGCGAAAATTCAAGACAAAAACTGTCAATGTACGTGTGCGAGTGGGGGACGTGCAGGAAAAAGAGAAAAGAAGTGAGAGAGCGTGTGTGAGCGTGAGTAAGTGCCTGAGAGGGAGTGAGTGAGAGTGAATGAGTGAGGGAGTGAGATAGAAGACACTAAAAGACGTGCGGAAAAAAGAGGAAGAGTGAAGAAGCGAAGAGAGCGTGTGTGAGCATGAGTAAGAGCCTGGGAGGGAGTAAGTGAGAAGGTAAGTGTGATAGAGAGAGAGAGAGTGTGACAGTGATAGTGAGTGAGACAGTGTGAGTGTGAGTTAGTGTGTGTGAGAGGGTTGAGAGAGTATGAGGGGGTGAGAAAAAGAGAGAGTAGAAGGGGACAAGAGGGAAAGATGAAAATAAAAGCGGAAGCAGCATGGATGGCAATGGCAGTGAGTTTTGATGCAGTCGTCATCCTTTTATTACTCGTTTATTGGGCATGGGCAAAAGATAGACGCTCAGAGTCACTCGTCTGGTTTAGGCTGAGCTGGGCTATATGCCCTACGTGCTCGGAAATGTAATAAAATTGCGACATGATCCATCCCCCTCCCCCACCTCCCAAACCCATTCCCACGCTTAATTTGCATATTTCGCCCTTCGGATAATTGAATTCCCTAAACCTTCCCCCTCTTTTATTTCTCTATCTTTATTATTAGTCACACTCAGTCATCTATATTTCAATGTGTTTTCATATTATTATTATTATTTATTTTTTGCTGCGCTAAGAAAACAAATTTCTCTGACCTCATGTATTCGGCATATCTTTTGATGAGAACTATCTATATCTCAAGCTACATTTACTTCATAATAAAGACAGTGGTTCAGAACCAACCTAAAATTGTTGGTCCACCATGTTTCCAATAACATGGCTAGGCTTATAGGCTAGGTATCAACTACAAAACGTTCAGATAATCATTCAAGATTATTTTGTTGGTGATCTTTCTGCTTTGCTAAGGAACCTCTTCTATCTTTAGTTACTCGAGAAAAGGGGAAGTGCTTATAAGCAAAAAAGTGCTAATTGGTATATTTTATCTCAAAAGTTCAGGACACTGAGTTTGGTGTAAAGTTGAGCACGTTGAGTAAGTAGAGTGAGTAAAACTGTATGTCGACTGTGGATCTGTTTAACATTCTTAATTTTTCGTTGAAAAATACCGGAGTAAGACCTATTAAAGTGTTACAATAATGAATTACCACAACAAATTTCTTTAAATTTGCTCTTGTTTTAGAACAGTACAAAAGCTCACGCCACCAAAACCGGCGGCTCCAAAATATTGCGGTGTTGCAAGATGTAGGACCATTCTAGCAGCTTAAGGTAAAGAATCATAAACTAGCATATTCTAAGTATGGGAGGCAAATCACTGGGTATCGTACCTTAATATCTATCTATTGAAGGTACAAGGATGTAACTGGTATCAAACTCTGTTTTCTTGGAAAGAGACAGACGTAACATTTTCTGTCAAACGCTTAGTTTCGTCTCAAATTTTGAAAAACTCAAAATGATGTCGGACAATTTCACAGTTTTTCAAAGATGGCGGCCGAAACACAGCTAGGATTCTTGGTACATTTAGTATGTTATTGGGCAAGTTTTTTTGGTCACGTAATCCCTTTTTTCAGCGATGTTGGAATTTTTCATAACGTTTTGCACTAAAATAAGAAACAGGATTAGCATCTCCATAATTCGGGGAATTTAAGTAGTTTTAGAAACTCCTCTGCATCCACCAATCTTTTAGAATTGATGTTTTTCAGGCATTTAAATTGTGTTTTTGAATAACATTCTTTCTCAACACTTTATTGAAAATTTTGTTGTTCTTTTACATTTATTTCGAGCGCTTGTAATCTTAATTTCTTAGCCTAATGCCATACTTAGCCGTGATTCTTGATAGCAATAAAGCAATGACTCCAGTGCTGTCTAAAGATTAATCTCCTTTCAAATAAACAATAGAGAGAAACGAGAGTTTTTTCCCATATTTTCAGAAGGTTTAGGAGCGAGAACCATGAACTCTTCTAAAAAGCAGTAATTAAAAAGGGGAAATTGTCTATCGCCAGCAGAAAGAGAAGCTAAACGTTGAGGTTTACTTTGGGAAGGAAGGAAAATTATTACTAAATAGTGAGGGTCGCTTTTCTCTGGCAATGAATAAGCTCTGTGCTCTTCGAAGCTCTAAGCTTTCATCACATTTTATATTTTTTGTGATTTATGTGGTTTCACAAGAGTCTTCCCTCTTGTGATACATTCGAAAACTAGTTCCAACTCTTAGTTAGGTCATATGGTTTGCGCTTTTCGAAGCTCTGTGCTATTCGAAGCTCTAAGCTTTCATCACATTTTATATATTTTGCGATTTATGTGAGTTTTACAAGGTTCTAACCTCTTGTGATGCATTCAAAAACTAGTTCTAAGAATACTCTTCTAACTACAGATGCGAGAATTTCGCAGATTTTCTACTTACTGAGAATATTTTAGCAGCTAATTTTCAATTAGTCTAGAAACAGTGGACTGTCATAACGAAACGGAACATTATTTACGTTGGTTGCAAATACAAACTTCTTTCCCCGAATGCTTTCGATTTCTTATGTCTTCCTAAACTTCGACATTGGTTGAGTTCATGACAGCCTTACTGTTCACCGGTAAATGGAATTTCACCTTAACTTGAGGTACCGGTACCTTATTGGTGTATTCAAATTCTTAGACGTTCAAAAATGTGAATGAGTCAGACCCCCTAGTTATTAGACCAATCATACCTTGAAACAAGGCGTCTCATTGGTCCATTCAAATTCTTAGATGTTCAAAAATAACACGAAAAAGGCTCCTTAATTTAAGGCTCCATAATCAGGCTCCTTAATTTATGGTAAAATTCAATTTACCGGTAAACGGTAAGAATCCCATGAACTCATGCAATGTTGTGACATATATGGCTTACAATAACATTTTTCACTCTTTTAGCTGTTCACGGGGCGTAATTTAGATGTGACTATCAACAAAACAGAGAAAAAACATGATGTAGGCTACAACAAAAAGAGCAACAGCAAAAACTATTTCTCACACCAATATTCAAAACAACTTTTTATTATAGTAACTTTCTTATAAATAACATCCCAGTCACATTTATTGACAGCAAAATTGCAAATACTCTATCCCTACAAATACATAACTGGGTTCGTCAAAAGGTATATGTCAGCCTATCAATATAACTCTTGTGGCCATTTTTCGACCGCCATAATTCTCTCTTTATTTTTTGGTTTCTGTATATTTTTTCTCTGTTATAATATAAATATAATATAATATTATTGAGTTTAGTTTTTTCAATCAATCCTGGTTGAACTCGCGACTAGCACACAAGCTATGCTTATGCTAGTCATGCTATATCAGTAAAAAATATATTTCTTTTTGTTATTAAATTGTCATTGTAATTTCATATTATTATAATATTTAATAACCTTAATCTTTATAGTTTTTCTATATTTAATGAATGTATATTGTTGAATAGTTATGAAATTTACTTTGTATATATTTGAATTGTATTGAATTTTGTGGAAATAATAAATTGCATTTTCCCTTTGAAAAAAAAGTGAAGTTTATTACTGCAGATCCCTTCATTAACAATATTCAAAAATGTTTCATAGGATGTAAAAATATTGTTTCATATTCTGTGGGATGGTGTGAATTTGGATAAGAGAATTGAATGAATATTTACTTCAATAATATTTGTGTTTTTATGGGATTAAACTTCATTTTTATACCACTCCAATTTTTAAAATGTCATTAATGTGTCATTGAATTTAACTTTCATGTGTCATTGAACTCAAAATTTACAACAAATTACCAATAAACTACTAATCAAACACAAACTTTTCACACACAAACTGAAGTGGACGGTACAAGCATTAATATAAACTGAATGATTGGATGTTGTTTAAAAATTATTTGTTATGACTAGCCTACATCATTAGTTTCAGTAAATCTTTCGTCTTCGCTGTCTTGAATTACAAGTACTGTAATGTGAAATTACCGTACATCATAAATTTACGATGCAATCATTAATATATAAATTGATTGATTGTTGGTTGAGAATTATGGATAATGAATAGTAGAAGAAATCTCCTGAGTTTCAAAAAATCTCTCACTTTTGCTGACTCAAATAATTGACTAATAGCTAATAATTGATTAAAAGCTCTATTAATTACAAACATTTCAAATTAGTTGAATGATGTTTATTATATTAAAATTTTGTGTTGGAGATTTCCTCAATTATTTTCAAAGATTTTTCAATTTCTGAAGTTTGCGAAGTTAGTATGCAAGGGAAATACGAGTAGCTATACTGTTCAAAATTGGTTAGAAGATGTTTCTCACATTTAATTTTCGTGATGGTGATTTCCTTAATCATTTTTAAGATTTCTCTATCTTTGAAGCTGCTAAGCTAGTACACAAGGGGAGTACAAATAGTAGATATACATTGCAAAATTTGCTGAAAGATGTTTCTCGTATTTAATTTCCATGATGGTGAATTCCTTAATCATTTTCAAAGATTTTACAATCTTTGAAGCTTGCACAGCTACTATACAAACTATACTGTACTTTAAACCTGAAGATTGTTCAGTTTATTTTCCATGTAAGAGATTTTCGCAATCATGACAAGTATAAAATTTGTTATTTGCAGTTAATCCAATATGCTTGCGCTTGTGCTGAATATAATACATTTCTAAAGTATTTTTTCCATCATGGCAGCTTAAAAAAAGCGAAAGCAATGATGAACAGTCGGAATAATGACGGAAACAATATTCAGTGAGCGAGAATCTCTTCTTTCTCGACAATGAAAAATTGCTCCTCGTTTAGATGGTCGGATAATGTGGAGGGGGGAAGATGGTTCGAAGGGGGGGAGAATAACTGTTGGAGGGGTGGGGTGCCTATATTTTAGACGTGAGGCGTAGCTGCATATTCAAATTCATTCATTCCTTTGAGTCAAGTCGAAACGATGACGTTGATGCCCTCTCCCTATCATACTCTCTCTCTTTATCTGACACACTCTCTCTCTAACTCTCTCTCTCTCTCTCTCTTTATAAGTCATCATGGTAAGGCTTCAATGATAATACGAATTAGATTGTTTTCCCCTCGGCAAACAAGAGTGGAGCCAATGAAAAAAAAGCGCGCTTGTTTGCCAAAGTAATCACCGGATGCGTTGGACTGTAGTTGAGGAAAGTGCAAAAAGAAAAGAACAGGGATCAAGTGCGAGCAGAAAAGTGTTTGTAGCCCAGAGATGTATGAATGAAGATAGAGATAGCGGCAACTTGAGTGATGAAGAGAACCACGACGATGAACGTCTCCCACTCATCATGTTTATCATCATTATATTTATGACCCATTCTCATCATCAACTGCATCATTCAGCTGGTTTCTTATTGATCGTTCGGGAGGGGGGGGGGGGGGGGGGCTTGAGAGTTTTGAGGGGTGCAGGTGTTGGGGATGGTTTTGATTGTGGGGGGGGGGGAGGGAAAGGAAAGAATATAATTCCTCACCAGCTAAAAAGAAGTCAGGTTGGGCAACACTCCCCTCACCATCCCTCAAAACAAAACAAATCCTTCAACAAAAGACGCCGCTCTCTGTGTTATCCTTTTATTTTGCTTATGCAGCATTTTATCGTTCCACCTGTACAGTTGGTACTGTAATTCCCTTATTATTTCATCCTTTAACCCGTAGATAACATTGAGCTTGAAGATTGTGAACTAGTATGAAGGTGATGAAAAAAGCTAAAAAAATTGTTTGGAACAATGGGAGATGAAGCTTATATAGAAGTTTGAAAACATTGTACTTGAATCCTGCGTAGATTTCGAGCTTGTATAAAGGTAATATAAGACAAGCTAAAAAAATTTAGTAAAACTTAAATTCAGGTTTGAAATGGTCCAATTCAAACTGATGAGAAAATAAATATATTTTATATTGTAGTTCCATATAAATTTTTCACTTCATATATTTAAACATAAATATATGTTGAAAATAAAGTTTCGAACAATGAATGATAAAACTTGAATTAAAGATTTGTTCAATTCAAACAAAACTGCAAATTAATATTTGATGTACAACCATTTTACTTTTTTACTTGATATTTAAACATAAATAATTTATTATCACTTACCCGGTGGTTCGGAACCCACCTAAAATAGTAGGTCCACCATGTTCCCCGTAACATGGCTCAAACGGCGAGGTGGAACTACCCGTAAGGGTCTCCCCACCATTAAAAGCCATACGCTTATTATTATTATAAATAATTTGAAGAATTCGAAATTGATAGATTCTATTTCTGTATATTTGTCTGTTTGTTAAATTGTCAGTTACTTTAAACTAAATTATAAATAATTGTCCTTTAACTATCCAAACTTTCCAATAATTTTTTGTGTATTCAAATAATATATTATTATTATCGACTTATTTTACTGCTTCTCATTCTTTTATTTTCTCGTATGAGTTACAATTATTGTGTGTGAGTCACAATTGATAATAAATTAATCTTGCTTTAACTTATACCCTTTTTGTCTTATTTCAGAATATTATTGGTTCCTGGTGTGATTCATTTCGGTGAGTAGGCCTGCTCACACACTTGAAAACAAATAAGTACCAATCATGCATGATGTTCAATTGACCTGTTATTTGTTATTTATACCATACATGTGCAGTATATTATAGGAGTATGTGGAGTGCAAATGTGTACTAATTAGATGGATACTTATAGAGGAGTAAACTTCTCAACTGATGTACTTCAAATTGCAATATTTCACTCTCTATTGATAAAATTATTTCCTTTATCAAAAATTTTATTATAATTTATCATTAATTTTTTATAAAGCAATAAATAATAAATGGAAATTGTATACAACGTGGATAGATTATCCATCACTTTTGTTTTCGTTGTTATTACGCTACTTACAAACTCGCATATATAGAACTTGAAACTGTATTTACAATTTCAATAATTGTTTAAAACTATTGTTTTTTATGTTTTTTTCACAGTAATATAGATGTATTTGATGCTATTAATGACTATTTTCTATTCAATTGGGATTGTAACTAACACCATTCAATCAACGCTTCAGTTGGATTAACAGCTATAATATAAAAACATTATAAATTATTAAGAAACATTATCAATGAGTTATTCTAATTTCCTATTGATTCCACACATTATTATTGAAGAAATAATCTTCAAATTGAACTTATAATATTTACATTATAAACCTAGTGGATTAGAGAGATCAAAAGTCAAATGAATCGATTCATCCACCTATGCTAGGTTTTCCTAACTCCGTACTTTTTGCAGAGCGCACTGCGCAACAGTGTTGCCAGATGCAAGCTAAAGAATAAATTGTGGAGGATTTGACTCGAAATTACCGTGTGTAGCAATTAAACTTCATTAATACGTGATATTAAAACGCTCCAACAATTAAATCAGCTCTACTCCAATCAAAAGCTAATCTATTTTTACTTAACTCGAGTTAAATTTTTTTACTTGGCAGTATAGAATTTTGCTTTAGGCTATTTCCACTTTAAAAATCATCTACATGATACATTACGATATAATAGAGGCAATATGTTTATATTAATCATACATAACAATTTATACTTATGACCATGAAGTTACCACACAATAGATACAGTACTTTTTAGTATAGCTCTATAAACGGGTACATGCACCTTACATTTTAGTTCTAATTCTCAGTATGAAAGCACATGCTCAACCTAAGTAAGCAAATAATGTCACTTACCCAACTGATACAATACAAATTATTTATACAGAAACCTATAAAAATTAGAATTTGCCTCTAGCTTATTGGAGACAAAATGTCATATTCTTTTGTAATGTATGTCTCCATTAACTAATCTCAATTTTTTCTTTATAATATTAAAATATAAGTGAATTTTATTCTTTGTTGCAATAACTGTGAAGATTGGCACCTGCTGAAAAAACCTACGGGTTTAGCAGGACCCTACAATGTTTGTAAATTTTGGAAATAAATTTGATTGATTTGATTGATTGATGTGTCTACCTGGCAGTGGCGGATTTACGGGGGGGGGGGGCTTTCGGGCTGAAGCCCCCCCCAAAACCTCCAGAGTGTAAATTTTAGAGTGATAAAAACTTTAGAAAAACATCTCTTTTTACAGTGTGGAATTCACAAAAAGTTTATCTATTAAAACTAGATGAATCATTAGTTCATTGAAAAATTTGTATCTTAATAAAGCTCCCACATTGATTTTCATTCTTAAAAATTGAATAATATGACCGTAATACCGGAATAATACTAGGTCTATGTTCCTTGACAAACTGTTGAACACACCAGATTCAGCCATAATTCAATCAAAATTTTCAAATATACTTTGAATTTAAGTTAATTTTATCGCCGATATGGTTCAAAGCACTAGTAAAGCAATTTTTTATTTCCCAATCATATGAAGCTTTCACACAATACTTGTTTTCAGTTCTCCTCTACCCCCCCCCCCCCCCCCTATCTACAGTAGCAAACCAGCCATCCCCAAAAACTTTTTCTGTATCCGCCACTGCTACCTGGTCGTTATAGTGCCACACCTTTTAGTATCTATTTTTTTCCCGGAGTACATGTTTTTTATCTTCTTTGGAGGTAGTGCTGAGGTGCAACTACACGAACGCATATTGTACAACAGTTAGCAAGCTCTCACTACTTGGAATTCCTATTTTAAGAGAGCAATATTCAAAAATAGCTAGTCATCGTTTTTTACCGTGTATGAGCTGATATTTAAGTGGGGATATATGATCAGGAAGGGAAACACACATTAGGCAATAGTGGAATTTAATATGCGCCAGCAGTGAAGAAGCCGGGACGAATAAATACCGGATACCGTTTGGAAGAAAGGAGGTTTTTGGGTCTTGATGTTGATCTGGAAGGGGCTTAAGAGGGGGGGAATGATGTAGAGCAGGTTGATTGTAACAAGTTAAGACTAGGCGACGTTCAAAATGATGCCGAATCTCGGTGGATCCCCCGTCAGGGATGGTGAATGCTTTTGTGTCCATATATAGGGCGCCATCTTTTATCTTCATCCTGTCTCTGTGTGCAATTCTGTCTCTGCCTCTATTCAGGGAAACAGAAGCACGCGCACGCACGCACTCGCTCACGCCACCATGGTTGGCATGCTAATAAAGGTCCGAACGCAGCGCGAATTAGCGAACCATTCACCGGTGGCAGAGGTGGGATGGGGCTGTGCTGACCGAACGGCTGACCGGAGTCATTATTTGTTTCGATCTGCAAGAACACGATGAAAAGCCCCTCCACCCCACCACTCTTGCACAGAATACAACCACCGACTACTTGATCCTGACTACTTTAGTATTCTATGGATAAGTGCTGTATTGGAACCTTTCTTCCCTTTCAATCAAAATTTTTGTCAGAAGCCTCTAGAAAAAAATGTCCCAGTTTGTAATATTGAAATGAGTGCTTCATAAGCAAACAGGCAATATTCCTAATGTTCCTGCTATTATAAACAAATTATCATTTCTTGATTATGACTACCACTCATGCTTCAGTATTCTATAAATGAATGTCGTATTAGAACCTCTCGTTCGTTCAAAATGTTTAACAGAAACCTCTGGAAAAGTGTTTCATTTTGTGATATTCAACTTTATAAGCAAACGAGTGGTCTTCCTACTCTCCCTGCTGTTTTAAACAAAAGTATTATCACTGGACTGTAAAAAAATCTCGGATCAAACCAATTGACTTAAACTAATGATATGAGAGAGGGATTAGTGTAATGCAGGATTACTTTTTAAATTACATGAAACGTAAAATTCTGACTTCAGTAAAAACGATGACTGAGGGATTGATATAAAATAAATGCTGAATTAGAACCTTTCTTTTCTTTCATTCAAAATTTTTATCGGAAACCTCTGGAAAACAGTGTCCTATTTCGTGATATTAACTTGATAAGCAAACGAATAGCATTCCTACTTTTCCTGACATTAAACAAAATTATCATTAGTGGACTGTAAAAACATCTCAGATCTAACTAATGGATGAACAGGAATGTGTAATATCAGTGAGTAGGATTGGCATAACGCTGAAGTTATAAATGCAGTATTGAAACCTTTCTTTTCATGAACATTTTAATCAGAAACATCTAGAAAAAGTGTCACAGTTTTAAACTCATCTTTATAAGCAATATTCCTACTCTTCCTGTCATTGAACAAAATTATCATCAATGGACTGTAAAAAATTCTGGATCAAATAAACAAAGGGACTTACAGGAATTTGTAATAGATTTGAGGGATTGAGTAAGGCTAGAGTTCATACATAAAATACTACAGCTCTTCAATAGATCAAATAAACTGATATACTTACAGGAATTTGTAATATAAGTGAGGGACTTGCATAATGCTGGACTAACGTGAATAATCTGTAGCTCAAGTAAAGCTTCATGTATTCTGTCTCCCTCAATGAATGGAAATTAAAAAAGTAATAAATTTCACATGAAAAGTTAATAGCAATAATATAGTATGGGTCTCATTCGTTTATGAGAATTTATATTGGAGAGATGTAATCTTGAACTGTCTACTACTTGATTTCAAATGTAAAATGAGCCATTTTTACATCATCCATCAAATTAGTGTAGTATATGAGCTTTTAAGAAATACGTGATGATATTCGCTAATGATATACACTAATACCTTTACTAATGGGTTTTATCGTACGATGTCAAATGTTCAACTTAGGGCTTTATTCTCAGACAGGTTGTTACTGTTCTTAATACTTTGTACTCAATCTTCAAGAGGAAATAATTACTTGTACTTGAAATAAACAGGCAATTCCAGTCAATCCATGGAGTTCAATTGAATTATATTGATGAATTGGAGCGTGATTACGGGTCTCATCTGTCTCCTGCTTTAAGTCATTAGTATTTTGTCGCTTGTAAGGAGGGGTGTGGTGGCGTTGGCGAGAGGAAGTAACTCGTTTGAAGGTTTTTTACGATAGACAATGAATCATTATTATTACTCATTTTATTGTGATTGAGTGTATTCGATCTGCAAACTTATCAAATTAAGGAACATATTATAATGATGTACAAAGCTTTGATACTCATATTACATATTATATTACGTTTACAGTATTTCCATGAACTTATCTTACAGTGTATTAAAATTAGTTGTACGTAAAAACTAGTATGAGCGATGAGTATGATTCACATTTTGAAATGTAATTCGATATCTTATTCGATTCGAACATATATATTAAAGTTCCAAAAACCATAATTTAAAAGACAGTATTTAAGTTTGCGTAGGTCATTGCGGATGATTTTTAGCGAATAATGTATACACAATTTTTGAACTTTAATCAAAAGGTTTAACAAATTTTTAATACGGTTGGCAGTAGTATTATGAAATATGTATTTCCATTCCAAATCAATGCAAGTATTGGGAAAATGTGCTCTGAAAATGGCTGCACATAGAGTGAACAGCAATAACATTGTGTATTTTTTGTAACCAAGCCTAAATTTCAAGACAAATATGCCATTTCTATTTTCGCTATCATATTATCCGGCATTTTGGTTTTTCAGAATCTACTGTACGGATGAAGATTCCATGAAATATGTTAATAAAATTTGATTTGCTAAATCAAATGATGCATTGCAGATTTTTGCTTATTTTGTAATAAGAATTTGATCAACATTAACAGTTTGATAAGGATTTTTTAAATATTATGTTAATTATAGAGATATAAGATAAGATATTCTATGAAGCCTTTTATATTATGGTTATTTATCTCACTGAAAAAATGAAACTGGTAGAAATTATCACAGATATAATTTCATTATACTAGAACTATGGAGGTATAAGAAAGTGGAGGGAACATAAAGTCCGAAAAGTAGCCGATGATCTTGAGCGGCTATCTGGCGACTTCCGGCGGCTATACTCCATTATAGATGTACACCAATGCTGTTGTAGTTGTAATATAAATATCTATGAATGCTATATATATCTATCACAGCTATTTTCAAAGATGTCCGCCTCTTCACAATTCGTTGTAGGTTAAATACATAATTAGCGTAATATTTATGTAAAGAAAATACAACTGCTAGATCTTGATTGGTGTTTTCAAAAAATCATTTTGATATGCATATTATATTACACACGATAAGTATAGTTTAAATATTTAAACTGACATGAAAGTGGAATCTTGTTAAGCTGAACCACTTAGTTTGAAATTTACGGTGATATAGCCGCGAATGGCGTCAGGTCTAAGCAGTAGGGTCTTGCTTGCTTCCATTTCGGGTTACACTTTTTTAACAATGGCGGTATACGTTTTGTTCCCTCAACTTTCTTCCACCTCTATGTTTTGTTCGTATTGGGATTTGAACATAAACATTATTATATTTATATTTTTTTTAAATCTAAGCTTTCGTGGAACATCCAGACCGTATGCCTGCAATGTTCAACCAGCGATCACAGAATAAAACATATTCTGTATTTGTAAATTCGCTGTGTTCCATGTGCTACTACATTCAACAATCGTCAAACCACTGTACTACAACACTATATAGTGAAGAACTAGACTGGACTTATAACTCCAACTAGCAAGACGTTCATCAATTGAATTCCATCCTGCACTAAGGAGCAAGCAGATGCCTAACTTGGTTGGCCACGCGTATTCTTGGGGAATTAACACACATTTTGCGATGTTATTGCTTGAGAATACACGTAGTTGACAAGTTTGAACGCACAAGAGGAAAGATAACCTTGTCAACCCTCCATAGAATGGCGGCGAGCATCGCTTCTTCATCAGTTGATCATTCTGTTGGCAAGGACGTTATTATTACATCCTTTACATCAGACATTCTCACACTACACGTCTGAATCCCTACTTCAATGGAAATTTGTAGTAGTTAGCAAAAATGGATATTTCCAATTTTCTTGGTTGAAAATCATCAAAATAACACTTCTTGAAAAAGCAGTTTACAATTATTATAATATTCGTATTTTTTACACTTCTTGACAAAGCAGGTCATAGTTATAATATTTGTAACTCTCTTTGAATTATAAAGAATACTTATATTTCTCCATTTTTTCTCTCAAATTTTTCTTGCTTGAAAATCATAAAATTAATCCTTCTTGAAAAAGCAATTCACAATTTTTCGTTACACTTCTTGAGAAAGAAGTTTATAGTTATAATATTCGTATCTTTCTTTAAAATATTAATCTTCATTATGAATAACATGTTATATAGAGTGATCTTTAATTAAGTCACGCACATCAAAAGGTAATCGACTAGTAAAAAAAGTAAACCAAATACATTCACAAACAATAATTATTAGTAGTATAACGTACACAAATTTTTATCAATTTTTACAAGAAATGCTCAAAATTTCTGCCTCGCTCAGTACTGAAGGCATGAATTTCATCCTTGATTTTCTGCTCTAAGAAAACGACTTAACAAATCAGTAAATTCAACAATAATACAAACTTGTAGCCAGTATCCATTTCAATGGTGTCTAGATTTGTTGTCAAGGTACTACATGGGATGCTATCTTGCAGAAACGATCATACCTAATTCAACGAAACTACTATTTACAGAAACGTTTATCTACGTGTGCGCGACATAATGATCACTCTATTGCAATCTATTTTTGGTGGATATTGTTGTGTAACAACATAATTGTAAGCATGGAATAATTGCTATTTCATAGAAGTAAATTTCATCTTTGTTCAAAATTGCATTCCAAGTTTGAGATTATGTTTGAGTAAGAGAGACTTGTTAACTATTTAGCATGTGTACTCAAGATGAGATTATGTAGAACATTGGAAGTGTGTCATGAAATGTATTTTGTAAATTTAATCGAATATTTAATATATTGCAAGATTGAGTATGCAATGGAAAATAATAGAAATTAATATAAAACTCATACAAATCATTTAAAAAAATATATTTTGATTACATTTTCATTAGTTTTAACAAAGCATTCATTTAAAAGTAAAACAGTGAAACTCTTTTGAGCACTATGAAAGGGACTCCTTAACAATACTGCCGAATAAAATCATAATAATATTGAATTTTTAAATGTGTACCAATTGATTATTCTAAATAAGATTGGAGTAACTCTGTTATCCATTTTTTAAGGCTGTAATCCTTGGTAATTTATGTAAGAATGGTAACTCATTATAATTTTTTGTAGTATTTGTGTGGAATTTATGGTGGTGATGCTAACTTTAGAGCATCATCTCAATCAAATCTTTTTGCATTTCCACTATGACTATCGGTGTATAAATGTGATAATTTCTCACTTAATCAATCAATCTTTTGAAATTTATTCCTAAGAACTTTATTTTTATTTAAAAAATTGTATTATATGGAAAAGGGTTTTTTGAAAAACAAAAAATGATTATAAAAAAGTATAAGTAAACTCATAACTGTTCGGTTTTTCTCTTTATTGGTAGAGTCTTCTCTTTCTTTCACAAATATTTACTGTTAACTGGCAACTTTCAGGACAGTAATATAACAGGATATTATCTGACGGTGTCATTCAGTACATTAGACATTTCTGATATTAGATGTTTCTCTGCTTGTGGCGTTTGTATTGGAAGATAATTAAATATTTTGAACTGATGTTTCACAAATTTTCACTTAATTGAATACGACCAATACTAATACTTTGAAGCTTCAACTCTTTAAAAGTATAATTTGTTATCTGTAGTCTGTAGATAATGATAATAGTATGATTAATATTGTAGTCTCTTCTAATAATTCAATGTTCATTATAATTTAAAGTCACCAATTTATTTCAAAATGCAAAGGTATTCACAAAGATTAGTTCTTTGAAAAATGGTAAATATTGTTATCCAACCTGAATAAGATAATAATAATTGCTCTGAACAAGTTTTAAATTGGGTTGCATCCTACAATTGATTCATTGAAATAATTAAAGCTAGTGAAATGCATTGGAGTATATACTTTGAATGTATCAAAGTCATGAATTATCTTTGATGTATTCATTTTTTAATGTAAGCCATTAGTATTATATGTATTATAACTATTTATATCTATAGAACTCGAAACCCTAACCTTTATTTATAAGATAGTTGTGTAATAGATTTGATAGGATTATATTTATTGAACTAATAAACTGTATACATGTATTTTGTTAGTCAATAACAATCACGTACAGCTTAATTATTATGTTAATAGAACTATAGTGATTCTGTTATTTAAGAACTAATTACAGTATTTTAATTGTTGGTGAGCTCAGTTAAACTTATTAAACTTGTATTTTTATATGTTTTTTCTGTGGAAATAAAGTTTAATTTCATTTCATTTTCATTTAATATTGAACATGTGTTTTAAGTATTTCTCAGTAGTATAATAAAACAAAAAAAAAACCGACTTGAATGAAATGATACTCAAACATTAAATAATACTCACGTACTAAAAAGGTTAAAATAAAGTATTTACTTTGAACTGAGAAAATTTTAAATTTCATACAAGTAATCTTTGAAATCGGCGCCAAATTTCCTATAAACTTCTAAAATATAACATAATTACTCTGCGATGTTTTCCATGACAAAATACTTTAACAATCTAATATCAAAACTGGCACTGTATTCCAGTAAAAGTGAGTGTAAATCCGATGATTCGGAACCCACCTAAAACTGTATGTTCAACTCATCAATCACCATCATCCAATTCATTATCCACGCAAAGGTCTCAAACCTATGTGGGCTTCATCCTAAAAAAAAAATACAGTGGTAGTTTTGATATTAGATAGACTTTCTTATCAACTTCATAAAATATTTGGCGCCATTAGGCGCCAACTTCAAAAGATTACTTGTATGAAATTAAAAAAATTTTCAGTTTAAAGTAAATACTCTATTTTAACCTTTTTAGTACGTGATTATTATTTAATGTTTGAGTATCATTTCATTGAAATCAGTTTCTTTTTTTGTTTTAAAATTTGTTTTATTTTAAGCTTTTTAATTGAATTTTCAAATTTTGAAAACATGAGAAATTTCTTAAAGCCTACATTATGAAATAATTCAAATTATCAAGCCAATATAACATCTAAACTTAAGTACGGTAAATAAAAATCCACCTATAAGGATAGATAAACTAAGAAAAATCCTACAATGCTTTATTTCATGTGGAATATTATATTTAGGAAAATTATAATAGCGAAATGCTTCTTGAAATTGAAATGGCTTTTGATTTATTTTGATGTGGTCCCTTTCAGAATATGCGGTACCTACACTGAAATAGTAGGCCTATATTACATTAAAAGTGCGGAAAATTGTGTTTACTGTATGATAAGTCGAGACGAAGTCGAGTGCGCTATTATCATACGAGTTCGGTAAACATACGATACGTACGATATATTTCGTGATACTAACTTAGTCTAAAATATAAAAAACATATAAACTTTGAGCTAGTACAAGCATCATCAAACATAACCTCAAAATCAATCACATCAGTGAAACTAAAAATACTTCTATGATCAGCTGTTTTCTAAATTCTCTGTGAATTGGCGATTATTACGAAAAATTAATAACTTTTAAGAATATTCTTCAATTATTTTTTTGAAATTAACTATTTAAAAAACATTTTTCACTTCAACTCATGATTGAAACTAAATAACCTTATTCCTACGACTCCATAACATGAACTAAATTATTTACAATTTTCATACGAACATAATTATGAACAGAAATATGTTCTTGTTATTCTCAATTCAAATTAAGTTCACGTGATTGGTCAAAACTGGACATTACACTCTGTTTCACACTGAACCAGCTTTGGGTAACCGATGTCGTTTACCCGGCATAATTCCATTGCATCATATATGATTTCGAAGATCGTCTAGATGTGAAGCGCTCCATATGATACAATGATCAGCCTGGTAAACGACACTGGTTATCCGATTGGCGGTTATGTGTGGAACTATCCTATTCAAACTTGATTGAAATGAAGACATCGAAGAATGCTCCTTTTTGTTTAATATTGGGCTAAGTATTGGGCCGATCCTTGCGAAACTTGGATGGGACCACCGCTGAGCGATGCTCTATTATTAAAAAAAAATCATCGAAACCGTTTCAATATTGTTCGAATGATTGATGTACAAACATAAAAAAAAACAGGTCGAATATAGTAACCTTGTTCTTTTTGGAAGTCGGTTGAAAAGCTGTTCTACAATAAGGATAGGGACACATTGAATTTATATTTTGAATTTTTCAATGTATTTTGAAAATTCCAGCTTCCCCAAAAATACCATTGTTTTCAAGTGATAATAAATTATTGAGATTTCAAGGTTGTTCTAGGTTTCTTGAGAAATAAATACTATTAGTATACTCTTAGATATATGTATGATATTTGCATAATATAATGGTCTCAGGAGAAATTATTCTGGCTGGTTGATAGATTACAGAAATAGAAATAAGTAGGCTAATAAAAATATACTATAAACACAACTCTATTGTAACACTCATGTATAAGCAATCATTATCCAAAATAGTTCAATTATTCAAGAAAGCTAATCATTTAATTATATCGACCTAAAATCTGTTTCCCATAAAAAATTCAATCGTGAAAATAATCCACTTGATTGGGGGAAATGACTACATAAATGTAATAAGAGTTATAGATGATATTTTGTGCGAACAAGCATGTGTGACTCAGTCTTTCAACGTTTTAAGACATTCCAAATAAGCATCATTCACAATTCAGAAGATATGTTATCTAAGATAGCTTTAAAGCTAACGTTGTTTGAAAAACTGAAAAGATTGCACCTACCACAAAATGTTATAATAGTGAAGCGATATCGTACAATAAGTGGTAACATTTTTTAAAATAATAATTATAGAGATTAATTGTAATTTATAATGGAAAAATTGTATATTATTGTTCTAAAGTATTTTCTTTTACTAAAAGATAACGTGTTCACAAGAAAAGCTTGTTTTTTATTGTATTGTATTGATCAAATTCGGCATTTTCAAATTACAGATTACTGTGCTTTTAGAGTGTATTCAACTGCATCATTCATAAATAATATTCCTTGCAGACTATTATCTATTACTATGCAGACGAAAAATACTATTTAGTACTAAAGTTAATGATAATTTGATTCCGATTATAAACATCACTTATAAACTAACCTTCCCTCAGTGAGTACCCCAAACTAAACACTTGTCACGGCCGTGATTCATAGAGAATAAATTGAAGAAAATAGACATAAAATAAATAAGTAGCCGCGGTAACTGCATATTGTTACAGCTGATAGAAAACTCATGATACTGCTGAATGAATGAATGAATTTATTCACAGTATCATTACAACAAAGGCCCTCCTAAACCAGTAGGTTTTTCAGGAGGTGCCATATTATATTGATTTAATACAATTAAATAATATTCTTGATAACTTCAACTATAAATAAATGAATGAATAAATAAATAAATAAATAAATAAATAGATAAATAAATAAATAAATAAATAAATAAATAAATAAATAAATAAATAAATAAATAAGTAAGTAAGTAAATAAATAAATAAATAAATAAGTAAGTAAATAAATAAATAAATAAATAAATAGATAAATAAATAAATAGATAAATAAATAAATAAATAAATAAATAAATGAATAAATGAATAAATGAATAAATGAATAAATGAATAAATGAATAAATTGATAAATGAATAAATGAATAAATGAATAAATGAATAAATGAATAAATGAATAAATGAATAAATGAATAAATGAATAAATGAATAAATGAATAAATGAATAAATGAATAAATGAATAAATGAATAAATGAATAAATGAATAAATGAATAAATGAATAAATGAATAAATGAATAAATGAATAAATGAATAAATGAATAAATGAATAAATGAATAAATGAATAAATGAATAAATAAATAAATGAATAAATGAATAAATGAATAAATGAATAAATGAATAAATGAATAAATGAATAAATGAATAAATGAATAAATGAATAAATGAATAAATGAATAAATGAATAAATGAATAAATGAATAAATGAATAAATGAATAAATGAATAAATGAATAAATGAATAAATGAATAAATGAATAAATGAATAAATGAATAAATGAATAAATGAATAAATGAATAAATGAATAAATGAATAAATGAATAAATGAATAAATGAATAAATGAATAAATGAATAAATGAATAAATGAATAAATGAATAAATGAATAAATGAATAAATGAATAAATGAATAAATGAATAAATGAATAAATGAATAAATGAATAAATGAATAAATGAATAAATGAATAAATGAATAAATGAATAAATGAATAAATGAATAAATGAATAAATGAATAAATGAATAAATGAATAAATGAATAAATGAATAAATGAATAAATGAATAAATGAATAAATGAATAAATGAATAAATGAATAAATGAATAAATGAATAAATGAATAAATGAATAAATGAATAAATGAATAAATGAATAAATGAATAAATGAATAAATGAATAAATGAATAAATGAATAAATGAATAAATGAATAAATGAATAAATGAATAAATGAATAAATGAATAAATGAATAAATGAATAAATGAATAAATGAATAAATGAATAAATGAATAAAAGAATAAATGAATAAATGAATAAAAAGAATAGCTGTCATACTTGTTTGTCCAGATGTTCTAGCCGAACGTAGTGACGTCTCATTTTCAACTTCACCACTCATTATTTCATTTGTCTGTCTGCCTGTTACAAGATTACAGCCAAACGTCTTGACCGAATGTCATGAAATTCTGCATAAATGCTCCTTATTCGTAGGCCGAGCAATGTATGTTGAAGGTTTTTTCCAAAAATGCCCCCCATCTTTTTCAGCTGACCCAATTTACCCCCGATTATTAGAGTGTCTGATTTGGGTGTGGGTGGATTTATATAATAATTTTGACGACTTGAGTTTTGAAGGAGTTTAATCCGTGACATAGATCCAACGTTAAAAAGTTAAAGAAGTTGGCTCAAAATCTTAAATCTTGAGATTTTTCAAATTTTGTGTCTTGCTTTGGTAGGGCTTTTTGGGCTGAGTGGAAAGTCATAATAAATTTCAGATTAATTGGCCATTTATAGGTGGGAAAAATAGCCTTTTTCAAAATACTCATTTTGTGAATAATTGTTGTTTTTTGTCGATTGGAAGTGAAAGATAAGGAGAAGTCACTGAACTACTAAACTACTTTTAAAATATTAGAGCGGCAGAGGAAATAACAAGAACATAAACATTGAGATAATAGGGAAATTTTTCTCCTCATCAGGTAGAGCAGAAACACACTAAAGACTCTTATTCAAAAAACTTGTAAAAATTATGTACATTATTTTGTAAACGTTGTTTAGCAACACCTTTACATGAACAGTCAACTAACCTGCAAGTTAGTCATCTATATAGTAAAAGAGAGGAGGGGTGTGTGTGTGTGACAGTCTTACGAATTTAAAAAAAAAAAACGGCAACGATTTGAAACACTAAATTCTGCACAAAGCTTCCTCTAAACTCAATTTAGAGCACCTCAAAGCCCAATTTCTTATTTTCTTCCTAATGTTTCACAAAATTAATATTTAAATTTCACGTATAGGCACCATTACTATTTTAATCGTGTTTAGATGCAGGAAGCTCTTATAACAGCTGATATATGCTACTTAACTATGATGAAAATAAACATTTAGTCACAATCCAAAGCAACACACGTTCTGTATCAATATTGCAGCTGCTAACGTTGGAGCCACTGCTCTGCAAATTGCCTGAGAAGATATGTTCTTCCCTTTAATATTCCTTAATTAATATTCTGCTCCCATATATAAATTCCTTTTTTGGAATTGTATTGGCATTGGCAGTTGAAATCCATGTATCAAATGTTTGTTTAATTTGAAAAATCTACATATCTAGATGCAAAGTTCGGGTAAACCACAAAAGTTCGGGTAAAAATTAGCAAAACGATAGTGGAGAAGCTTCGTTTTGAAGTTAATTATCTTATTTTTAATCATTATAATTTATCAAGTTGATCATTATCAATTTTAGCAGTACACTTTGTAAAAAAGCATATTGTGATGTTAGAGTACAAAATAGACAGTCTTATATCAAAACGGACAGTGTATTTCTATTTAAAGTATGATTTTTACTCACTTATACAGGAGGGATGCCATCATGTATTTCGTCATGGAAAACATCACCCATACATAATAGAGTATTGTATGGTGAGAATGAGGCATGTGTCAATTTATTACCAGCTTAAAGATGGAGTCAAGCATATAATATGGCTCTAACCTGAGCTGGAAGTGTCGGTCTAGTTGAAGGGAAGATGTGTGGAGAGTGAGAATGGAGCCATTATCGCAATTTAGCCGTCAGCCAGAGCTGCTATAAGGTTGGAGAGAGAGCCAAGAGACCCTTACGTGGAAACGTATATAAGTTTCAGGCGCAGCAGGATATTTTTAATTTAAATCCCATTCGGCGCGACTCTAATCGGGGCTTGAAATCGATTCAAAGGCTCACGGGAGGACATTACTTCTTATGGCGGCGGAGACCCTCCAGTCTGGCTAATGGCACATCGAAGCAGTCTGGCAGTTTAGTGCACTGAGCGCTGCACAGTAGAGGAGCATTGTCGGCAGGCTTTATCCGTGAAATTTAATCAAATAGGAAGAGATAGGCAGCAAGAGACAGCCACGTTGTACAGGGTCACCCTTCCTTCTCCTCATTCGTTCCCCCTCAATCTGACTCCCTCACACTTATTCTCTCACTTACTCACGCTTCCTCACACTTCCTCACTGTTTCACACTCTCTCACTCACTCTTTTTCTTTCTCTCTCTTTCTCACTCATTCCCTCTCGCTCACTCTCACTTTTCCTCTTTCTCTCTTACACTCTCTTTCTTTCTCACACTCAATCTTTCTCTCTCTTTACAGCTTCTACTATTTACTACGATGGGTGAAAATTGACATCTCATTTTTTTCTCACCCCAACACACTTCCTCACACACTCACACTCAAACTCTCTCTCGCTCTCTCTCTCTCTCTCTCTCTGTCAAGTCTTTTTTGTATTTAATTTTATCTCAAACCACTCATGTAAAATTTGTAAATTTACATGTTCAAAAAAAGATTAATCTAATAATTATAATCTCTAATAATCGAATATAATCTAATAATCTCTCTATCTTTATTTTTTCTATCTCCTACACTTTCTTTCTCTTCTCATTCTCCCACTTTCTCTCCCTTCTTCACTCTCTCTCTTCCGCTCTCCAAAAAGTAATGTGTAAGAATGGCCTCAATGGCCAAGACTTCGTCTTTTTGTGTAATTCATCTCTCAGATCCAAGCTCTCATTCTTTTTTACCAATCATATCAATAATTTCTGCTGTACAGTACCTTAAAATATATATTTGTTGTATTTATAATTCTTTCTTCTAAAACTATTCAACCAGTATGTTAACTTTTCCAAAATCACTGTACATCACTTCAACTATGGGATCTGAGTGTTGCTAATCTCAATAATGCTGTTATCATTAATGTACATTATAAATTTGCACAAATAAGTCATCTGAATCTGAATCTCCCTCTCTTACTCTTTCTCTTACACATTTTCTCTCTTTCTCTTACTCTTTTCCTCATATGTTTACTCCCTCAATCTTTCCCTTTTTCTCTCTCTCATAGGTTACAGGTTGAGTGTAAGAATTGCCTCAATGGCTATGGCTTCGCTATTTTGTGTAATTCTTCTATCAGATCCAAGCTTTCATTCTTATTTTCTCCTAGCACATCCAACATTTTTGTTGTACAATTCCTTAAAATATATATTATTATATTAATCATCTTGCCTATTTCTATCATTCAACCATAAAGTCAACTTTTCCAAAATCATTGAACGTCACTATTGGATCTGAGAGTTACTATTCTTTATAATACTGTAATCATTCATATACATTGTAAATTTTCCCAAATAAAGTCATCTGAATGTCTCACTCTGTCTCTTTTTCAATCTCTCTTTCTCGAACACTCTCTTTCTCTCTCGCTCTTTCTCTCTCTCTCTCTCTCACACACTCTCTCTCTCTCTCTTCGCCCACAGCACTTTTGTATTGTAAAGTGCGAAATAAAGGCATTTTATCTATCTATCTATTTATCTTACTCTTCTTTCACTCCCTCACATACACTCTTCCTCCCACTCTCTTTCTCACAGTTTCTTTCTGTCACTTACTCTCTCTTTCTCACACACACATACTCTTTCACACTCTCTCTTATCCACTCTCTCTTTCACTATCTCTCTCTTTCTCATTTTCTCTCTCTCTCTCTCTCTCACTTTCTCTCTTCATAGCTTCTCCTGTTCCCCACGATGGAGTGAAAAGCGACTATCCACCGGTTGCCTTCTTCTTATCGTTCGCCTTCTTACTCCCCCTACTTTCTGCAACTTCCCTCTTTGTTCTCCACCTTGTTCCGCTTCTACGCTACTTCCCCTCCGCACAATTCCGTTCCTCTTTCGTTAAGTTTCTCGTCGTTCCTTTTCTCTTTCTGATCCGTCACTCTCTCTCTCTCTTCTACACACTGCCAATCTCACTCGCTGCCTACCTTCGGCATTCAATGCAATTCAACTTCAATTTCTGATGGTGTGGAAACTATTCAATTAATGAACTATTGAAATAATATTGTTAATCAATATACAGAGTGTTTCGCATAGAATAATTACCATCACTTCTTGGTCTTGTTGTCACCAAAATACTGAGCTCATAATGAAGGGCTTATCTCACCAAAAATAAAGGGCTTATATGGTCAAAATTATGTAAATTTCATATAAACATAGGTCCGGAAATGCTTCGTTACAGAGTTAGAAACTAGCCAAATTAATTAATTCATACCGAAATCTTTAGTGATTTCATTTCACTTCTAATTTGCTCAGGTTGTATGTGAAATAGTTTAAAATCGTATGAAACAAGTTAGAAGTCGGTAGATCAACAAAATATACAACTAAACTTTCTTACATTACTAATTATACGTATTATATACTTTAAACTCACCTATAACTAACTTAAATAGATATTCAACAACATTATGCAAAAACGGTCTCAAAAACACTTTTCAGCTGGGATGACTGAGCAGCAACCGTTGCTGTTACAGTTTCATAACTCCAGTAGGCTATAATGTAGCGTGGTTGTTAGAGAACAAAGCTTCTCTATATGTCGTCATACTGTACATACTGTATATACTGTACATACTGTACATACTGTACATGCTGTACATACTGTACAGACTGTACATTCTGTACATACTGTACATACTGTACAGACTGTACATACTGTACAGACTGTACATACTGTACATACTTTACAGACTGTACATACTATACAGACTGTACAGACTGTACAGACTGTACATACTGTAGATACTCCGAGTTAGTAGGCTACTAGAAGTGGTTTGGGTTCTATTATATCATGAAATAATTTTCTTTTCTTCTATCAGTCGTTGAGGACTGTTAAAGGTCAGTTATCACTCATGTCAATGTGGTACTTAGCGATATAGAACTAATACCCGCCCGGTCTCACCAAAATTCGTTGAAGCTTACGATCCATAGATATATTTAAAAGATGTTAATAATAACCTATATCTACGATTTGACCGTCGTAAAATATAACTCGCATTCTAAATATAAAAAAAAAACTAAATACATAGCTTTCTCCAGAAATATTACTGGACAAGAGGTTACACACTGCCAACTTAAATTGCATATGAATTGCAATGCATATGATCATGTCTTATGTGATTGTCCTGAAATTGAGAAAACCAGTCACTTGAAGTATCTGGGTGTAATGATCAAGGAGGGTTTCAAGTGGAAGAAACATATTGATTATTTGTATCATAGATTAGGATTTGTTTCATACAATTTTTTCAAATTAAGATCTGTACTGAATGTAGCTATGATGAGAATGTTATATTTCACAATAGTACAATCGTTACTGCAGTATGGCTTGGTAGTTTGGGGAGGTACTTTTAACTCTCAGCGCTATTTATCGTTCAATAAAACATATTTTAAAACAAAAAAGAAAACGACTTCAGTGAAATGATAAAATACGTACTAAAAGGTTTAAAATAAAGTATTTACTTTAAACTGAGAAAATTTTAAATTACATACAAATAATCTTTTGAAGTCGGCGCCAAATATTTTATGAAGTTGATAAGAAATTCTATCTAATATCAAAACTAACACTGTATTTTTTTGGAGGATGAAGCCCACATAGGTCTGAGACCTTTGCGTGGGTAATGAATTGGATGATGGAGATTGATGAGTTGGACCTACAGTTATAGGTGGGTTCCGAACCACCAGGAAGTGATTGATAAGAAATTCTATCTAATATCAAAACTAACACTACATTTCAATTAAATATGTTGTTTACACTCACTTTTACTGAAATACAGTGTCAGTTTTGATATTAGATTGTTCAATTATTTCATGGAAAACATCACAGAGTATTTCTGTTATATTTTAGAAGTTTATGGGAAATTTGGCGCCGACTTCAAAAGATTACTTGTATGAAATTTAAAATTTTCTCCGTTTAAAGTAAATACTTTATTTTAAACTTTTTAGTGAGTATTTTATCATTTCACTGAAGTCGGTTTCGTTTTTTGTTTTAAAATATGTTTTATTTTAAGCTTTTTAGTTGAATTTTCAAACTATGAAAACATGAGAAATTTCTTAAAGCCTACATTATGAAATATTTATCAAATTAGCAAGCCAATAATTAATTTATAACATCCAAACTTAAGTAACTAAAAATCCACTTATAAGAAAAGATATACTAAGGAAAATTCTACAACGTTTTATTTAATGTGAAATATTGTATTTAGGAAAATTATAATAGCGAAAGGCTTCTTAAAAGTGAAATGGCTTTTGATTCATTTTGATGTGGTCCCTTTCAGAATATACCTTCACTGAAATAGTATGCCTATATTACGTTACAAGTGTGGAAAATTGTGTTTACTGAAAATATAAGTTAACGCAGGAGATGAAGTTGAGTGCGGTATTATCATACGAGTATGGTAAACATCTTCCCGTACGTGTTATGTACAATATTTTTCGTGACATTAGTCATATATATTTTTTTAATATAAAAAACATAAACTTTGAGCTAGTACAAAAGGATCATTAAACATAACCTCAAAATAGCCTATTTTACGCACATGTATTTAATGGCGAATAAAATATTCTTAATCCATCACAGCAGCAAAACTAAAAGAACTTCTGAGATCAGCTGTTTTTCCAAATTCTCCAACTTATGATTGAAACTAAATAACCTTATTCCTATGACTCAATAACATCAACTAAATTATTTAAAATTTTCATATGAACATATGGACAGAAATATTATATTCTTCTTATTCTCGATTCAAATTAAGTTCACGTGATTGGTCAAAACTGGACATTACAGGCTTGTTTCACACTGAACCAGCTTTGGGTAACCAATGTCGTTTACCTGGCATAATTGCATTGCATCATTTGATTTCGAAAACCGTCTAGATGTAAAGCGCTCCATAATGATACAATGATCAGCCTGGTAAACGGCACTGGTTATCCGACTGGCGGTTATGTGAGAAACTATCCTATTCAAAGTTGATTGAAATAAAGACATTAAAGAATGCTCCTTTTTGTTTAATATTGGGGTAAGTATTGGTCCGATCCTTGCGAAACTTGGATGGGACCACCACTGAGCGATGCTCTATCATTTAAAAAAATTCATCGAAATCGGTTCAATATTGTTCGAATGATTGATGTACAAACATAAAAAAAAAAAAACAGGTCGAATATAGTAACCTTGTTCTTTTTGGAAGTCGGTTAAAAAAATGATAATCAAGACAATTTCAAATAGACCAATATTATATCCCTCAATAAATGCATTTAGTGATCTGAAACTCATGGCCGTCCGCCAACCGTTTGTACTTAGAATCTTCAAATACTTCAATAGATATAGAAATAAGTTTACAAAAATTAATAATGAAACCCATAGAACCAGATACAATATACATAAATACGAATGCTACGTTTCTAACCTTACAATAATTCGAAAACAGCTCATTTATATTGCTCTAAAGATTATAAATAACATCCCAAACGACCTCATCAAGTAAGTAACTAGATATATTCCATCAAATTTAAAAAACTGGATAACCCAAAAATATTATTTTGATATCAATGTAATATAGATAACATTGTCCTTCACTCGAGCCACAATATTTTCTATTATTTTCTATATTTCTATATATATTCACGTATATTTTTCTATAAACATTGTTCATGGTAGTTTTATTTTGTTAGAACGAATTAGACCTACATCTTCGGGTTCAGAAACCTTTCATCATTCCTGATTGCTGCTCCTACTGGCGGACAAGTTTCTACTTATGCCAGTAGTCTTCCACTATTTATTGATTTTAGGAGTGTTGAAGTGTTTTGTTTAGTTTAGAAAATGATTTAATTTTGTTTATTTGTTGTTTTAAGAATATTTTAATTGAGAATGCTGAAATTTCAAATAGATGAAAAAAATTTATATATCTGTATTTGAATTTGAATATTTGTAATGTTTATTTCAATTTTTAGATAAGAATATTTCAAATGCCCATTATATAGCATTATTGCATTTCACGAACATTAACTAGCGTTAAACAGTCCGTCAAATATGACAGACCACCTTTGCTGCGGTCAAAAGTTATAAGACTGCAGTTATAAGTTATAAGTTTAGCAGTTTGCCTATTGCGCTCCTTCCAGCCTCTTTAACCATAAGAATGCTAAGATGTTTACTTATGGGTACTCCAATCATACTTCTCTATTACAAAAATCAATCGTTTTGAGCGTAAAACCAGCAATTTCTTAAAACAAATCTTGATACAGGTTTCTATGGATATAGTTGTTATATTGAAAATAGCGCCCATCGTTGCCCTTCGTTGACAATAGCGGGGGAACCGAGCTCCGCTCTAGTGGTGGAAGGGAAGCAGTTGTGGCAATGCTGTGTATCTTGTATACTTGTTGGAAGATGATGCTGTGGAAGGGGGATTAGCAACGCGTTTTGCTGGAAAGCGGTCACACCACGTCATTACTTTTACAATCATAAGCTATTGCACAAACAAATCAATAAGAATGGAAAAGTTGTTTTTCAATCAGTAATTATATGTATTTTGAGTAACTAAGCCTGAATTTTGAGCTTACCAGCTCGTAGAGCTGTAATTTTTCAAGATAGGTAGTGGTATAATAGAGGGGAAACCCCTTTGTCATTCTTCACTCGAGAACGGCTTTTCACTCTCCTTTCATGACTCATTCCTCTAATCTCATTGAAACGATTCAAAATCATGATTCAACATGTCAAATTAAGCTCATGATTTCTCAATTACTCTGTGAGCATTTGTATGTGAATGATAGAATAATTGAAATATATATACTTGGAATTGTAATATAGGCTTTCTCTAAAATGTACTTCGAAAATGAAATGAGTTTTTGTTATGCACAGTCTACACTTGGTTACTGCTCAAGATAAAAATGCAAAGTTGGTCTCAAAGTAGGTCTTAGTGCGGTCAAAGTTGGTCTTATACGTTTAACTCTAATGCGTCTAGGAATTTCCCCCACTCTTCTGGCTTTGCCCAATTTTGGGCATGAGAAGTTTTCAAAATCTGTTCTTAGCAATGAATTTTATTCATAAATAAGTCAGTCGCTATTGGTAGAAGTCTTATTGTAGTGGTAAGAGCGTTCGATTCTGGATTCAGCTTGGCATTATTTAAGCCCACCCTATTACCCACTCATCCAATGGACTCATGTGGATAAGGAACAATAAATTCAAAAAACGCTTCTGTGAAAATTCATAATTTCATGAACGTTTGATGAACGCAGCCTGTGATTTATTACGACTATTTTATTCTCTGCTCTGCGGACCTAGCGCATTCGTATATTCACCAAAGAGCCCCTATATTTGTTATTCCATCAAAATTGTTAGAGTCGATACAAAGATCATACATATAGAAATGTCTATATCCCCCCTCTAAACCCACAAGGGGATAAATTTCTAAAAAGCAGAGGGTACATTTTCCTTAAAATTTCTACTTTTTCGTTAACGTAATACATGATAACGCATGAAGAAGGACCAGAAAATCTTTAAATTAAAGCGTTTTTCGGGGAAATTTTGAAAGGTATTCTTAAAACGTGTCTAGTTCCAAAAATTAACATTGAACGTTGAAGAACGTCGGGAAAACTTGAAACTCCGGCGTATATTGAGAAAAACTTCAAAAGCCTTTCTTAGTACGCTTCTAAATTCAAAACTTGACATTAAAAAAAATTTCGAATTTTTTTGTCAAGTAGTACATGTAAACGCAATGAAAAGGTTAATTTTGGGCATGAGAAATTTTCAAAATCTGTTTTTAGCAATGAATTTTATTCATAAATAAGTCAGTCGCTATTGGTAGAAGTCTTATTGTAGTGGTAAGAGCGTTCGATTCTGGATTCAGCTTGGCATTATTTAAGCCCACCCTATTACAATTTTCCCTATTACCCACTCATCCAATGGACTCATGTGGATAAGGAACAATAAAGTCAAAAAACGCTTCTGTGAAAATTCATAATTTCATTATAGCGTAGCTAGCCTACGTCCAAGAGAATTTTATCCCCAATTGAATAATTATTATAAGGAGATCATCGCAATTATCAGTGGTGAATAATTGTGTGTGGGAGTGATATTTTTGACAATCGTGGAAAAAATTGCAACAACAGAAATGGCTTTCATTCATAAGGTGGTGAATTGTGAAGATGATCTCAGTGGAGGAGAAAATTGAAGTGAAGCATGGGACGCTAAGAGTTGGCAGCGTGTCAGTTGGAAGTGGAAAGCGGGTTACTTTTATTTCGGTTGAGGGGGAATGCTGAAGGGTGGGTGGTGAGCGTCAGTCTAACAAGAAGGGAGGAAAGCATCACTTTCTTTCTTCCATTAGCAAATTGCCAGTCAACATGGTGAGAAGACGAAGGAAAGGATTAAACGCAGAGCTGCTCCACCCTCACTCGCTCGGCAACTTGATAACTGTGGACGACCAGGCAGATGAGAAAAGAGAGAAGTGGAGGGAAAGAAAGAGAGGAAAGAGGGACAATAGGGATAAAGAGAAGGGAGAACAGTAGAAAAAAAAGGAGGAAGAAGAACAGTAGAAAGAATTAAAAGGAAGAATGACAGTTGAAAGAAATAAAGTAGAGCAGTAGGATAAGGAAGAAGAACAGTAGGAAGAAAGAAAAGGAAGAAGAACGGCAGAAAGAAAGGGAAGGAAGAAGAGAAGTAGAAAGAAAGTGAAAGAAGAGGAACAGTAGAAAGAAAGAGGAGGAGGAAGAAGAAAAGTAGAAAGGAAGTTAATGAAGAAGAACAGTAGAAAGAAAGAAAAGGAAGAACAGCAGTAGGAGAAAGAGAATGAAGTAGAAGAAAGGGATGGAAGAACAGTAGAAGGGAGAAGAACACTGTAAAGTAAGAAAAGAATGAGGAACAGTAGAAAGAAAGAAAAGCAAGAAGAACAGCAGAAAGAAAGAGAACGAAGAAGAACAGTCGGTAGAAACAGAAGAAAGAAGAACTGTGGAAGGTAGAAGAACAGCAGAAAGAAGGAGTAGGACGAAGAACAGTAGAATGAAAGAGAATGAAGGAGAACAGAAGGTAGAAAGAAAAGGAAGAAGAACGGCAGAAAGAAAGGGAAGGAAGAAGAGAAGTGGAAAGAAAGTGAAAGAAGAGGAACAGTAGAAAGAAAGAGGAGGAAGAAGAAAAGTAGAAAGGAAGTTAATGAAGAAGAACAGTAGAAAGAAGTAGAAACGCAGAGCTGCTCCACCCTCACTCGCTCGGCAACTTGATAACTGTGGACGACCAGGCAGATGAGAAAAGAGAGAAATTGAGGGAAAGAAAGAGAGGAAAGAGTGACAGTAGGGAGAAAGAGAAGGGAGAACAGTAGAAAAAAAGGAGGAAGAAGAACGGTAGAAAGAAAGAAGAATAACAGTAGAAAGAATTAAAAGGAAGAATGACAGTTGAAAGAAATAAAGTAGAGCAGTAGGATAAGGAAGAAGAACAGTAGAGAGAAAGAAAAGGAAGAAGAACAGCAGAAAGAAAGAGAGGGAAGACGAGAAGTAGAAAGAAAAAAAAGGGGAGAATAACAGTAGAAAGAAATAAAGTAGAGCGGTAGGAGAAGGAAGAAGAACAGTAGGAAGAAAGAAAAGGAAAAAGAACGGCAGAAAGAAAGGGAAGGAAGAAGAGAAGTAGAAAGAAAGTGAAAGAAGAGGAACACTAGAAAGAAAGAGGAGGAAGAAGAAAAGTAGAAAGGAAGTTAATGAAGAAGAACAGTAGAAAGAAAGAAAAGGAAGAACAGCAGTAGGAGAAAGAGAATGAAGTAGAAGAAAGGGATGGAAGAACAGTAGAAGGGAGAAGAACACTGTAAAGTAAGAAAAGAATGAGGAACAGTAGAAAGAAAGAAAAGCAAGAAGAACAGCAGAAAGAAAGAGAACGAAGAAGAACAGTCGGTAGAAACAGAAGAAAGAAGAACTGTGGAAGGTAGAAGAACAGCAGAAAGAAGGAGTAGGACGAAGAACAGTAGAATGAAAGAGAATGAAGGAGAACAGAAGGTAGAAAGAAAAGGAAGAAGAACGGCAGAAAGAAAGGGAAGGAAGAAGAGAAGTGGAAAGAAAGTGAAAGAAGAGGAACAGTAGAAAGAAAGAGGAGGAAGAAGAAAAGTAGAAAGGAAGTTAATGAAGAAGAACAGTAGAAAGAAGTAGAAACGCAGAGCTGCTCCACCCTCACTCGCTCGGCAACTTGATAACTGTGGACGACCAGGCAGATGAGAAAAGAGAGAAATTGAGGGAAAGAAAGAGAGGAAAGAGTGACAGTAGGGAGAAAGAGAAGGGAGAACAGTAGAAAAAAAGGAGGAAGAAGAACGGTAGAAAGAAAGAAGAATAACAGTAGAAAGAATTAAAAGGAAGAATGACAGTTGAAAGAAATAAAGTAGAGCAGTAGGATAAGGAAGAAGAACAGTAGAGAGAAAGAAAAGGAAGAAGAACAGCAGAAAGAAAGAGAGGGAAGACGAGAAGTAGAAAGAAAAAAAAGGGGAGAATAACAGTAGAAAGAAATAAAGTAGAGCGGTAGGAGAAGGAAGAAGAACAGTAGGAAGAAAGAAAAGGAAAAAGAACGGCAGAAAGAAAGGGAAGGAAGAAGAGAAGTAGAAAGAAAGTGAAAGAAGAGGAACACTAGAAAGAAAGAGGAGGAAGAAGAAAAGTAGAAAGGAAGTTAATGAAGAAGAACAGTAGAAAGAAAGAAAAGGAAGAACAGCAGTAGGAGAAAGAGAATGAAGTAGAAGAAAGGGATGGAAGAACAGTAGAAGGGAGAAGAACACTGTAAAGTAAGAAAAGAATGAGGAACAGTAGAAAGAAAGAAAAGCAAGAAGAACAGCAGAAAGAAAGAGAATGAAGAAGAACAGTCGGTAGAAACAGAAGAAAGAAGAACTGTGGAAGGTAGAAGAACAGCAGAAAGGAGGAGTAGGACAAAGAACAGTAGAATGAAAGAGAATGAAGGAGAACAGAAGGTAGAAAGAAAAGGAGGAGAGTAGGAAAAGGAATAAGAACAGTAGGAAGAAAGAGAAGTAAGAAGGACAGTAGGTAGAAAGAGAAGGAAGAAAGAGAAGATGAAATAGAAAGAAAGAAAGAGTCTGAATGAGGGATGAGATGAGAGGGAATTTGATTTTCGGGGAAGAAAGAGAGTGAGTAAGAGAATGAGATGGTGTGAGAGAGAATGTGAGTGAGAGTGTGTGAGAGAGAGAGCGTGTGCGCTAGAGGAAGTATCACATACAAATAAGTGGTCTGCGCCCTTCTTTATCTAGCGAGTCTTGCAGCAGTCTGTCTGTCACTCTTCAACAACTGGCGGCTCCTCTTTTGTTTTCCGCTTGGGTTTCTTTTCCCAATAGCCTTCCTTGTCCAATTCTCTGCCACTCACACCCTGAGCCGTAACATGGTGATCAACAAAGTAACATGTGGTGTGTGATCAAGAGTAAGATTGGAATCTGTGAAGTGTACTCATAATAAATACAATTTAAAAAAATACTTCTTTTTAACTTCAAAATGGAAATTTATGTATTAAGAGCGTGAAGCGCGACTTTAACGCTCGAGCCAAAACAATTACTGCGCGACGCATAGCGGAGCGCAGTAATTTTGCGAGAGCGATAAAGAAGCTTCACGCGCGAATTACATAAGTAGGGGTTATCGAGAATACTGCCGCGACCAATCAGAAGACAGGGGGGCGTGGCCACCCCCCTTCCCCCTCCCCCAGGTCAGACATTTTGTAAACACCTACCCCTTCCCCCCTGTCGCAGTCAGCCATTTTGTTTTTAAGGTCACATACCCCCTTCCCTATGTGTCCCCACTTTATTCCCAATAGATTAAAGGGGGACCCCCCGCAAGCACCAATGAGAGAGGACCTATCCCCCCTGACCCCACCTCTCACAGAAGGTTCCCAATAAATATAGAACATACAGCTTTATATCTATATATACATGCTTGCAATTGTATATCTATATATACCTGCTTGCAATTACTATATCTATATTTGCAATAGCATCAGCCCCCGCCGCCAGATTTAGCTATTAATTGAGGCTGCACACCTGCTACCTCCTGCTGTGATTCTCAAAGCCCTCTCTCTCTCTTTCGCACG
Source organism: Conomelus anceps (assembly GCA_948455865.1). Taxonomy (NCBI): domain Eukaryota; kingdom Metazoa; phylum Arthropoda; class Insecta; order Hemiptera; family Delphacidae; genus Conomelus; species Conomelus anceps. The sequence continues at coordinate 125,603,864 of OX418216.1, forward strand.
TGCAGTGTTAATATACCCCCCTGCCCCCCAGCCCCGGACAGTGCTTCAGATATTAATAACACTTCCGCCCCCTGCTGCGAAAAAAAAAAAAAAAAAAAAAAACTATTTCATAACGTTTAAAAGCAGAGCACGTGCACAAGTTTTTTTTTTTATGTGACTCATTAAGCTGTGGAATAATAATCCTCTCTCTCTTTCTTTTTATTTCTACAATACCCCATGCTGTTTGCTCAAATAATCCGACCCCCACTTTCTCTCTCAGGTCATTAACCTTTGCATGAATAATCCTGTCTGTGTGAGAGAGAGAGGCTTTCTCTCTCACTCTCTCTCAGCTCATTTGAAGGTCACAAACATGTTTTAACCTGTCTGTGTGAGAGAGAGAGGCTTTCTCTCTCACTCTCTCTCAGCTCATTCATTAGCCTCGGTTGAAAATTCAAATATGCTTTGCAATAATATTAAACTCATCTATAGCTATACCAATAAGTAAACTGAATGACCAAAACATGGTATTATTGAATCACGTGCACTACCTTTTGAATCTCGTGCACTACCTTTTGAGGTGTGCAAGTGAAACTGGATCCTCCAATAGATTCATAGGCACCTGCTATTAGTAACATGGTTTCTAGGCAAACCCAACACACATAATCGCATTTAGCATCATTAAATGTTGTTAGACACAAATAGGTGTAGAATGCTGGTGTACTTTTCAGGTCATTAACCTTTGCATGAATAAACATGCCTATTACAATGTTGGTTTCCCCCTCATGATTGAAATTTTTTACATTTTTTATCTGCTAAATCATATAGAGCATCCCAAAGTTCGTTTGTATCTGAAATAATTTGTATAGGGGAATCGTTAGAACACCCATAGTGCAAATGACCCTCCTCACTTATAACTATATCTAGGAGATCATATATTTCAGATAAAATAGGATAGCAGAAATTCTCAGTTTTTGTTGCAGACAAAGTTCCATCATCTGCCTCGGTTGAAAATTTAATATGCTTTGCAATAATATCAAACTCGCTTACTGAAATAGCCATCAGTAAACGGGATAGTTTTTTAAATTTTGTATAGCTGTAGCATCGCATCCTTCCTCTATGATAGTTAAACACATACTGAATGACCGGCGGTTTGTTAGTTAGAAAAAGCCTCCAAAGGAACGTCAACCTCACCGCCTTATTGGAGGTCACTCTTTTTTTTTATTTGGGTAAAAAGAGGTTCGCACAGGGCTAGGTCACATAAACCTGTGCTATGGAGAAAAACCCATTGTAAAAATTTACATTTCTTTCAACTCTACTTGTCCGTTCTCATGTTCGCATATTAATACAAAATTTCTCTTGTTAAAATCTGTCAAGTTCTCATTATTTAATACGCTTTTAAATTTATCACATAGTAATAAATCGAAATAAGAGTCTCCCTCACTGTCGGGATCGTCGAGATTTAGTAACACTCTGCCTGTACCATAAATTATTGCGCTTTCAACGGTCAGATACGAACCGAGAGGTACTGATTCTAGAGGCAACACCTCACGTGCCAAAGCGTTGAATGCGTCCACGCAGAACCGTCCCATCTTTCCTAATGATTCAAGCTTCTCAATTTCACTCCTTTTATGCATTCTCCCCAACACTGTTTGCGCAAGCGCAGTTTGTAGCTTCTTCCTCAATTTGTAATAATTTTTTAACGCAAAGCCTATGCGGCCTATAATAGGATAAATATTCGTAAACATCATTCAAATTTACACTGTTTAAAAAAATTTGTTTCAACTGTCTCGCAAGTCCAATGTTTTCACGAGTAGAATTTCTAATGGCATCCTCACACAAATCAAACCACTGCAGATATTCTCGTAATTTGTTCTCTAATTCTTTATCCGCACACATCTACTTCTGAGGATCCATTATCTACAACTAATTATTTATACAGCGGGATTAATACCGAAAAATTGATAGGTCTTCTACCAACTCCCACGCTACAAATTCTCACTTTGTGTGATTCCAACTCATAACCACAGTAAACGCATACGACCTTTTTTCCATCATAGTAAAATCCTTGTCTCGCATAATTTCTTTTGCTTGTTCTACTATAAAAAGCGCAATTCCTCATACTTTTCATTCGATTATTTTCACAAGTATAATCCCCCTCCTCTCCTATCTTTGGAAGCGTGTTAGATGTTAATAGTTGCAAATAATGTTGTGCACTTATTAGAGCGCACCTCCCACCTTCTACATTTTTGTGTATGTTACAAACCTCAAAACACCACGTATCTTTAAACTTTGTGAAATTTGGTTTCACAAAATATTCCGGTATGTTACGTACATCATTATGATACTTTTTCAAAAATGCCGCTTTTTCTGTTCCCTTTGTAAAAATGCAATCATACGCGCCGAGATATCCTCTTATCAATGAATCTGTAAACTCCGTCTCCCCCTCATCCCATAATATTTTATGATAATGTTGTTCTAACCAGGTAGCCTCGCGAAACCTTTTCCAGCTCAAAGTAGATTTCGGAAAAGGCGGTTTAAAGTGTAGTACTACATAATTACCACCCCGATCAACCAGCGCGAATTCTTTTAAAATTATTTGATTATTATCTCCCTTAAACCAGTGTAGATCCGCAACGGCAAAATTCTTCTTCTTCTTTTCTTCCATGTCACACTGTATTCCCACTGTACGTGTTTTTCCGTCTTCACTAGCCTCAAAATCTCCAATCGCCTCTTGAAACAGCGAAGAAGTGGACATGTTGCTCTCTCACACACGCCCACACGAATGATAAATTATTTTTTACATTTCACCTTTATATTTTAAACATCCCCCTACCGGCAATTTATTGTACTTCTCTAACTAATGAGGTTAAAGGCGTGTATTCCATTATTGAATCGCTTATAAGAATACAATATGCCGAAGTCGAGTTTGGTAGTTCTTTACTAAATTCCATATCTAATCTTATATCTGTGGATGTTTTCAAATGATCAGATTGGTGTGAACAGTCAATCACAATTATTGGTGATTTTTCGCAAAACGCTTTAAAATCAATAGCGTTCCCATGTTCTGCATTTATAGTGCGATTATAGTAACTCGGCGCGAAATCTAAAAACATGCGGTACATTATCTGCTTATTCCCCAACAAATTATCATAGGGATAATATTGACTGTTTAGAAATAATTTAACGTTATACAACTCGCACGAATCAAAATCAGACATTGATTTATTAATAGCATTTTTCCGAGCCGTTTGAAAGGCTAAAATTACATAGCGTGGAACATCTAAATGCGATGATGTTTTTATTGCCCACGAATGAATTCTCGATGTCGCCATGTTTGGAAATTCGTGAATCTCCCATCTTCTAAACGCAAGTTTTAAAGGACGATCAGAATCGAGTAATTTCAAAAATTTCAACCTTACGTGATCTTCCAAATGGATGTACGGAATTTTCCACTGTAGTTTATCAATTGTTAAAGAAACATTTGTTCCTGTAGCCGATTCAACGCAGTTTAGATCCGACGCACTTCTCAATAATACAAGCTCTTGTTTCAAGTTTAAAATTATTCGTTGAAAATCTTCGAAAAATGGTAACAAAAGTTTCAGCGGTACGCAAAAAATGAATTTATTATCCGTCAACTTATATCCATCTCTATCAAATCCTGCCAATTGGTATGTATTTGTATCGAAAACATTTTTCAAAAGCAATCCTTTAATTGTAGACGTAATTCCGACGAGTCTCGATTTCGCTACTTGCTGTCCCGCCAATTCATAACGGATCTCATCAAACAGATGGCCTACCACGTTGCTGACAAGTTTATATTCGGCATGCACTGGCGGATCCTCGGGTTTCGCACCAGGCTTTGTACATTTAACACTCCCCTCAATAAATAGAAAGGATTTACAAGGCAGTGTGTATATATCCTGCTGATTTACAGGAAGCCTTACTTCATCCGAATTACCTAGTTTCTGTCCAGAATATGTTGTGTGCGTGTGAAATTCGTACTTAGTAATATCAGAGTAAAATTGAATTTGACTATCGACATCTAGAATTTCACTTATTGCGGCTCCCGACATTTTTCCAATTAACTATAAATCCCAATTTTTCTAGTATTCTCGCGTTTTTAGCTGTTAATCTGTTTTTCGGCGTTAACATAGGTGTTAACGCTACTGAGCTTAAACTCCTACTGACGCTTTCTCTGTTCTCATCTCGACGCTTAGGTACGGCATTGAATACAATAAAACCCATCTTCTAACTTTTCTCACGAATATGTAACCTCACAGTTATACTATCCCCTCGAAAATCGATAAGTGATCCGTCTTGATCGGTTACCGTCACATTAATAAACTGAATTCTGCGCGTATTGAGAGGTACATATATAATTTCTGCGGGCGTTTCATTAATCAAATAACCGGGCGGTACCCTCGGCAGAAATTCGTAAATAATATGCTTTTCATCTCCGTTAGCGAAGCTTCCACATGCTAAATTACACGACACCACGATTGTATTAATATGACTGATCGAGACTAAATGATTTGAATAATGCCATGTATTTGCTTCGAGTAGAAGTTTATCAAACCCGAGTGTCTTACCAATTGAATCGTCAAAAGTTAAATCTACTGGTTTATCGGAATAAATTCCAACTTTCATAGTGTTATTATTCGGTTGTATAACAAGACTCTCATCGCTCAAGTTCAATTTCAACTTTATAGCGCTTATTATATTATCAATTTCGTACGATCCTGTATCAAGATTCACCAGTTTATCTCCATATTTAAAACTGGAATTTTTCCCCCTTATTATATTCGGTATACTATTAAACGTCCACAAGTTAACCAATCCAATTTCCCATTCGCGATTTTTATCCAATTCCAGAGCGTGGTTTAAATTCTCATATAGATTACTTGTTTTTGAGGTTAGTGTAATAACAGCCATCACTCACTCAGCTAATGCTTCCAACACAAGCGTAAAATTACAACTGGTTAGCAAGAAACAAAATCACTAGGTGCCCACAAATGTCTGTGTTTACCCGCTGCAATTGGTTGGTATTATAGAATATTTTTACATTATTTTCTTTTTCCCAATATTTTGCCAATTCGCGTGGCGGTTGCAAGTCACCGATCGGATCAAAATAATACACATTTTTCCCTCGTTTAATATATGCAGTCCAATGTGTTCCCATTCCAATCTGTTTGTCTAAATTAACAATTGCGAGCTCATTATTTCGAATTTTACTCGGAAGTGTATCAATCATATATATGCCCCTTAGTGGAATATCTAATAATTTGCACCATTTTATCAGGTCATAGTTTGACAGCGGGCCGTTCATCTTTGCGTTTTTCTCTGTCTTTTCCTCTGCTTTTTTCCTCCTTGCTTCTTTTTAACCTTAGGAAATAGTGTTACACCGTATTGGGTGGGAGGTACTAGTATTCTTCCGCCTGTTGGATATGGTTTCAGATAAAAACCACGACCAGCAATATGATTTTTTAACCTATTGATCGCCTTTTGCCTAATACTATCACTATGCGTTTTTCTAACTCCCCTCGTTTTTCGTTTTCTCAAACCGCCACCAAATGCGGATTTCGCTTTCATAATGTTTGTAACAAGATAAGAATATGCCCTCTCAGATAACCCCGTTTTTGGGTCCTTGAAAATTTCCCAAGCTCCATCTGCCAAGTGCCTGTCAGCCTCCGCCCGCGTCTTGTTATCAGACGCTCGGGAGTAAACTATGTCGTGCGTCTTACATAAATCATCAAGACGGTTTATAGGTTTGTCTCCACGTGCTAACCTTGACCTTAACCTTGTACCAGGTCCGCAATACGAATAATTAGGTAGATGAGCCTCGAAATTGAGGTTATCCACCCCCTTATTTATCACTGTACCCAATACATCGCCAATTTTTGATAAAATACCTCTACCACGCTTACGAACAGTGCAGCGCCTTTTCTTAACAGTGTTCATCCTTTAAAGGTTAAACATAAACTGAACTGTAATTACTACTACTACTACTACATAATTGATTAGTTTTCTTCAAAAGAAAATTCGATTTTTCATTAAAAGTGTCGGCACAATTTGCAAGAACGCTATAGTATTTGTAGAAATTACAAACTGTTTCTCGCTCATCAACCATAAATTTATACCAATGTATCAACCCAATTTCAAAGGAAATTGGTGTTTTATAATACGAATTAACGCAAGATTTAATATTGAATAAAGTATGATTTCTCAGTGAAGTTGACGATCCAAAGGAATTGAAAAGAAATTGCGTATCATTTCGTTTCTCATGCAGATTGCACGATTTATCTTTATTTAAAAGTAGTACGGTGTTTAGACAGCATAATAGAAATATAAATAGTACTATCGTTTTCCACACGTGCCGCATCGCCAATGCACATTCCATGTTGACAGATGTAAACATACTGATAAAAATAGAACACCGTGTTGAGGGGGAGAAGCGAGCGCGTGCCAGCGAGAGCTTCCTGCGAGCTTCCTTCTTTTAGGTGCTCACCTACTCCAAAGAGGAATGCTCATCGCATCCCGCAATCCTTTTTTAGCTAGCCGCGCACACCGCTAAAAGATCATTCGCGTTTTGAACGTCATAGTTATCAGATCAAAAAAGTGCGATCATCTTTATCAGTTTGAAAGCGTCACAACAGTTTGAACTTTAGCTATCCGCGCACAGCGATAAAAGAGCATTTGCGTTTTTGAACGGCACAACAAGAAGAGTGATCATTTTGAAAGCATCACATCAGTTTGAAACAAAGGTGAGCAATAATAATTCAAATCTTTATTTACATTAATCAATTATAACAAACTCGAAATAAAGCCACAAAATAATCAAACTCGAAATAAAGTCAAACTCATAAAAATTATCTTCAACCCAATCACGCATTTTTACAAGTTTTTGGGTAAATACTGTTAGTGCAAAAAATCTTGCATATTAAATTGGAGCAATTGTAATAGTAATAGTAATTGTTCAATAATATTTACAATAAATCTTCTCACACCTGATTAATGCAGACGACACCTCCATAATCTGATAATAAGTGTGCATAATCCAAATTTTTAAACATCAATCTGATCCATTTTCCCTATTTTGTATGTTTCAGTTCCAACTAGAGGTGTTTCAAGTCTACAACAGAGCGCAAGTGATTCCTCGGCTTCCTTCTCGTGCAGGTTTGTTTACTTTTTCAATTAATTCACCTCCTTCTCCTTCTCCTCCTCCTCCTCCTTCTCCTCCTCCTTCTCCTCCTTCTTCTCCTTCTCCTCCTTCTCCTCCTTCTCCTTCTCCTTCTCCTTCTCCTTCTCCTTCTCCTCCTTCTCCTCCTTCTTCTCCTTCTCCTCCTTCTCCTTCTCCTTCTCCTCCTTCTCCTTCTCCTTTAAGACTGTTCTTATTATATATACAAAATGATGCATGACACAGTTTTTTCGAATCTGCAATAATTACTTTACAATATACACATTGCAAATAACCCGTTTTATGTAGAAAAAATCCATTACTCGCGAAATATTCAGCATTTCTTTTAAAAACCAATATCCTCTTATTAAATGAGTTTGACCAGTGAGGCATCGATCTTTGATAAAATGTCTTTATTCGCTGGTCGTAATCCCGAAGATTATTAAAATTTTCATTCTCGATAGAAATATTATGCATTCTCCTCCACCCACAATTCGGACTATGTTTTTCATGTTCTTTTTCGGGATCATCTGTTATTAACCATTTTTCCAAACCAACTAAACAAAACACGCACTGCACTGAGTCTGGTGGTGTCTTGAATACAAATCCCAGTTTAGCTAAATGTTTAGGCGATAAAAGGGGAGATTCGAATTTTTTCCATCTCTCATCAAAACTTAATAACCTCAATCTTTCGTACATTAAAACGTGTGATTGATCCATAGTGTGCCGATCAACTTCTAATCCACTACTAACTTGTTTGTTTTAGATCAGTTGTACCAGCGGAGTGTAAGAGAGCACACATCTGAGAGAGAGAGAGCACACATCTGAGAGAGAGAGTTCATCATTTGCCATCACCCTTTTACAATGTAAGTAGTGATTATTGACTGCGCATTATTTGGAATTATTTTTCTCGGTAGAAACTATTATTCTGCAGAAATCACACTGCATGCGAGTATCTCCATTCAACTAATTCTGCTGCCGATTGTTGTACATTGGAGGAGTAAACTCGCCAATCTTTCGTAATTTAGAACAGTCCGTGGTGATCAACTTCTAATCCGCTACTAACTTTTTGTTTTAGAGAGCAGAACGATTTCACAATGGCCCATACGACGGAGAAGATTCAGGGTTTGAACGGCAGCGCAGCTAGATACAGATTCACGTATCTGGAGGAGGAACGTGACATCAAATCTACGCTGGAATCAAGCAGGGAGGAGGCTCTGCAGCTTATCGTTGACGAGTCGCACCGGTTCAACGGGAATGTGAAGTGCTTTATTGTTTTAAATGTTCTCATGCATAAAATAGTGTTGTTGGGTGAAGAGAACGAACAAGTATCAGCTATCGTGAACTTCCATAGCTATTCTGCACAAATTGAGCAGTGTGCTTCAAATTCTATCGATTTAAACAATTTTTTTACAAATGCTATTGTAAAAATTTTATCTTCTTTTGACAAGTTTGTGAGGTTTGGGAGTGGGTGGGTTATAAAAAAGATCCAATCGTTGGATCTCAACATAATTAGGCATACCGCGATTCGTGGTTCCTCATCCACATATGTAGAAACCCCCGATTTTATTGTAAGGAAAAAGTGTGTGATTAACGTAAAAAATTTCAATGACGAGAAATGCCTTTTGTGGTCAATTTTATCTTTTTTCCATTATCGTCGCAGAAATATGACTGTTGAATATTTGAGCAAGTTTGCTCACACAGTCAACACAAACGGGGTCAACTTTCCTTCCAGTTTGCAGGACATTAAGAAATTTGAAGCTTTAAATCCTGATATATCCATAAATGTAATTGCATATGATAAAAACGTATTTTTCCCGTACAAGTGTAGCGCTTACAGAAACCGTACTCACCAAATTAATCTTTTGTTGCTAACAAGCGAAACTTATCCGCGAAAATCTCATTTTTGCCTCATCAACACCGCAAACGGGAAAAACGGGTTGTCTCGGCTCTTGAGTCATCTTACAAAAAGAGGGCATCAAGTAGATGTTTGTGAATTTTGCTTTCATCGTTTCACAACAAATAAATCGTTGAACGTGGATGGAAAACTAAATTTGGAGAAGCACAAAGAGCACTGTTCAAAATTCAGCCCGCAGAGAACAGTGCTTCCCAAAGAAGGGGAAACTCTCAAATTTACAAATTATACTGCAACATTGAAAACAAAATACACAATTTATGCCGATTTTGAATCGTTTATTGTACCGATAAAGAGTGGGGAAGAAGAAGAAGAAGAACCGCACATCACAAGTAGCTTTACAAAAAAGACAACCCGTCACATTCCCTGTGGATATTGTTTTGTAGTGGTGAACATAGAGGGGGAAATTTGCCACGGCCCGATCATCTATCGGTCGCGAGATATGGAGGAGAAGATCATTGAGAAATTTCTAGATGAAATTACAAGTGTAGGAGAACTGCTCTATCGGGATATGAAGAGTGAAATCCCAATGTTTGAATTGAGTGAAGAGCAGAAGAGAGATTTTAATAGTGCAGAAAAATGCGGGCTGTGTGGAAAAGTATTCGCGAAAAATGACATCAAGTGTAGGCATCACTCGCACGAAACAGGTGAATTTATTTGCGCAGCTCATCAAGCCTGTAATTTAAATGGGAAATCACCTGATTTCATACCCTGTTTTATGCACAACTTTGGGGGGTATGATTGCCATCATATTGTGCAGGCATTAGGCAAGTGTAAAAAACCAATACGCTGCATTGCTCCTTCAGCAGAGAAGTTTTTCTCAATCACGGTGGGAAAAATCAAGTTTTTGGATAGCCTAAAATTCATGAACGCTTCGTTGGACAGTTTGGTGAAAAATTTGTCAGAAGGACAACAGACAGAGTCAAAATTCAAATCTATGTTTGCAGTGTTTAAAAGCGTTGAACAACGACAACTGCTTATTAAAAAAGGAGTATACCCCTACACATATATTGACTCTCCACAGAAATTTGAAGAAACCTCCCTTCCCCCAATCGAAAGTTTTTACAATGATTTGTCGGATTCGCCTTTAGAAGAAAGGGAGTACGCACATGCACAGAATGTTTGGCAAACATTCAAGATAAAGAATTTGGGAGATTATCATAATTTGTATCTGCTTTGTGATACACTCCTTTTGTGTGACGTTTTTGAGGATATGAGGTCATCAATGTTTGAGAAATACGGTTTGGATGTGACTCATTTTTTAAGTCTTGCGCATTATTCGTGGAATTGCATGCTGCATTTCACAAAAGTTGAACTCGGCTTGATAACAGATATAGATATCTACTTGATGGTCGAGCAAAATGTGAGAGGCGGTTTAGCTGTAATACCCCATCGGTATGCTGAGGCTAACAACCCTTATATGGGAGCAGATTTTGATGCAAGCAAACCGACAAGCTATATACTCTATCTCGATGCGAATAATTTATATGGGTACGCAATGTGCGAACCTCTGCCTGATGGAAATTTTCAATTTCTATCTGAGGATGAAATCAGTCAAGTTGACTTTTTCAACTTGGCTGATGATTCAGAGTATGGGTACATTCTCGAGTGTGATCTCCAATATCCCAAAACGTTACACAACAGACACAATCATTTTCCGCTAGCGCCGACAAAAGAAGAAGCACCTCACCATCTATTGTCTGACTACCAGAAACATGAGGGACAGAAATCGTCGACAAAACTATTGGCTACACTGTACGATAGGGAAAAATACGTTTTACATTATAGGAACTTGAAACTGTATGTACAACTAGGAATGTGTCTTAAACGCATTCATCGTGTCGTAAGGTTCACGCAATCTCGCTGGCTTAAGCCCTACATCGATTTTAACACAGAGTGTAGGAGAAATGCTAGAAATACATTTGAAATTCAAAATTTTAAGGCGATGAGTAACCTTATTTTTGGAAAATCTTTACAATCCGACCGCACCCACTGTCAGGTAGAGCTTGTCACCGATGAAAGGAGATTGGATAAATTAATATCGAAACCTCTGTGCAAGCGATGGCATATTTACAATGAAAATGTAATCGGAGTGTTTCTAAGAAAACCTGAAATCTCGCTGAAAAAACCAATTTTTGCCGGCTTCACTATTTTAGATTTGAGCAAACACCTCATGTTTGACTTTCATTACAACAAGATTTTGAAAATGTACCCTGTTGAATGTGTGAAGCTGCTTATGAGTGATACAGATTCTGTTTTGTACAGTATAAGAACAGAGGACGTCTTTTCCGACATTAAGAATAACCTAGATTGGTTTGACACAAGTGATTATCCTCCGTCACACATGTGTTACTCTTTAAAAAATAAGAAGGTTGTTGGGAAATTTAAGGACGAAGCAAATTCAAAGATCATAACACAGTTTGTCGGTTTGCGTCCCAAGCTGTATTCCTTCAAATATATGGACGATGCAGCTGTTATTACAAAGAACACAGCGAAAGGAGTGAAAAGGAATGTTAAGGATAGGTGCTTATCATTTGATTTATACAAGAAGTGTTTATTTGAAAGAAGCACACATTACGAAAGGTTCAACATGATAAGAAGTTATTCGCACAAGATTTATCAAATAGAATGTGCAAAAACGGCGCTCTCATGCTATGATGATAAAAGATACATCATGCCCAATTCGGTTGACACCTTGGCATGGGGTCATTACAGAATAGGTGAGGAGGGGGAGGAGGAGGAGGAGAAGGAGGAGGAGAAGGAGGTGGTGAGAGGGGCGAAGAAGTGAGTAGAACCTTCCTCTCCAAGTGCGCAGCAGCGAGTGAGGAGAGGAGAAGGAAGGAGGCGTGCTGCTTCACAAAAAGAGGGTGGCTAAAAATAGTTTACCTACGCGTCGCGTGCCTAGCCAGTTGAGATACAATCGCGCGTGTGTGTTGTCAACAAAAAAATGAATGAACTTAGACAGAGATTAGCACAAGAATTGCATTCTGTGCCAAGAGTCCATTTTAATAGGAGAAAATATGAGATTAAAAGTGAGGTGGATCTGCTTCAGGCAGATTTAATTGATATGAGCTCGCTGGCGAGAGATAATTCAAATTTTACTTTTATTTTAGCTGTAATTAACTGTTTTTCTAAATATGCTTATTGTGTGCCAATAAAATCCAAAAGTGCTGGCTCTGTGTATGCTGCACTTGAACCAATTATTCGTAAAAATAAGAATGTTAAACTTTTTCAAACAGATCAGGGTCGCGAATTTTTTAATACAAAAGTAAAAGCATTATTGGATAGGTATAATATTAAACATTACCATGTTTTTAGTGAGAAAAAGGCTGCAATAGTCGAACGTTTTATTAGAACTATTAAATCGAAAATCTATAAATATTTAACGCAGCATGGAACAAAACGATGGGTAGGAGCATTACCAACATTGGTTAAAGAGTATAATAATGCTTTCCACAGAACAATTCAAATGCGGCCATCTGATGTTCGCAAAAAACATCGAAATCATATAATAGCATCGCTTAATAAGGCGGCCAATGAGAACTTGCGTTTGAAATCTAAACGAATAAAACCGAAATTTAAATTGGGCGATGTTGTACGCATTAGTAAGTACAGACAGGTTTTCGACAAATCGTATAATATTAATTGGAGTGGGGAATTATTTATAATTCATTCAGTCTATCCGACTAAGCCACCTACTTACATCTTGCGTGATTTGAAAGGGGAAATAATTTCTGGCCGTTTCTACGAAGAAGAAATGAAAAAAACAAAGCTGGATGAGGAGGAGCAGAAAGTTTATTTAGTAGAGAAAATTATAAGGAAAAATAAAGATAAAATATTGGTTAAATGGTTAGGTTTCAGCGAACCTACATGGATCGAGAGAAAGAATTTACTAGGTTGAGAACAGTATTGTAAATACTATGTATTATATTGTAAATACTATGTATTATATTGTAAATATGTATTATATTGTAAATAGACGAAATGTTGTATATTGGAAAAGAACTGAAAAATATTATCAATAAATTGATATAATATGTTGAACCATGTGTTTTATTCAGTTATCCGTTGGCTATCATAGTGATACAATGGTAAAGGATACGACCATACCCAGGGGAGATTTTCAGGAATTTCAATGTAAAAGTTGTTTAAAAAACATTTCCTCTGTCGGCTCTTTCTGTCAACACGATAGAGATCCAGCAGTGCAGACAGGCGTTATAAATTAAAGTGTGAAAGGAAACACAATTACAAAAAGGAAATTGAGGAGATATAATTCAGTAGGATAAAAATTTTTGAACAAGGAGGGTGGAAAAGAATTGTGATAAAACAAGTGTGATTGGGTTAGCGGAGATGCACTTTGAAAGTTGGAATGTTTTAAGAAAAAGGGAAGACAGCGCAAGACGAAGGATTTCTTCATTCGATGAGTGAAAATGCGTGAATTTTCCAATCAGGAAACAAAATTTAAATTTGTTTCTATTATTCTACTTTCGCTTTCAAAATTGATAGGTTATACCAAACGCTGTTAGAAATGTGCATTGAAATCTGATAAACCAATGGCTATTATGGATCAACTGCGATAGCTCTTTAAAAACTTCATTTCAAGTGTAAAATCTCTTCCAACTCGAAATAAGAATCCGTTTGAACAAAAGGAAAGTGAGAAATTTCAACAGTGCGTTTTCTGTAGATAAAGCACTCATTTTTCTGGTAAATTGACAGTCGAGCGTAACAAAATTGTAATTTTAACTTATCTTAGTGCTCAGTTATTGTGTTATGAACATTCTATTGTGATGTAGAAAATACGTTTAAGAAAGTTGATTACTGTTGAGATGTTTCTTCTCGATTCAACAAAAACATGGGAGTTACCTTTTATACTGTACCCAACATACATGATGGTGAGTCTACGCCATGCTTTCTTGGAATTGAGATGATAAGCACTTATTCTTCTTTTTCTACTTCTTCTCACCCTTCTACTTGCGCACCTTCTTGAAACCAAAATGCTTGTTTGTGATTTATATATATATATATATATATATATACAGAGCGTATCATGTATTTAAATCTTTCTCAATTTAAAATCTTTCCAAGGCTTTAAAACTTCGCTTTAGATGGAACGGTTCTCAAATTAACTGTTCTTGATTGAGTGTTCTCTCCCTGAATGTGTCTCACTCTCGTTGCTCAGGTTGGTTTTACGCTCTAGAGTTTTCAGTGACATTTTGGGAGATCGTGTGCAATCATGACCTCAAGAAGTTTCTGGAAGTTGATAGTATGAATGAAAACTGTATAAAAAGGATCTCCTCGTCTGTATTGAGTCAGACAGTTTGTCATTTGCTACTCGCAACGTTCGTATCCAGTTGTAGTTTATACAGCCCATGTGATCATGTATCCAATGAGCATTTATACAGACTGTGATTACGAATCTAGTGCTACCTGATTGATAGTGTATATATAAAGACAGCGTGTTTACGCATATCAATGTGTTGTGATCAGACTGTTGCTTATGAGTCTTCCATTTATTGAGTGATTAACTGTTTTCAGACATTTCTTTCCACTTCATTGAACGTCCACTCATAAATGATATAGTCTTAAAAATAAAAAGTAGTTGGGAAATTTAAAGATGAGACAATTATCACACACTTTGTAGGATTAGGGTCCAAAATGCATAGTTTCAAATGTGTAGATGATGAGAATGAATTGTATAAAAACGTAGCTAAGGGTGTAAAGAAATCTGTTAAAGATCGCTGTCTAACATATGATTTGTACAAAAAATGTTTATTCGAAAGAACTTCACATTATGAGCGATTTAATATGATAAGGAGCTATAAAGTATATCAAATAGAATGTGCAAAAACAGGTCTCTCTTGTTTTGATACGAAAAAGATTTATAGACGCATCGGCCATAAGCATATTAGCACGCTGTCATTATAGAATCCCCCCAGTTGAAGAAGGAGAAGAAGAACCACTCTTTTCAACCGCAGTGACAGTTTTAAAATAGAAATACCCAAGGAGCGTGCCGACACAGTTGAGATACAATCACACATGTGTCACGGACTTACGCGCCAAATTAGCTAATGGCATGCGCTGCCTGCTCTGCCGTTTTCGCCCTACCTCCTTCCTTTCATCACGCATTTTTACTTAGCACATTGATTCGCCAGATGTGTTGAGCGCTAGCATCTTCTCTCCACATTCCTTCTAACCTCCTCTTTCGCTATAGCTGGTGCTCTCTTTCGTTCCAACGCCGGTTGACACAGCAATGCGCTCATATTTGAACTCATCTACCCGCCGGCATCCTCGCATTTTTTCTTTCTCTCCTCTTTCGTTCCGGCAGCATCTGAGTGCAAGGCTAGAGCGTGTGCGAAAGAACAGAAGAGCTACTTCTTTCATTGCGTCTATGTTTTCCTTGAGGGAAACAATTTGAATAATTTGCGATTTTATGCCCCTATTTCTAATCACATAATGTCTTTTGTCCAAATGTGCTTCAGTCAATTGTAATATACTTGTTCTTTCATTATATAAATTTAATTGGGCCTAGCAGAAAATAGCAATTCCAGTAGTCCCCTGTGTAAGCAGGAACCGCTTGTCTTTTACAAGGAAAATATACGTTTATTCTTCTGCTCATATAATATTTGTCCGTTGTATGCTCATATTTTATTTCATAACTAATTGAATTATTCAATTTTTCACCATGAAAATTGTATAGGTTTCTGTTTACTGATAGCTATAGATGAGTTTAATATTATTGTAAAGCATATTTGAATTTTCAACCGAGGCTAATGAATGAGCTGAGAGAGTGAGAGAGAAAGCCTCTCTCTCACACACACAGACAGGATTATTCATGCAAAGGTTAATGAGCTGAGAGAGAAAGTGGGGGTCGGATTATTTGAGCAAACAGCATGGGGTATTGTAGAAATAGAAAGAAAGAGAGAGAGGATTATTATTCCACAGCTTAATGAGTCACATAAAAAACTTGTGCACGTGCTCTGCTTTTAAACGTTATGAAATAGTTTTTTCACAGCAGGGGGCGGAAGTGTTATTAATATCTGAAGCACTGTCCGGGGCTGGGGGGCAGGGGGGTATATTAACACTGCACGTGCGAAAGAGAGGGCTTTGAGAATCACAGCAGGAGGTAGCAGGTGTGCAGATGCAATTAATAGCTAAATCTGGCGGCGGGGCTGATGCTATTGCAAATATAGATATAGTAATTGCAAGCAGGTATATATAGATATACAATTGAAAGCAAATACATAGATATAAAGCTGTATGTTCTATATTTATTGGGAACCTTCTGTGAGAGGTGGGGTCAGGGGGAAAGGTCCTCTCTCATTGGTGCTTGCGGGGGGTCCCCCTTTAATCTATTGGGAATAAAGTGGGGACACATAGGGAAGGGGGGTATGTGACCTTAAAAACAAAATGGCTGACTGCGACAGGGGGAAGGGTGGGTGTTTACAAAATGTCTGAGCAGGGGGAGGGGGGAAGGGGGGTGGCCACGCCCCCCTGTCTTCTGATTGGGTAGGCTCAATCGGCTAATAACCCCTACTTACATACAATATTTTTCCTACAACTGCAACTACTCTGTTTTCCTACTCTGAATTCCAACACAATAAAAACTTTTAGTTTGTAACATCACAGACTGTGCGCGGATTTGGTTGGCGTGCGCCATTGTTGAGGTTATGAAAATGTCACGGATTTCGTGATCCACCAATTAGAAGCCATCAAACACAGCTGGCGAGTGGTAAAGAATTTTTCCTACAACTGCTCGTAAAGTAGTTACAGCTGGCGAGTGGTAAAGAATTTTTCCTACAACTGCTCGTAAAGTAATTCTTTACGTACTGAAAACTAATTGTAAAATACCTCTTTACTGCTCCGCAAGCGGTAAAGTACTTTACGCTCGCCAGCTGTTTTCTTTACGCTTCTGTTTTGATTTTGATGTCTTCTCATTGGTGGATCATGGAATCTGTGAAATTCACATAACCTCAAAAAAGTCGAACGCTAACCAA
Source organism: Conomelus anceps (assembly GCA_948455865.1). Lineage (NCBI taxonomy): Eukaryota > Metazoa > Arthropoda > Insecta > Hemiptera > Delphacidae > Conomelus > Conomelus anceps. The sequence goes on from OX418216.1 coordinate 125,620,926, forward strand.
ATCCGTGCACGGTCTGTGATGTTACAAACTTTTATTGTGTTGGAATCCAGAACTGCAGTTTTAGGAAAAATATTGTATGTATTTCGCGCGTGAAGCTTCTTTATCGCTCTCGCAAAATTACTGCGCTCCGCTGTGCGTCGCGCAGTAAATGTTTTGGCTCGAGCGATAAAGTCGCGCTTCATGCTTTTAATACATAAATAACTATTTCCTACAACTGCTCGTAAAGTAGTTACATACTGAAAACTAATATTGTAAAATACCTCTTTACTGCTCAGCAAGCGGTAAAGTACTTTATGCTTGCCAGCTGTTTTCTTTACGTTTCTGTTTTGATTTTGATGCCTTCTCATTGGTGGATCATGGAATCCATGAAATTCACATAACCTCAACAATGGCGAACGCTAACCAAATCCGCGCACGGTCTGTGATGTTACAAACTACAAGCTTTTATTGTGTTGGAATCCAGAACTTCAGTTGTAGGAAAAATATTGTATGTAATTCGCGCGTGAAGCTTCTTTATTGCTCTCGCAAAATTACTGCGTTCCGCTATGCGTCGCGCAGTAAATGTTTTGGCTCGAGCAATAAAGTCGTGCTTCACGCTCTTAATACATGAATAACTATTTCCTACAACTGCTCGTAAAGTAGTTCTTTACGTACTGAAAACTAATTGTAAAATACCTCTTTACTGCTCAGCAAGCGGTAAAGTACTTTACGCTCGCCAGCTGTTTTCTTTACGCTTCTCTTTTGATTTTGATGCCTTCTCATTGGTGGATCATGGAATCCGTGAAATTCACATAACCTCAACAATGGCGAACGCTAACCAAATCCGCACATGGTCTGTGATGTTACAAACTACAAGCTTTTATTGTGTTGGAATCCAGAACTGCAGTTTTAGGAAAAATATTGTATGCAATTCGCGCGTGAAGCTTCTTTATCGCTCTCGCAAAACTACTGCGCTCCGCTACGCGTCGCGCAGTAAATGTTTTGGCTCAAGCGATAAAGTCGCGCTTCACGCTCTTAATACATAAATAACTATTTTCGTTCATCAGCTGACTTTACCGCTCACTGAGCGGTAAAGAGGTATTTTACAATCAGTTTTCAGTACTTATAGAAATACTTTACTGTACCAAATACTGTACTTTACGAGCAGTTTTAGGAAAAAGATAATTAATCTCATTATTTTCAACTTCAACAAAATAATTTATTTTTAAATTCTTGTTAAGGATAAAAATCATTCTAAGTTTTCCGGATTTTTACAAGTGCATTACAATAATTTTAAATGTTTAATGGGATTTTCATTATGAGACCAAACTATGCAGTAATTGAATTTTGCCCAATAGCCCAGGCAAATGTTACTGAATATGGTTTCCATGAGCCCCTCAAGTGTATTTATTCATTTATTGTGACAAAACTATTTTTTCAAGATTACTATTTTACTAACATTCAAGTGTTACATGTAATATGTTTATGTATTATATCTTCCAATCTTTGATTATAATATCAATGGTGATAAGTTCAACTCGCGCTCATACGCCTGAATAAAATTTTCCTTATTTATTTATTCATCAATAAAAAGAGCAATTCAGTAAAGGCCACTGCTTTCTTCACAAATGTTGAATTGAAAAATCCAAATTTTTGGTTATGTCAACTAAAAATTTTCTTATAAATTCCTTCACAACCTTTGTGGAACTTTTTTCCCGAAACGTGTATTTCATTGTTATTTTTTCCCCAAAATATGTATTTCATTAATATTTTTTAATTATTAAACTTCAAAACCGGAAAATTAAAACTTTTTGGCATAGATTTTCTTTTCTCTATAACTTTTTGTATGGAAGATGAACTAGAATAAATTCAAATATTTTTAGTACCACTCTAAAAATTCAAGGTTATGTGATTTTTGATACTGTAGGCCCATCAATGTTACTACGAGTGTGGGGAGATTTTGGGTACCATACATATACTTTTCGTTTGTTGATTGGTGGATGCTTGGTTTGTCTAGTGGTGGTCATATTGAACTTTTATGTGAACTTAATCATTTATAAAATTTAATGCACTTAAATTGAGTATCTGAATTTGATCATGAACAAGAATATCAACATCAATATTTGGTTGAAGTTGAAAATAACGAAATTGCTTTTTCATACAAATGGTTAGAAAGTCTGGAAGTATCTGCATTCTAAAGTAGGATCTCTTTAAAATTGGTACAATATTTTGTAATCACCTAATATATATTGTAGCGGATATGAAATTGAAAGAAAGAAGAAACATTGGTTCTCGGTGTTATCTGCTATGTAAATGTTTACTTTTAAGCCATTAATTACTCTGCTTTTGACACTTTTATAGTATTTACTTGGTAATTTGTAGAATGTTCTAGTTGTTTGAGTAGACATTAATGGAAGGTTTTCGAATATTGTAGAAGGTGCTAGTTTCCTTTGTTTGCCCTCCATGGATGTGAAATTTTGTTCCATAGATGAAATATTCTCTTGTAACTTACCTTCCATAGATGAAATATTCTCTTGTAGCTTACCTTCCATAGATGAAATATTCTCTTGTAGCTTACCTTCCATGGATGAAATATTCTCCTGCATATCCTGAATATTTCCTTGCAGTTTGTCCTCCATGGATGTGAAATTTTCCTGTAGCTTGCCCTCCATGGATGAAATTAATTTTGTATTTGGAGTGTCGAAGAGGTAGATCACTGGGTCTTCTCCTTCTCCCAATAACGCCTCACGAAGACGGTCTCGTAAAGTAGACTTCTTTCCAGATGTTTCTAGATCACGGTCCTCTAAGTCACTTATAATAACTGTACAATAAACTGTCCAATAATATTCGAAAAGAATCGTCGAGGAAGAACAACTAACTTAAGTAGCACAAGTAATAGGTAAGAGAATTATCACTACAGACAATAAAAGTTCCTTAGATGGTTTGTAAAAGCGCCAACGGGATTGTACTGTCTGTATTAACGGGAACTGTCACCACTGCCACTTATCAACGTAGAACAATAACTGAACTACTTAACTGTCACACTTGTTTACCACGACAAATTTCGAACAAGACTGAACTCATTTACAAGAGACTTCCTCTATTTATATACTTTTCATAATTGAGATATCTCTCGAATTTTCTGTCAACTTCTAAATAAATAAACAAAGGAAACTAGCACCTTCTACAATATTCGAAAACATTCCATTAATGTCTACTCAAACAACTAGAACATTCTACAAATTACCAAGTAAACACTATAAAAGTGTCAAAAACAGAGTAATTAATGGCTTAAAAGTAGACATTTACATAACAGATAACACCGAGAACCAATGTTTCTTCTTTCTTTCAATTTCATATCCGCTACAATATAATATTATTTTTTTCCATATTTTGTAATCATTGATCATGAATGGTTTCCATATGCAACTGTTACGTTTTGATTGTTTAAATATCCTAGTAGCTCAAATATTGTCGAAACGTGACATAATCTTTATATTAACGTCCTTCTGAATTCAATGTAGATTCAAGAGTATATACTTGACACTAACGGTGTGGGGGATCATGTGATCACACTTTGATCAGTACTTACCATGAGCCTGATGATGGAAAGAGATTTGAATCTATATCCCCAGAAGTGCTCTCAACCAACTTAATACCCGAGATGCTCACCAAGTGATGAGTGAACTCGTAAGGCTGCATACCTAACAATGTATCAGCGATACTTCCTCGTACCCCACAGCACACTCTAAACTGACAATAGATGCATTCATCGCCTAGGCAGATGATACAATGTTGTCATCACGCTTCTTGGAAAACGTGATAATACTCATCTTACTCAGGCTCCGATTCCATTCCACTCAATTCTTGACACAACAATTTGGAATTGTTGAAATAACAATGATGGCCAAAATTATTGTAAAGCATCAACATTGAAACGGCTTGAAATGGAAAAACGGTTTCTAAATTCATAAATAGTTATTCATGCTTAGAAGCTTGAAGAGCGACTTTATCACTCGAAAAAATACATACAACATTTTCCCTACAACTTCAGTTTTGGATTTCCATTTAATAATGGGGGGCCTCTTAGCGCAGTTGGTTGGGGCGTCGCAACTTCAGCTTGCTGTCGTTTCAGCGGTCGTGGGTTCGAATTCCGCTCCTCCGTCTGGCATCTATATGTTATCATTCACCTCATTACCCACGCACAAGTCTCGGACTCATGTGGGCATCATCAGCAATAAAATAAAAAAAAACTGTATTAAATAATTATTATTTCTGTACAATGCGCCATCATTAAGGTTATGGAGAATTCATCCAAAGCGTACTGCAAGCGTACAAGCAGTGTTGCCAGCCGATAATTTTTACGGTTTTGTACAAAATCTTAGCATCTTGTATGATGCAGGGCCTGGTAGGGTGCTTTTTTAAAATGGTTTCAAAGAAATCTCTTCCCAAAAAACTATTTTCAAAATAATCAGAGATAACTGTGATGTTTTCCATGACGAAATAATTTATGAATAATCTAATATCAAAACTGACACTGTATTTCTATATATTATATGATTTTTACTCACATAATACTTGAGGTACTGGATCAGACTGATGAATCTTCTCTTTAGAAGTGAAATGCATCCCTTCCGTATCTCCAGTATAATTGAGTGAAAATTTAAATAGAAATAGATTATCCTTTTTTATATTAGATTGATATAAAAACATAAATAAATGTAAAATATTTGATAAATATGATAATTTATTTTGGGCGTACTGTACGATGTTTGGCAATATGTGAAGTAGATTACTTACTGCTCAATCCTCAGTAAATAGATATAAATATAATAATTAGTTTTCAGCACGAAAACTAGTTATTTACAAGCAGTTGTAGGAAAAATATACTAGGACCTTAGTTCAGAAATCCATCAATTTCTCACTTGATAAGAAGAATTTGATACACAAATAATAATAAATTTTTATTAAATAATTTAAGAAAGAGACTAAAGACCAAGAGAAGGAGAAAGAAGAACAAAAGAAAGTTTGTTGTGATATGACAGCCAGCAGATTGTTAAATGGGTGAACTGACATGAGTCAATGACTTTTTTGTGACATTGTAGAAAGAAAAAACAACGAATTGTTTAATAAATAACAAAATATGTAATAAAATCTGAGTGATTTTTCCTTTTTAAAATAACTCAAATTGCAAATAAAGACACTGCACGTCAAGGCATATCAGCAGTGGGTTCCTTATTAACAACAACATCAAAAAATAGTAGTTTATGCAACGATTTTATTTTGACCCTTATTAAAGCACGAGTTAGATGTAAGTTATAACACGAGCGAATGCGAGTGTTATAAATATCTCACGAGTGCTTTAATGGCCAAATAAAATCGTTGCATACATTATTTTATCCACGACCACTAGTATACATTTAATTAAAACAATTTCATTTTACCTGTGATTGTCAGATACCTAACCTCTCATCTCAAATACGAGATGTTATAGTAGATTGTTAGGTTAGCAGCTTAGTTAGCAGTTTGATCAAATCAGCTGATAGTTTCACAATATTGAATTACGATATTGATTCCATCAAAAATGCTTCTGATTGGTCCAGAACCCGTGTTATAATGTAGAACCTGTACTATAATGAGCTCTTTATACAACGGGTTTCAAAAAGCATTTCGAAAAGACAGCTGTTTTGGAATCAATTGTGAAACTGTAATGTATACATTATGACAAGGTCGTAGATAATAATATATTATAAAACACACTACAACTGAATCACAAAAACTAAACGTAATTTAAACTAGATAGAAATCAAAATGATAAAATAAGGTGGAAAATGCAAAAACAATATATTGGTAAGCTATTGTTCCATTGGATCCATTCATCGAATTAACTTGACCCTGTTCACCTGCTCTTGTGAACTTGCTTGATGAACGGTGTACACTCACTGATATTTTAATAGAAAATGACAAGGCTGTTCCAGCTGCTAATTTTTGGAAAATTTTTATATGAAAACCTCTGGACACGGAATAATAATAAAATCGAGTAAACTTCTAACTTTACTGGCATTGGTGCATCTTTTAAATAAATAGGTATTGAATAAATATGTGTGAGTTGAATAAATTATACTTGTTTTCAAGCATGTCCTTGTTCTAAGGAAACCTGAAATTGCTTGATTTAAGAAAGCAGTTTTCATGTGTATCATGCTCTCTATGCTGTCAGGTTTTTTGTACCTGAAAAACATGAAAACAACAATACGAATTCAGATTATTGAGGAAATGCTCATCAAACAATTTATTTCCTTGAAAGCACAGTGCTGCGCTGTGCTGGTTGCGTTTTTTCAGTTTGCGGCACACACGTCTATTCTGAGTACAATTTTCAAGGTCGAAGTGTGTTCAAAGCCCCACTGCACATGTGTGTGTGTGTGTGTGTGTAGTGAGGCTTTGTGCCGTTCTGCTACAACTATACTCAATTAACGCAAACCAAAACAAACGTTTGCGTTTGTGTGAGTGAAAAAGTTATGACTCATATCAGCTGTAGCCCGATCGATTAATTTCTACCAGTTCACACTGAGTTCAGTATCATATTCGCTGTCACAGTTGCCGGTTCACTTATATACTGAGCGTTAATTTATTGTATTGCTATAGTTAATTGTGAATCGGATACTGTGAATCGGTCCTGTTGTTAGAAGATACACTCTCGCACACGCATCTTGTTTTCATCGTCTTCCCTTTCCGTGAACAGAGTAGAGAGCTCTACGAAGAAGCGGTTTAGGCAACGTGCGATCCACACTGATTCCAAATCAATGTTTCACGAATGATGTGACTGGATTCAATATTGCAGAGCTATTAATTGGCCAAGCATGCTTGTATAGCACATTAGTTAGTAATTAGTTAGTAAAGTATAGACTCAACTAGATAGAACTGAACTAGTTCAACGGAATATTTCATGTAGGTACTTAATTTTCCAATGATTACTACATAACTGAACATCTACTCAAATACGTGAAGCTATTCATACATATACCTGAATATTATTATTAGTTAATCCTTTAATATTTATATAATATATTTTTCTTAATTTATTTATTATTTTTATTCATGTCACTTTCAATCACTACATCACCTTCACCCAACTTTAGCATAAGCTGAAATATATTTCAAGCTCCCTCGTAGTTGTAATAATTATATCAATGGATTCTTTTTAAGTGACCAATAAATAAGTCCAATCTCTTAATATATGATTTTTAATAAATAAATAAAGCCTTTATTAGTTTCCAATTTTCAATAAATACAATTTTTCAAAATAAAAGTAATAACTCTAGCATCAAAATATAATTATAGTAAATCTTTCTTTCATTATAATGATTCATCAATAATTTCAGTTCTTGAATTAATAGTTCACATCGTAGTTCACTAATATAGTTCATACAAATAGTAAGAGTTCACTAATATAGTTCATACAAATAGTAAGAGTTCATTTATAAAGTTCACTGTATTTATTAATATTATTTTCAAGTAAGTTAAAAAAAAGAGATAAATTAATATTAGTTTTCTTATTTTCTTCAAGCGAGTGTTCTCCAAAATATGTTTCTTCATTCGTTAATACTGATATTTGGAAACTAGGCCCGCTATCGGGCGTAGACCTCCCCCAAGATTTTCCATCGATGTCTATTTTCAGCTACTAACATCCAGTTTTTACCTGCCGTCTTGACGATGTCGTCTTTCCATCTAGCGTGTTGTCTTCCTATTCCTCTTTTTCTCCAAGTTGGTTCCCAGCTTGTTACTTTCTTGGTCCATCTTCCATCCTGCATCCTTGCAATGTGGCCAGCCCATTTCCATTTGAGACCTTTTATTGTTTTTGTTACATCCTCCAATTTTGTTATATTTTTTATAAACGTGTTCTGGATTCTTTGAATTCTTCTAATGTTCAAGATGCTTCTCTCCATCGCAGTTTGGGTGGTTTGCAGCTTTTTCAAAGTCCTCTTCTTACAGGCCCATGTCTGCGCACCATAAGTAAGTGCTGGTAGTACGCATTGTCTCAGTACTTTTACTTTAGTCGCTACATTTACCACTTTACTTTTCATAATTGACTTCAGGGACCAATACTTCTTCCAAGCTATGGCGCACCTTCTGTTAATTTCTTTCTCTTCTCTTTCCTTGAAAGAAAAACACTGACCAAGATAAATAACTTCCTTAGTCCAATTCAAATTTTTTCCGTTTAGTCCTATTTTTAATAAATAGATGCCAATAAAAAATAACTCTGAACTTTGAACCGTTGTAAATAATTTTGGTTGATGATGAATAATAACCCTTTCTGAGGAAGCATTACACAAACGTGAAATAGCTATAGCACAATTGAGTAAGTATTAAATTCACCACTGAAGTCTATTCAACAATTATTTATGTTTGATAAATAATATTTTATGGCATGTTCAATCAAAGTCAATCATGGTAGATGGACAGCAAAAAAGACTTTTTATAATCACTTTCCGGCGGTTCGAAACCCACCTAAAACTGTAGGTCCTAGTCCTTAATCATTTTAATCCAACTCATTATCCAAGCACAGGTCTCAGACCAATGTGGGCTTTACCCTCAAAAACAAAAAAAAAAAACAAAAAAAGAAATGTAAAGGCAATCATTCAACAAATTAACTAAAAAATCGGTTAAAAACATTTGTTTTCAAGAAAAATTCAATAATCTCAAATAACTCAACCAATTTTTTATCTTGGTTTTTTCGTTTTGATAACGCTCACATGAGTCTGAGACTTGTCTGTGGGTAATGATATGTTGAATGCGGATAACGATATTATAAATGGTAGACCTACAGTTTGAGATGGGCTCTAAACTACCAGTTTAATAATATTATTATTTCTTTTTTTTCAATCAATTAATTACTCTGCAGCCGGATCCCGAGACTACAGTGCTGCAAAACAAAGTAGAGACAGAGCAGATCCTGTAGTAAGTCGAGGAGAATCTTGTAGTAATAGATTATAATGATGCTTCAAAACAGCTCCCATCGAAATCTTATTCAGAAAGAATATTTGTTAAGGCACGAGGCTATTAGTTGAGTGTTTCCTGCTTGTTAAGATTTCCAGCTTAACTGAGAAGAAGCCTCTTAATGCTCAGGATTCATCCTCTTCAACAACATAATACATAGTCCTAATATGGGAGGTTCATCAATGGATTGAAGCCATTTCAAACTTTAGAGCGTTGCACTTGAACCTGTGATGAAGTGTTGAAACGCTGATTCTGTATCTTATAGTCAGGGATCAACTGTTTTCAAGCAGGTTAAGTTACAAATTCGTTAAGTTCGTTGGAGGCCTCTGAAAAGCCTCCTGTTGAGGGCCCTAACTTTGAAACAAGCGTAAATCCGTGAGCATCGCTCTAACAAGCACAACACCAAACTCCAGGCTCAACTTTTCATAATCCGATACGCAAATGATAGAGACAATTTCAAGAATGCCAAGTATTATGAATCAAGCTCTAAGAACAATTGAAATTCTTGGTGTAAGTTTGTATATTGAATGAGATCTGGGATAGTTAATATGAGGTGTTGTAGTTCATCTTTCGTCAGGATCTCACAGGATAATATAGGTGATCCTGTTTATTGAAAAACATTGTCTTTCAGTGTTATAAGAATGTGTACGTCACTTCACTCGAAAAAATCATTTGTTTCATTTTACTTGCAGCATTTCTTTTATGATAATGAAGCCCACATAGGTCTGGGACCTGTGCGTAGCTGGATGATGCTGATTGATGAGTTGGACTGTTTTAAGTGGGTTCCAAACCACCGGAAAGTGATTTTACAGTAGAGAACAGAGTATTTTTTGCTGACCAATCCAATCGGTCACCCTTACAAAGAGGGCCCACCAAAAGCTGACTCGAAACGGAACACCAGCTGATAAAAATTCATAACATCCAATTTTGATAAAACCTTTAAGCCGAAAATGCTTAACTGATTGATTTTGGTTAATTGATGAATCCTGGTTAGAAGAAGCTCATGCTCGTGACATAATTGTAAATTTTTCTTTAAATATGATATAATAATAATTATTTATCTATTTTTCTATCTATTTATTAAATGAGATGAAAATGCAGTGAATGTAGACATTCAACTGGCTTAGAGTACAGAACTGCTCTTTTCGCAAATTTTGACATAGTCACATTTCCAAAACACTGAGTTAGCTGACAAAGACAAATTTAGAATCACTGGAAACTTTACTCGAAAAAAAATTGTTTCATTTCACTTGAAGCAATTAATTTAAAGGTTCATTCGAAACGGAACACTTAAAAACAGTTGAAAAGCATTCATAATATCCAATTTTGATAAAAGCATTTGAGCTGAAAATATTTACAGGTTGCTATGGAAATATTCCATATTCCAATATTAATTTAAGTTGTTATCTCATACTCCCCTGACAACCTCTTCTTTCAATCAATATTCGGGAACTGTAGGCTAATATTATTCTGTCACAAGCACTAAATTAATCAACATTCGATATGCTATAGTTTTAATAGTCAGTACATTGCCAATATCTATCGAAATAAGAGTAAAATATAGAAGAGCACAATATATACTCATCTCAGACAAATACTATTTGTTAATAGACTGGGAGCTTCTCATTGGTCACACTCAATTTTCGGAGGCCTGTCATTGGTTGATGCTAGATCCGCCCATTATTAATAATATATAGCCTTCCAATGCGGAACAGCCATGAAAAACAAGTAGAAAACAGGTGTCCTATCAACCAGACACAAATCAACAATAAAATTAATTTAAAAATTATTGAAATATATTTATTTATTCTGATGAATATCAGACCACTAATAACAGTAAAAGAGGAGCAATACGATATTATACACTGCATATATTATTGACCGAATTAAGAGAGGTCTCTGTATCAAGTCTACCCTTTTGCATTTGTCTATTCGTCTGTTTGTAACATATTTAAGGCTGAACACGTGAAGTGATTTCTTTGAAATTTTGAATGAATGCTCCTTTTAGTAGGCTAATGCGCAGCGATGTATGTGTAGGGACTTTCGAAATATATAATGATATATAAGGATAATTATGAAGTAATAGCAACCAAGCCTTCTTCTATAGGAACATATGATTTTTAAAATGACCGTCGTGAAGCTGGCCCCACCCAAAACGGCAGAAACTATAAGTTGTATATCATGAGATACTTCAGAGTTTCTGCTATTTAATGCCGCAAAAATAAATTTTCTGCTGTTTCCAGGAAAAAAGTTATTCAACTTTAAAAAAATTAATTACTGGGTGGGGCCAGCATCACGCGGCCCCACCCACTTCGCAAAACTAAATGAAACACATATCAATAATTTCTGCTGAGTTTCTGCTATTAAATGCCACAAAAATAAAATTTCTGCTGCTTTCAGAAAAAAAGTTATAGCCAATTTGATTTTTGGGTTAATGAAACTTATTTCGCTGTAACTCGGTTAATGTACACGTTACAATAACGGGCTAAGTGTCAATCTTTACTATTAAGCCATGGCTACCATATGAAACCAACTGTTTCTGAAACCAACTGAATTGTTTTATATGTTCACTTTCATTCGTCATAGAACAGCTGATTCTCGCATCTTATTCTTATAGGCCTACAACTGCTGGTTGACGTCACATGCTGCCAGCCATCGATAACACAACATAGAGTGTGATAATTATTTCCAGCATTGATTAGGGATAGTAAGGTGATGGATGGTTCGTCTGTTTCCAGTCTGTTGTGGAGGTCTTTCTCATTCATTCTCTCTCTCACTCACTCGCTCGCTCACCCACATCCTTTTCATTCTTCATCTTTCCATAATGTCCCCGTCTTCATTACTACGTCCAATCATTTCTCACTTCCCCATTTTGTTAATCAGCTTCGGCACTATTTACAGACCTTCCCTCTGTTACTCAGCCTTTCTTATCCATATCTTTATAATTTGCAAATTTTCTAAAGAGCAGATAATTGCAGATTGATTTTTCTATTAAAGCGATTTTTGGTAACGCTTTGTTATGTTTCAAAATAATAATTGGGTTTGAAACATTTTCGGAGACTAAGATTGTGTCATTCCTTATGTGTCCGAAAATGTTCTCTTAGTGTCCAAAAATGTTCTCTTTAATATCCCAATTTGAAATTCACTTGAATTGCTGAACTGGCACCAAAAAAAATTTTTGCAGTTGTTTTCACACCTCTAATAGAAATATGTGAGTTCTATTACCTGTATTCCATTCTTCCACAGAAATAGCTATCAACTGTTCCTATGAACAAAAATCTTTGTCGCTATAGCCTATTGCCTAAATTATGATTGCTCACCTTTTTCAAGAACTGTTATGTGCAGGCTATAGAATCTCTTCTCATGAGTACTGGATAAAGACTCATTAAACGATTTGAGCTACTAGCTCAAATTTGACGAATTTTTGCGGGCCATTTGTAGTTATTTCTGTCAGTTAATATTTTCAATTTTCAACCAATTCTCAAAATCAATTGAACTTTTGATATTCTTTTACTTTTTAAACAGAATTTATCAAGAATCTGGAATTACATTTTTTCGAAATAGATAACCACCCCCCCCCCCATTGCTTAGAAAAATTGTAAGAAACAATTTGAAAGATTATTCATTTAGTTTGAAGCTAGGGTGAAGAAACCGGCAGCTGACACCTTAGTGAGTCAATTCATGAATATTATCTATTTACTTTTGAGCTATTGTACGGATTAATAAAAAAATGTTTACAATCTATTTATTCAAGTCTTTTAAATGGCTGATTGAAATTGGGAACAATTTAGATACTAATTTCAACACGAGATTTCTATTTTAAAATCACTTGATATCTATACCAATAGCTGACACCTCTATTTTTGGTCACCTCCAGTAGCTGACATACCTTGACACCAGTAGCTGACATACCTTGAATGAGCTAATTTGATTTTATATATCAAATAGTAATCATACATATAAAACATACTAGAGATATTAACAATAATTAAAAAAATGATAATGTCTAATATAGCCTATTTAATGATTAATAATATACTAATAATTAATAAACACAGAGTAGAGAAATTTGAAAATCTATATAAATAAAATTAGAGTTTTGTCTGTACATTTAACAGAATTGTATATTTTTTGGTTATTTTTACGTTTTATACATTAAATAAGCCGAAAATAGTCCTATCTCACTTTCTGTCTGTCTGTCTGTCTGTCACGGCCCCAAAGGCATTTTACGCGGCCTTCTCCTCAAAAACGAGAGCATCGATCGGGATTTTAGTTATTGAACAGTATTGAACACTTTATTGACAATGTCTTTAGCTATAAAAAAACTAAATTGACTTTTTTTTTAACAGAGTAATAAACGTTTAAAAACCAAGTACTGTGCGATTTTGGATACATTTTACGCGGCCTTCTCCTCAAAAACGAGAGCATCGATCGGGATTTTAGTTATTGAATAGTATTGAAAACATTATTGACAATGTCTTTAGCTATAAAAAACTAAATTAACTTTTTTTTAACAGAATAATAAACGTTTAAAAACCAAGTATTGTGCGATTTTGGATACATTTCTTCCAAGTTTTATTACCACATAAGAATAAGAACAAATCACGTAGTTTATCATGATATATCAATCAGCTGTTCTCGAATATAAATGGTGGTCCCTTCGCGGCGTTATTTACGCTGTCTGCAGACTTGTGTAGTCGGAGCATTGCAGTATTTTAGGAAACATATGTCTGGTGAATCAAAGCCCATCTTATGTTTTATCAATTATTTCTTTGTTGAAAAAAAACAAAATTTTCTAATTTCAATAATTTATCAAAACAAAAATTAACATTTTAGGAAGGTGCGGTTTGTGTTAGGCTCTTGGGAATTCGCCAGGTAGCACTATTATTACAACATAAGAACAACAACAAATCACGTAATTTATGATGATATATCAATCAGCTGTTCTCAAATATTCTCTCTGATAACTGTCACTGAATTGTTTACGTCCTAAGTTGTTAACTAAACTGCTAACAACTTCATGATCGTTGCTATCAAAAAAGCCGAAACATATTTAGTCGTATTTCTAAACATAATCCGTACGAAGGACGGGTAGCTGCTAGTCAATAATAATAGCTTAAGAGTCCTCATTGTAATCAACTAGTTTGCTCATTTTCTTCTATATAAAACAGATCTAACAGTCTAAATATATTCCAAGAATAAAAAGCAAATAAATAAAATAATAAAATTTATCATAAATTCATTTAAATAAATTGCATAAAATTTAAATTCTCAAAGGTAATTTAAAGTGAATTAAACATATTCATTTCATGAATAAGGATTGGATGAAAACTAATTGAAGTAAAGACTATAAAAACTGTTAATTAAATCCAAATTCATAATGCCTTCAAATATTGTTTATCAGGAACACTGAAATTTCGATGGTCATTAACTAGAGTATGCTCAGCAAATATTTTTTTAATGACAACTTCTTTTGAATACCACATTTTCTCTTCATTGCAAACAATTGAAATCAATGAGTGGCCTCAATCCATGGCCAAGGAAGAACTATTATTAACTAAGAAGAATTATCTTAAGATAGAAACTGCAAAACTAGAACAATGTGGAATGGCCATCATATAATTATACATAGTGTTCACATTCACTACAATAGTACCTATTACATTATTAATTTATGTTCAAATGGAATCATTTTAGAAAGCAAAGCAATGTGTAATAGATGTGGGAATTAATTATATCCAATAGCATTGCTATACTGAGCGACTGTAGTTGTGGTCGCGCGCCAAAATTGAGGCTCAATTAAGTCAGCTAAGCGCTTTTGTCAGCGTTTGGTTCCTTTACCCTGTATGAATATTGTATAATATGTATTATATTTATATTCTGAGAAATTTTTTGAAGGGAGTAATATGTAAGAGTGATTGACCGTGGGAGGTGTTAGTAAACCCCCCCACCCCCACCCATAGTCAACTCTATTTATTCCACTCTATTTTGTCCACTGCTCCCAGATGACTCACACAGATTCGTGTGAACCTGTTAATTTCATCAATTACAATCTAAAAACTCAAGGGTCTTTGGTGCGTTGTGCGATGAAATGGGAAGTGAGCCAGTGGCGCAGCCAAGGGAGGGGGATTAGGGAGCTTAAGAAACCCAAAAGAACCCGAGCTCTTTGACAAATTGTTAATAATTTTCAAGAAAATTTATTATGGAGACTATGTGCTGTAGGCTGATTAGTGTTGGTACATGTCATGTATTCAGCTTTTTAAGTAGAATAATGTTCATAACTAGTGGCTTGACATGGGGGCTTTGGGGCTCAAGCCTTTCCCTCAGGTCCTGAAATCCTTATCAAAATTTTTAGCGAATTGGCTGTTTGTAATATGAACTCTAGGCTGTACATTTCAAACTTGTTTAAATACGATAGTGTTAATAGCAATTAACAATATCGATATACTATTAAAAGGAATATTATGAGTGACTACCATAGGTGGAAATAGAGTTTGTAGCCTGGCAGAACTAGATTTGACCAGGCGGCTGGGTAAAGATAATTCGTCTCACTCATATTAATCTGGCAATCATTTAACCAATAAGTACAGGACCTCTAGCCTCTAGAACCTCCTAAACCTGTAATACATTTAACGTTACAGTAGATTAATAATATAATATTTTTCGGAAGGTGAAGCTCAGATAGTTCTGAGACCTGTGTGTGGGTAATGTAATGTGTTTTTAATGTTAATGTTTGATGAGTTGGACCCTCAGTTTTAGGTGAGTTCTGTATCATCGGCAAGTGATTTTATAGCTGAGAACCCTCTTTTTTTGGTGGCCGATCTATTCGGTCACCCTTACCCTAGGAATTTTCATCTTATCTTATCTGACTGAACAGGTACCTGTTACGGTTCGCGACTAACAATTTCCTAAAAAAGGTTTACAGGTTTTTGCGAAAACAAATTCAATACAATTGCAAAAGTTTATTCCTTTGAAAACGCTTCAATACAGAAAGTAATACAGCAGAAAAGTGAAGTTATCATTTTCAATAAGAGATCAATAAATTAGCACTCATTCAGGAAACTTTAGGCTTCTAAAGCCCTCATTTAGGTGGTGAATTGAATGCATTTGTTGTGAAATGGACTGTAAAATTATTTAAAACATTAAGTGCTGCGGTTATAAAGTTATATGAAATATGCAAAAAAGGCCAAAAGAAGGCGTTTTTGAGATTGAAGGTTATGAACTTGGTTATTGATTGCGAATAAAGCACCCAGAGTTTACAAAACCAGAATTTAAATTGGATCAAAAACAGAAGAATAGCAAGTGGAAAGCATCTGTGCAAAATCAGTATGCTTTGATTAAAAAAAACTCGACTTTATAAAATTTGGGACCGTTCTTGACTATTGAGTACATTCATATTTAATTTAAAAAAATGATTTGACAAGGTTTGATGGAGAAATTGAACAAAATGTTTGGTTCATTGGCAATTTAATTGGTTAACCACTAGGCCGACAATAAAAAAAACATCATTATATCATGTTAGTTTTGTGAATTTTTGTAAAATATCAATTGAAATATCAATATCAATAATTTGGTAATCTCGATTCGCGTTCAGACTGGCATTTTTCGTTCACTTTATTATCAACACAAAGGTCTCATATGAGCATCATAAAAATAAATAGTAGTGAATCTTGTAGCACGTTTCAGATAATTTTACACTGGTTCCATTTAATTCACGCCATCTATATGAAGACCTTAGTCATTTCTGAATGGATGGTGGAATAGCTATAATCTCTCGCCCTATTTATTTCTGTAACAAAGCGTCCGGACGTACATTCATTCTAATTCTTTTATCCTCATGAGAAGTTGCTTATGCAGTATGGCAGAATCATTTTGAACTCTTGAAACACTCTGTACAAATAAACTCATGATGGACACATTTTGTTTACCCATTGCTTATTTTGCTAATGCTATTCTAAAAAGTCAAGTAATGAATCAATAAGAGGTCACAATAAACTTTATTGCCCACACATAAACTTTATCAGGCAACATTCTTGTAAAAAGAGCTCTGGAAAATCCTAATTTTAACCCCCTCCCTTCCCAAATTTTACCTGGTAGGATGGGTAAAAGCCGTAAGACCCCCCCCCCCCCCGAAACCAAAAGTCTGGGTGCGCCCCTGAAGTGAGCACAAGCAACTACTCCTACATTGTGAAGTCCATTGACTATCCATAGGAACGTTCTTGCCAGGTTGATTCAGGCTTCATGATAATTTACCATGGTGGAATGATACAAATGTATCATTCCACCATGATAATGTACGGTTGTTCGTTCGCAATCACAATTGCAAGTAGGAGAGATAAAAGCTCTTGTCTTTCTTGACAAATGCCTTAATGATGAGGTTTGGTTAATAAAGTTAGCTTACTTCGTATATTCTTAGTTCTCTGAATACTCTTGATTTGACCTTAAGTAAAAGATATTCACAAATTATTTGTGCAAGACAAAATTGATGCTACTATCAAAGAGATACAATGGTGGTCCGATAACATTTAAAAAAATGTATTATTTGATGACTTACGACTTCTGAACGATTTTTTGGATGATAAAATTATTACAGAACTATCAAAGTAAATAAAGAAACTTCCAAAATGATCTATGATCGTCTTAAAGCCTTGGCTTCTTAACTAAAACACTACTTTCCACTCATAGAAGAATGAAAACAATGGATTAAAAATCCATTTGATGAGGACAACAAACTTAAATAATCTCAGCCTTACGACCTCCCAGTTACTCTTTTAAATCTTAAAATATTACAGTAACTGAACATTTCCTCTTAACAATTTGAGTTATTTAACTATTCACAATCGTAGTATGTAGATGCATCAATTTAAAATATTCTAACAAAATTAAATTCTTTCTCAAAATAATACTGTATTCATCAAATTTTGTAAAACAAAATAAGAAGTCTGTTCTGTGAAGTTTTATATTCAAATACTGAGTTTAAAATGTGTGGCTATTTTAGGTTTCACTTTATTTTTTGTGTGGGTTTTTTGAAAAATCAGTAATTAATTATTTTGCAGGAAAAAGAGCTCATTGAACTGCCGCGATTCTATCATTTAATCAGGCTATAAGGAGAAAGATTTAACAACATTTTGGATGGTGACGAGGATAGAATATCCAACAATATCCGTAATTGCAATGAGATTTCTGATGGTATTCACCACACAGGGGCGTATTCAAGGGGGGAGGGTCCCCGGGTCCGGACCCCCCCCCCCCCCCATTTGAGATGACTAAGCACTAGATAGAATGCTTTTTTGCTGTAGGAAAGGTTCTTAAGAATAATTCTATACCAGTGATAATAATTCTAGAGAACAAAATTTAATCTAGACGGAATTAATGTACAATATTGGAGTGTTGAGAACTGAGCATCGCGGCTGTCATTGTATCCATTATTGTGGCGTGGCATGTTTAGACTATCTTTATACGATAGAGGAGAGAACTTTAATGTATGGTACATTATCGAGAAAGAGTGGGTTAGAATTTCATGATAAAACTGAGAGAAGTCATTAGTCTAGAAGTAGAAAAAAACGTATTGTAGTAGCATAGCTCGCAAATGTTGACATTGTGAATTCTTTTTCCATGATAAAATAACAAAATGATTTTATAGACTTCCATTTGAGCTTTTCAACTGTCCAGAAGCTCAGTTTCTGCGTGGATCACGGTCGGTGTTGAAGTAAAATTAATAATTTCGTTCTCGGTCCTGGTACAATGCCATACAATCTTGCATTTATACAAGTTTTAATAGAGAATAAAATAATTGCTGCCATTTAATATTAGTTTTTAATTTTTCAATTATTGGATTTTTGATTTTTCGTTTTAAGTTTGTTTTGGCTGAAAAAAGAAAATTCATCCATTACTTTCACGCAAAAACAGCTAAAACATTAATAATTAAAGAAACATTGACTTCATCCTCAAACAGAAGTTGTGATAGTTCAGAAATCAATCAGGTGTGGGATTTCTTCATTTGTTGAAACAAATTAATTGAATCCAATCTCAGGGACTTGACTCATAATTTCTTTGAGAAGTTCATGAGTCTTGCTGGTGAGATTTGGTAAGAACATATAAATTTAAAGATTTAACACCATTTTCTGCAAATAATAAATTGAAAACGATATTGATTTTCCCAATATTGGATGGTGCACACACAATTCAAAAGTACACTGCGTCTCATTTGTTGGTTGCTTTCAGTTCTCATTTAAATACTTATCAAAGTTGATCAGTGGTAGTTTTGATATGTGCTGTTTCAAGTTCATTTTTCAATACAGTGACAATATGATTATTTTTTCAGACAACACTATTATTATCAATCCATGAATCGTATTTCGAATCAGAGCCCAACCATTTCACATACAATTTGTTACCTTTCTTCTCTAGTACCCTCTCAATAAGATACACATCAGGGTACTTGGTTTCTTCACTTCATACTCATAGAATGCACCCTTTTAATGTATTGTTGTCTTCACCTATTCTCTTCACCTTTCATCTCATATGGGATGGGTGTCAAAAAATATGTTTTCTTTTTAAAAACGTGGAGTTTTGAAAAAAACATTAGTATTGTGTAATAAGTAGTACAGTATAATACTTAATTAATAAATTGAAATAGGTTGAAATTTGTGAACTACGGCTGCTGTGATACTTGCTGTAGTTACAAAGTGAATAAAAGTTTTAGGATTTGAATGCAGGGGGGGGGGGGGGTCAGTCCAGTCAAATAGTTTTGTATGCAGGTGAAGTGGACCCCCCTTGAAAAATTTCTGGATACGCTTATGTCACCACCATATGAACGCCCTTTTTTTAATTTTCGCTTTCATAAAAAACAAATACGGAAATCAACTGAAGGTTGAAAGTGACTTGAGATTAAAAATACCTTTATTCAACCCTGACATTGACGTTTTAGTGCAAACGAAAAAGTCTCGAATACCTCATTAATCCTTACTTTGAAACAGCAATTTGACTTATTAAAAGGTTGTGATAACAACTTTCTTAACTGTAATCATATCAAAGCCGTATTAATATATTTTGATTAAAGAATTAAAATGGTCTTCGAGTAAGCCTAATTTTATAATATTCTATTTCTTTTTCTCACCTATATAGGAACATTTGTTAGTGAGTAAGAAATCACTTGTTGCATATATTGCAAGCATAGTGGAAAGTGGGAGAATACCGTGCACCCCATTTTTGAATCTTCTGGTAGTAGTTAGTAGCACGTGATGACATTCCACAATAATTGCTTTAATGGGAGGGAGACGCTTCGATACGCAACACACACCACCACATACAGCAGCCGGCTGTGACGTCATATAACAAATAATCTAGAAAAATCTATTACTCCGTTGGGGTTGATGTATTAAATTAATAATTCAACTGGGCACACAACTCAATATAATTGAAACTTATTATAGATACTACTAAGCACATACATACCAGAGTAAGTTGAGTTACCCTACCACTAGTAGTTCTGTGAAGAGTAGTCCTCACGCAATAAACCCTTCAAATATCTGAAAGATATTTCGCAAAATTTTACTCATTGTCCACTTCATATTAGGGGGAGAACAGGACAGGGGAGCTGATTTTTTTGAGCATTTTGTTATCTTTAACCTTGGTGAGAACAGAGAAATTGATGAATCTTAGTTATCGTTTCCAATGTATAAGCGAAAAACCAAAAAATTGTACCCTTTTTAAACCTGACTTGAGTTTTTGACTTTTGTAGTTATGGTTTCCAAGTTCTCTTCAAAATCGTTTAAAAACCTTATTAAAAAAAAACCTAAATCTTATTATTTTGCATATTATGTAATACAATAGGACTATGTGCATTACTAACCATGCTCAAATGCGTTTAGAATGCACAAATTCAAGTGTAACTTTCAAACATTTCCTGGGGGGGGGACCCCTCAACCCAGCTTTTGCTGGGAGGTAAACCATACCCCCAGAGCCCCCGGTAAGTTACAGCTCCGGTACTTCTCAATTCAGAAATTAAGCCTTGCTCTGGCATGTATGTACATTAGTAGTAACATTGTCTCAAATGACCGGTCTATGCTGATGTGTCATTAACCGAGTTACAGCCAATTAATTTTCGTTGACCCAAAATTCAATTGGCTATAACTTTTTTCTGAAAGCAGCAGAAACTTTACTTTTCATGGCATTGAGTAGCAGAAATTCAACTGAAAATCTTGACATACATTGAATTGAAATTTTTGAAGTGGGTGTGGCTGGTTAGAAATAACATTGGTTTAAATGGCAAAATAGTTTTTGCTACATCTTTTTTACTGGTGTAGCTACGGCTATGCTGTTAGTGTCATTCGATAGCCACTGTTTAGCAGTAAAGATTGACACATAGCCCGTTATTGTAACGTGTATATTAACCGAGTTACAGCCAATTAATTTTCATTAACCCAAAACTTGAATGGGCTATAGCTTTTTTTCTAAAAGCAGCAGAAACTTTATTTTTACGGCATTAAATAGCAGAAACTCAGCAGAAACTATTGATATGTGCTTTATTAAGTTTTGCGAAGTGGGTGGGGCAGCGTGATTCTGGCCCCACCCAGTAATTAACTTTTTTAAAGTTGAATAAGTTTTTTCCTGAAAACAGCAGAAATTTTTTTTTTGCGGCATTAAATAGCAGAAACTCTGAAGAATCTCATGATATAGAACTTATAGTTTCTGCCGATTTGGGTGGGGCCAGCTTCACGACGGTTTTAAAATGAGCTTCTCCATCATATGCAATTGGAATCAGATCCATAGATAGCCCTCGGGCCGTAACATCTGGTTATTCTTCTCATTGAGGCTTATTCAGTAAATATATTATTATTCATATTTGTTTCATTCCTAATATTTTAATTAAGTATGCTAACAAGTAATTAGTAAGTAAATAATATACAAATTATTGTTTTATAAACTCATTCATCACAAATCTGAAATCTAATTTGTTGTGCAATCAGCTCTCTCACAAATAGAAAAAAGTCTTCTTGATGTGATACAGAGTGACCTTTTGGGAAAACCAAACATGAAACAATAAGCGAATTGAATCAAGGGTTAGGTCTGATTTTCCGATGTTGATTATTATTGAGTACATCGATTATTATTGAGTATAGGGTGGTGATTGGTCATGCGGTGAGCGTGGTGTTCAAGTGGTAGTGATGTTCAGTCACGATCGCTCAAGACTGCACTTGGATGGGTGTCCGTGCTTCAATGACTTGATGTTACAAGCTTTATTATAACTTACCCGGTGGTTCGGAACCCACCTAAAATAGTAGGTCCACCATGTTCCCCGTAACATGGCACAAACGGCGAGGTGGAACTACCCGTAAGGGTCTCCCCATCATTAAAAGCCATACGCTTATTATTATTATTATTATTATTATTATTATTATTGAGTATGTACCTCTGTTATTCTTGGGCTTGAGGTCTACTGTTTACAGAACTACTAGTATAATGTATTATACTGTATAATAAATTATATCTTATAGAATACAGTAGATTATGTAGAATTGTTGTTCTGTATTAAATACTGCCCTTTTTTCTCACAAGTAATGACTTGTGAGAAAAAAGGGCAGATAATGATCTGAGTCACTAAACAGGGTAGGTAGTATGATGAATTCATAACAGATTGTACTTTACTAGCTGTCTTGGTGTAGATAAACTAGTTAACCTATTTTACATGCGTATTGCCTGGTACAAACACTTCAATTATTCGAACATACATATTCATTCATAACAATAAAGTATGTCAATAAGCCAATTCGCCAATATTTATTCATGTATTCATGTCAATAACTGAGCACGAGTCAATCGTATGAAGCTCATGAGACTCTTAATTGCTTTTTCAAATTTTATTTGATTTGAGTTGGAATTTGTTCAGTTATGAATAAATGGAACAAATCTATTCAAACTTTAATCTGATATAATTGGTGGTGTGAATGAAGTTGGGCACGTTGAGTAAATGCTGTAGAGTGAGTGGACTCTGCTTAATTACTGGAGTCGACTGTTGATCCGTTGAGTCGACGGGAGTCCGATCAGAAGGCGTGAGAGACAGCTGTGATTGACTCATTTTTTGTTCAGGGCTGATGGCATTGAAAACGATTGGACAAAACAATGACTTAATTTCTATGGCTATACTTCACACCATGAAATTAGGCGGTTCAATGAAATTACGGTGTAGTAAATACAACTAACTAAGATGACAAACCATATGACTTGTAGACTAGGCAACACGGTACAAGTAGTGTTAAAAAAGTAAATGTGTAAGACGGGTAATTCCACCTCGCCGCTTGAGCCATGGTATTGGAAACATGATGAACCTACAATTTTACGTGGGTTGCGAACCACAAGTAGTGTTGTCAATTTGTGTATTGAGGTTGGTAATTTCCCACTACCAGTTTTTGGCATAATCCTATGTCTAGCAACATCGTAATTTTTTAGAGCCACCTAATTTGGTGATGTAAGTAATAGCTTTGAATAACTTGAAATTGAAATAAGTTCCTCAGTTTTACAAGGTCCAATTAAAGTAACCTAACGTACTGCTATGTTACTTCTATTTAATCTATATTCTAAGGCCGTGGTCAGACTGCATGCGACTGACGAGTAGATCGTTTTGCTAGCAGGTTGTACGAGTAGGTCGTCAGAGTAAGAGTGGTCACATTGCAAACTTCCTACTCCTGCGAGTTTATACTCCAATGGCATTGACCAATATTGTTAGACAATCTGTTATTGCGCATTTTGTTTGTTAATGAAGAAAAAGGAAGCTGGGTAAATGATATTAATTTAACAAGAGAGACGCAAGGAGAATTCAAGTTACTTTTTCCTGATCTACGAAAAACTGATAGAAATTTTTTCGATTATTTTCGGATGTCACTAGGAACGTTTTATTATATTTTAAACAGAATCAGCAAAAAGATTGAAAAAGAAAGCCATTTTCGGACTTGTATTAAGCCTGTGGAAAGATTAGTAGTCACATTGAGATCTCTATTTGATAATCCTTTATGGATTGGTCCCACAATGGATTTTGGTCAAACACAAGCGTAATCAACTCCTCAACTTTCATTTTCACACTGACGACCACGCAAAGAAAATCAAACAAACTTGCTTCCAGAATTGACTCGTGCGTGTGCGCAAGACCTCGTACGACCAACTCTTCTCTACTGTGACCAATCAAACCGGTTTATCAATGTTTGTTTTACTCTGACGTCCTGATGCGAGCACGCACGTCCATTTACTCGTCGGAGTACGCATGCAGTCTGACCACGGCCTAATCGTTCTTGCTCATTATCAGGAAGTAAACTTTTTTCAATTTTTTATAACTATAGTTTACATCACGAAATTAGGCGGCTCATAGAAATTGCGGTCTAACAAAAGATCAACTGAATGCGATGACAAACCATATGATTGCTAGCGTCAGACTTGTAAACTCGGCAACACCGTACGAGTAATGTTGCCAATTCGTGCATTGGGTTTGGTGATTATCTCATAGATGTCTCAATAACATAGATCTCGCACAGTTGACGAATAGAGTAACATAAGTTGTTTATATCACATGTTGCTATACACATAGCAGCCTTTAATAGTAGCCATTTCATTTTTTACCGGAATGTCAATATCATGATCTCGATATTCTGGTAAGAAAGAAAATTGCTGCTATCAAAGGCCCCTATATAATGTATCTAACAATATATTTTGTAATAAATAGATAAATAAATAATATGTGATATGCGCAACTTATGTAACTATATTCATATAACTATTTATGTAACACTATGTGACATATTCTTGGAGTTCATTATCTACATTATTAATATATTTATGGATTCTCTACAATCAGCTGCTAACATGGTCTCATATGCGGCAACACGGCAATTTTTTAGAGCCGCCTAATTTGATGGCGTGAGCTATAAAGGTCTTCAAGACGCCGATTTACACAAAAATCAACGAAGCAGGAGTTACACAAAAATATAAAATTAAATTAAAAAAGAAAACGTTACAATATAAATTTTATGCTAAATTCATTTTAAAATAATCTTTATTTTAAATTGATTTTTTTAATGTAAAATCACTTCCCGGTGGTTCGGAACCCACATGAAAATGTAGGTCCAGCTCATCAATCACAATCATCCAATTCATCATACATGCACACCTATGTGGGCTTCATCCTCAAAAAAATAAATAAATACATGTGGTGAGGAAAATTGAAATTATAACAAATAAAGATGCCTAGATGCTTATCATTGACAACAATGTAGCTTAATGAACGTCATCATTATCATACCGAGTATTATTTTACTTGATATCCAATCATACTGCTCCAAAATGGAGCATTATAGGTTGATGCCTGAAGGATTATAACTTATATCTATTCAATTTTAGTTACTATCTACGGGAATGTGTGTTGAATTATAAAGCTCTCATATCAGTGGTGTGCAGGAGAGATGATCCTGATAGAGTATCTGTTTAACCATATGTTTGTGTAAGGTTAATGGTTGATATAGATGGCATTTTACGTTTCCAGAGGCCAGAGAGAGAGAGAGACTGATCGGTGCTGAGGGGAGCCGCCATTCAGAAGCGGCTTAATCAGCGGATGTTTCTAATCCAATAGGAATATTACATGATTGTGTAGGCGCTGCCAACCACATTGGAGATAATTAGCCTACACTAAAGTGAATGAGTTTATATAGAGTGACTCATATTAATATGTGTATAGTATAACTATTCAACAGATAGTGTACAGTATAATGCTGGTAGTTCTGTGAACAGTAGACCTCACTCGCTCAGCACTCACTCATTTTTCGAAAAAATTGAAGAGTGTTTCCGTCTCGATTTTGATTGCTTTTTTTTCAAATCAATCAAATCAATTTATTGCCACAAAAATTCACAATAAGAACAAGATATATTGCATTGATATATAATACAAAAAAATACATCTGTATGCTGTGATCAAACAAAGAAATCGTATACAAGTATTTTCTTACGCACAGAATTTAAAACAAAATTAAAGTAAAACTTGGCACCACCCAGCAAAGGAAATTCCTGTCCGCTGGGTGAGAGTATCAGTTCAGAACTAATTAGTTCCTGTTATCCTGCAATTGATTCTGCAAATAAATAAAAATAAAAAAAGAGAAAGAGATCAAAATTATAATATACTATTGAGGTTAAAGAAGAAATTTCCAATTATCCATTCATTTATCCTATTCCACATCCTTAGTCTATTCTCAGCGAAAAAATCATCCAAACTACTGGAAATTAAGTTTATTAGCTTTGTGCTGAGATAAGTCAGCTGCCTCCGTACTATTGTTAAATTAGTGTTGTTTATGTTATATATGTTATGAACATTTGATCTAAAGTTATACAAAGTATATATATTTCTCATTGAAAACTCATCCCTATTCACCCATATATAGCAGATAAGTTTCTTTATATATAGCTGGCGTATTGTCATCACCCTGAATTGGTCAAAAGAGTTATAATAATTTTTTGCATAACAAATCATTTTTTGCTTAATCTCTCATTGATGACAGATCTTTGAAAAAGGCCAAAGTTTTTGACGCAACCTAGAAATCACCCCTCATAAAGGGTTCTCATGCATTTTTAGCAGATCTTAATATCAATAAATCTTCAATCATGAAACACAGAAATTATTCATAAAAAATAATGATTTTTTCTCATCCATATTTATTATTTATTTATTCATCCATTTAATATTCCATAAAGTACCCGATTTTATCGAACTAGAATATTATAATAATTATTGATTATTATTACAATTATTGTATAATTATAGAATATTATTACAATTATTGTTTTTTCAAATATGATAATCAATGTATACTATCTGGTTCTTCTTTTCAGATGCATATCTTTTAATCAAGTCTGACCAAAATAATATTTTGGAACACCTCAATACTAAAAATTGAATAAGACTAAGTTGAATAGCTAATCTATATATATAAAAATGAATATCTGTCTATATGTATGTATGTATGTATGTATGTATGTATGTATATGTATGTATCTTAATATATAATTCCGTAAGTCAAATTTTTGTAAAGAAATTGTGAGTGACTGGATGGCCGTAGAAGGATGGGAGGGGTCTTATTTTAAAGGTCTTGACGTGAATTTTGAGGGAAAACTATTCATTTTTCTTATTTTTTCACCATAAATTCGCAACAGAATAAAACTTTTCCCATTAAAACAACATGGGGTTTAATTTGTTTACATCTTTTGAAATTAAAACAGCTGTGCCACAGAGTTGTCTTAGTTGTATATCTGTGTACTCATAGCCTTTGATGATATTGATACCAGCTGTACTTTTTATGAATTCAGTTTGTTTACTTTTAAACTACAGCAATGTATAATTTTTAGTTATGGTGATCTATAGTTATCTTATCGTATTTCTTCTTTATTTATTTAGTAATGAACAATGGAGGAAGGCCGCGTCGCCGAGGTGTTGGCTTTCGAAATCAGCATGACAGACGAGAGCGTAGGCGAGAAATTTATAATGAGGAAAGGAATGAACAACCACATCATGACGTCGAAGATACTCCTATTTTTAGATTACCACTTATAAACGAGATACCAACACACAATCTGGGCCTGATGAATGATCAATGTATGCATTGTGGTGCGTTGCACTTTGTTGAAGAGTCTACAAATGGTCACTACAACTCTTGCTGCCATAACGGTCTCATTCATCTACCACAACCTGAAAATAACAATGAACTACAACAGTTGTTTAGGAATGGACATTTTATTAAAAACATAAGACAGTATAATAGTGCTATGGCATTTGCCTCACTCTCTGCCACGAAAAAAGAAGTTCAAGGCAATGGACCATATTGCTTTAAAGTCCAAGGTCAAATTCACCGTTTTATTTCGGACTTATTACCAGGTGATGAACAAGCCCCTTCATACGGTCAGTTATATTTCATTGATACTGCAGTCGCAAATAATCTTAGACTACAAAGAACAGAAAATAGTGCCCTCAAGTTGGAAATAGTAACTCAATTGTCTGACATATTATCAAATAACCCATATTCCCAGACTTATAGAAAAGCCAATGAAATGATGACTAATGAAAGCATTAAAAATATTGAACTTCGATTCGTAGACAACATTTCGATGGATATTAGAAGATTCAACAGACCTTCCGCAGATGAAATTGCTGGAGTGTTTAATTCAGAAGAAGGTGAACCTCCACACAATCGTCATGTAGTAATTTACAACCGCCAAAGTGGGCCTAAGCTTTTATCAATATTGAGCCCACACTTTGATCCAATGCTATATCCTTTGTTATTTCCGAGCGGCGAACCTGGGTGGGACGCAGAAATGACTCACAATGGACAACGACGTCAAAGACTGCGTGAGAAGCTTACCATGCTACAGTTCGCCAGCTATAGACTTGCTGTTCGGCCCGGCTTCTCAAATATCCATGCTGCTAAAAAACTATTTCAACAATATATTGTAGATCTATACACTAGAGTTGAAAGTAATAGGCAAATACAGGAGAACAGAACAATACAGAAAACAATTCATATACAAAAAACATAGTTTATCCAGAGGTTCTGACTAATTATCAAATGCAATAAGTAAGTAGTGATTTCTATTCATGTAAATAAAACTTGAATTAAACCAAATTTTAATTGTTTTTTATACTTATTATTTTCAAAATAAAAAAGTTTACTGTTTTAGAGGCTATTGTCCCTAAAAACCACCATTTAAATGTAAATGTATCTACTGTATATAATATATTGTATACAGTTTGTGTTGTAAACTATATTATAATGCTAGAAAATCATTGCTTATTTATAAAAATGACCAATGAAGGTTGATAAAAAATTTATGTATTTTGGTTTTTTAGGGGCTTTTGCCCCTACAAGCCCCTAGTATGTATGTATGTATGTATGTATGTATGTATGTATGTATGTATGTATGTATGTTCCCTATAGACTTCAAAACTACTTGACAGATCGGCATGAAACTTTGGGAATATGTTGTGTGAATATTGGGGATGGTTTCTGACCATAAATTTTAATAGGGGGGCTAATAATTATTATTAATTAATCCATTTTACAGACCTAACCTACTGAACTTGCCAGTCAAACAGCTCAAAGGAACAGCTGATAGAAGTCAACAGTTTTAATCATATGGCAGGCCCCTTAGCGGCGTTATTTACGCTGTCTGGAACGCAAAGACTTTTGCATGTAGGCTACCGTCCAGTCGGAGCCTTGCAGTATGTAGGAAAAATATGACTGGGTATGATGAAATGTAATTATGCTGGGTTGATGACATCTGTTAACCAATGCAGCTAGAAATCTTAATATATAATTCCGTAAGTCAAATTTTTGTAAAGAAATTGTGAGTGACTGGATGGCCGTAGAAGGATGGGAGGGGTCTTATTTTAAAGGTCTTGACGTGAATTTTGAGGGAAAACTATTCATTTTTCTTATTTTTTCATCATAAATTCGCAACAGAATAAAACTTTTCCCATTAAAACAACATGGGGTTTAATTTGTTTACATCTTTTGAAATTAAAACAGCTGTGCCACAGAGTTGTCTTAGTTGTATATCTGTGTACTCATAGCCTTTGATGATATTGATACCAGCTGTACTTTTTATGAATTCAGTTTGTTTACTTTTAAACTACAGCAATGTATAATTTTTAGTTATGGTGATCTATAGTTATCTTATCGTATTTCTTCTTTATTTATTTAGTAATGAACAACGGAGGAAGGCCGCGTCGCCGAGGTGTTGGCTTTCGAAAACAGCATGACAGACGACAGCGTAGGCGAGAAATTTATAATGAGGAAATTGAAATAGATTGATTAAGAAATTTGTGATATGATATTAACTTATAATGCAATTAAAATTCGGTCACGTTATATCGCTGAATGCAGCACAGTGCTGTATATAAAAAGGAACTCATATTGAAACAAATTCAGTACCTACCCCATTAACTGCAAATAAGAAGGAAGCTCATATGGATACAATTTCGCTTCATTTGGAAGACATTTGGCCGCCATATTGAATTTGTAAAAAATAAAATATATACATTGCTGTAAATTTAACGACTTTCAGTCAGTTTTATATTGTGATTATATAATAAATGTACTCACATTCGGCCGAATGTTTTCAGGTATTGAATCTCATCTTCAAGGCCTTATAAAACTGACTGAAAGTCGTTAAATTTGCAACAAAAAGTTAATATTAACAACGCAGATCGTCATGGTACAAGAAATCCAAGAATATGCATTGCGCAAGGATAAGGAACATTCATATGAAAAGTCATAACAATAAAATTGGTCTAGGGGTTCGTCCGTAATCTTCAGACAGACAGAGAGAGTTCCGAGCGTCTTAAAGGATAGACCTCACTCCGTTCTGTCAATAATGTATAAATTGACTATTTACAGTGAGTATATGCTATATAGACTGATATTGTATAGTCTATATAAAATTCATGGAGTCAGCAGTATAATGTATACTATATGTACTTTATAAAATATATCCCCGGTTAAACAAACTTCCTATCATTATGGCGGCTCTATCATTCGTTTCACTTTTATACCAAGCTGCTATGTGAAAGCATATGATTATAACTATATACATGCTAGCATTCGTATGATCTGTATTTATCTTGAATGGTGTAGCGTAGTCCCTAGTATAAAATGTAAAAAAGTGGTACTATCATTCACGCACATGAGCCATCTTGTTATAACTCAACATAAACTAAAACAATCCTTATGTTAATGGCCAATACTAGTCACTAATGCATGTAATTTATATGTCTAAAAGCTAATTTACTCTCCATCTGTATAATTGACGGGAAGTCAATGACTTATATATACGGGAAGTGATAGCCGCGAGGCGTAGCAGGTATCTGTTCAATCAGATAGAGATAAGCTGCGTTCTCGTAGGTCCTGTTTGTAACGGTGACCGATTAGATTGGCCAGCAAAAAAGACACCGTTCTCTGCTGAAAATCACTTCCTGGTGGTTCGGAACCCACCTAAAACTGTAGGTCCAACTCATCAATCGCCATCATCTAACTCATTATCCACGCACAGGTCTCAGACCTATGTGGGCTTCATCCTCAGAAAAAAAAGAAGAAAAAAAGAAAAAAATTATATGATTTATTCACGTTATTCAATTTAAGACGAATTATTCAACTAATTTATATACTTTATTTCATGCTCAGCTGAATTTGGAATTGGAAATCTTTAGTTGACTCTATTGGCTGCATTGTAATCTAGCTATCATTGCTCGAATTACAGAAATTTTTTATACCAAGCAATGCATTTTATACTGAACTAGCTGGCCCGACGCGCGTTGCTGCGTTTTCATAAAAATTCTCCTTGATTTTATTATTCGCCACCTCCCGCTGAGGTTACATTTCAAATTAGGAAATAAGTTAGTCCTAGGGCTCTTCCAGCTGATCATAGAGGCCTCCTTCGTTGTCTTCTTAATCACCACCTCTGAATGAAGAAACATTTCAAATTTAAACCTCCTACGACTATTAGAGTAGAAGGGTAGAAGCTAGGTTTTTGATTTTATTACTCGCCACCTCCTACTCAGACTACATTTCAAATTTCTAGCTGCATTGGTTAACAGATGTCATCAACCCGGCATAATAATTATGTAATTATTAAATTAGGTTCTTGAATTTTCGGGTACAGCCCAAAAAATTACCTGAGCACTGAAAATGCATGACCATTACAGATGATTGGCAAACATGCCGTTTACTGGTTTGATAGACAGGATGTTGTTTTTAGAATGATGATTTGCAAAACACACAAACAGCTTGTCCATCGAAACAGCGTGTACAGCAGATCGAAAAATTTCAAATTATTTTCCATATGATTAAAAGATTCCAGTAAGCTAGCTAGCCATGTATCCGTGCTTTGCATAGGCAAAACTTTAACACCCTAAAAACACCCCTAAAATTGCGAATTTTGAAAAATCCTTTCTTATTGCACGGTGAAATCCTATAAGGATTGTTCATACGAAATTTCAAGTTCATAGGCCTAGTAGTTTTGGCTCTGCGTTGATGAGTGAGTCAGGGTATCATCCTTTTATAGATAGAGATGATGTGATTGATAAAAAGTATACCGGTATAAAAGTGGAACCATCATTATGATGGGATGTTTGTGCAGCCAGGCGTTAGAGTGACTTTATGCTACAGTGACTGTATAAAGTCACTATAGTATACAATAGTCACGGATACTCTATATAATGGTTAAAACCATAGTGACGGAGTAGAATAGTAATTGAATAAAATAAACTTAGCGACTAGAGACATATGAGGAACAGAATAATTTCTAGATTTTAGAAATGATAGCCTACTTTTGTTTGTCACTTTCCCTTTTGCACATTATTAAAGTATATCACACATTATTTCTTCTTTTTCCTCTTTTAATATTTTTTCTTCGTCTTCTTTCTTAATTTCTATTTTTTTCCGCCTTTGCTTTTTGTTATACACCATTCAACTATTTTAGCTATCACTTAATCTTGTACCTTACTTTTTGCCAGTGCAAAAACTTTGGGTTAGCTGGAATCGTCAAAATTATCAATGATTTTTATAACGATCGGGCTATTTTAACCAACTCAGCAATGTTGTCATTGAATGAAATTTAGGCAGTTACTAATGTGAGAATTTTGTGAATAATTTTTAATTTTGAATAAATTTGAATTTGTGAACATTGTAAGAAATTTATTCAATGTAAAAAAATTCAATAATCAGACAGTCTTTCATCGTATTATTCATAATAATTGTTCTAATTCAAGAATTTCCAAGTCAGTTATCATTTACCATTCATGAAGACTGGTGATAGTCAATTGAAATAATTGGGTATATCCCCATCAAGCTGTATCTTACTGCCAACGAAGTAAAAAGAATTCGACGGTGCCAAACATTTATTTTCACGATATTGATGGAGAATTACTATAATGTCATCGATGGATAAGTGAGCGGTTGTTTGGAAAGGGAGAAAAAATGGTACTGCCAACCTACAATAACTGTTGTTCAATTTAGACTTTAACGAATCTACAGTAGGCTACAGTATTCATGCCATAAGTTCATTACTCTGCGCATTGGAGTACTCCTTCACACTATTCTCGTGGTGGGCCAACTACACATATAAAATTAGTTACTGAATTAAACTAATATGTCTATTATTGATACTAAAATATATGGGCAATATAAAAATGTGTATTATTTATTACATGGTAATTTAAGACAAAGTAGTGTTCACGCGCTTCTCCCCTAATCTGTTGAGCCCGTCATCCAGGTCTCTTTTCACTATCTCGTCTATATTTTACATGTTTTATATTGCATGACTTTTTATAAGTCTTCTGCTCAAAATATATATACTTTTCAAGAAACTTGGACGTCTCCTATTGTAGGAAAAGGTCATATGCTGAATAATTATCATATGTTGAATTAGAATATCTGAAAATAACAAACTCAGAATGTTTGTGGATTTAGTCTATGAAATAGTCTCGTTGCATACTAAGCATGTTGTAATAAGTAGGACAAATAAAAATGTTATTTGTTAATTCGTGAAGTTAAATAATTTCTACGAATAATTCCTACACTATTGTATATTTAACTTTTAATGTTAGGCGTTTTTGATACGATCACAATGTACATCACATCAATGATAGTAGGTACTTCTCGGGTATTCGAGTTATTTTCATCGTCTTTTTAGTCAATTCAACTGATATTTGAGTACTGTGAAAGATTGAATATTCAATTTTTTAAAGAAATTGATTGGAGTAAAAAATATTTAATTAACCTTAATCAAATAATTGACATCCAACTAATTATTATGTGCCTATTGCATTGCATATCTATTTCTCCAATTAATTTTTTTTAATTGAATATTTAGTCTTCTAAAGTAGGTACTTGAAAATTGATTGAAGTGAGTTTAAAGACGAATAAAATAACTTAAATACCCTATGGCCATGCCATAAAACTATCGAGTGCTCTGAGCTAAATAATTGTATTAAATATTCTGTAGATCAACATAAATATACCATGAACCATGGGAGACGTTCAAGTTTCTTGAAAAACATATATTTTTTGAAAAAAGACTTATAAATTTATGCAATCTAACATCTAAAAGATAGGCGAAATCGTAAAAAGAGCAATAAGCGTCTCTCCATCAGTTGACTACTACGCATCATGTTGATGAACACTACCTTGTCTTCTAACTACCTTTATTTATTGCATTCGTCAAACAACTATTTAATAGTTGTACTAAGAGCGTAAAGAGCGACTTATTCACTCGAGCTAAACAGACGCATAGCGAAGTGCCCTAACTTTGCGATAATGATGAGATTCTACACTTAAAATGCATACAATTCTTTTCTAAAGCAGCAGTTTTGCATTTGCATTCAATAATTGTATGGAATTATTTCCGCAGTAAACAGCAGTAATTAGTTGGAAAGTTTCGATATATTGCCAGCCGCATGATAATTGTTATAGTTTTGTGCAATAAGTTGGTGTCGTGCATGATGTAGGATCTGGCTACAATAAGTGGTTCTGTACAATAATTTCATACGAATCTAATTTCAAAAAACTATTTTTAAAATAATCAAAATGGTAATTTTTATTGAAACATAAATAATTGTGAAACATTTGAAAAATATGTTAGTTTGGGACATGAGGTACGATAATAAATTGTAGAATAAAAGGTTGGCAAAACTGGCGAGCGTAGAGTAAAGTTATGATGTAAGTAAGTTTAATGTACTATGCTGCTCGCTACTCAGTGAACAGCTTTAGGTTTCGTTTTCAGCAAGTTACCTAATTCTGTACGAGCTATTATAGGAAAATAATTAATATTCAGTACAAATTTAAGTGGTCGTGGGTTCGAATCCCGCTCCACCGTCAGGCATTTATGTGTAATCATTCACCTCATTACCCACGCACAAGTCTCGGACTCATGTGGGCATTATCAGCAATAAAAAAAATCAATGTTATCAGAACGACTATTCCGCAAGCTAAATAAAAATTATGCAGGAGCGTTTCGTCTCAATCACAATGATTCCACAAAGTAATCATTCTTATAATTGAAGTAACTTTTTCGTATTTCAATTCGTTCCATTTGTAAGGGAGACCGACCGACATAATCAGACAGTCGAAAGGTTTTGCGAAGAGTGTTGAAAGAACAAGAAGAAAAAGAATAAAAAGGAAGAGGGAAGAAAAAGGAAGCAGGCATTCCAAAGGTGGATGGGAAATGTATTTTGCCAAGTTATTGATTGACTTGGTAAAGCTCAGACGCCTTCAAAGAAACTGAACTGCAGCCTGCTTACTTCCATTCCGCCAATGAAGAAGAAGACCGAGCGAATGACTTATTACGTTTCGAAATATTATGGAGAAATTCGATAGAGCTATCGACTTCTTGAGATATGGTTGGTTTTCTTTGGTGAGGCGAGGCGTATGCCCTATTGCAAGGAAGCCCTTCTTCAGTCTCTGGCTCACAAATGGAGCAGCTCTGCATCTGCTACTGTTGCTGAAGAAGAAATAGAAGAAGAGAATAAAATAGAAAATGAAAAAGGAGAAGGAGGACTAAAAGGATGAGAAGAAGAAGAAAAAGAGGAGGAGAAAACAAGTATATAGAAGTAGAGCAAGAATAAGGAGGGAAAGAAGAAGACGAACAACAAGAAAAGAGGAGAACAAAGAAAAAGAGGTGATGATGATAATAATAATAATAATAATTATAATAATAATAATTTCTATTCAATTTATTTCTCACATATAAACATTTTTATTTTCACTCAGCTGATCA
The DNA here is from genome assembly GCA_948455865.1 of Conomelus anceps. Lineage (NCBI taxonomy): Eukaryota > Metazoa > Arthropoda > Insecta > Hemiptera > Delphacidae > Conomelus > Conomelus anceps. The sequence goes on from OX418216.1 coordinate 125,656,698, forward strand.
CAAAACTCGATTTCAAATGTAATGTGTGCCCATGATGTTGTCTAACTTTGTAAAGTTAGCACCAAGGTGAAGATTTTAAATGGCACGCAGCGCTCACAATCAGTGTTACCTCCAGTATAGTATTCTATACACGGAAAGGGGAGACAATGTAAACAACGATGCGCGTACGAGAGCGTATCTTCGAAAAACAAGACCGATTCACAATTAACTACAGAAATACAATTATCAACGCGCAGTATATAAGTGAACCGGTAACTGTGACAGCGAATGTGATACTGAACTCAGTGTGAACTGGTAGTAATTAATCGATCGGTCTACAACTGATATGAGTCATCACTTTTTCACTCACACAAACACAAACTTTTCTTTTGGTTAGTCTCTCCTTTGCGTGAACTCAGTGCTTACATGTGTATTTCTAGTTTATATAAGCAGTCTATATTGGGCATCGAGCATAGATCGGGAGTAAATGTTTGGTATGCTTGAAGTTTTTATGATTTTTAATTTGTTTTTCAATTCAATCGGCCATGTCGGGTTCTTAGTAAACACACTGGTTACTGTTTGCAGAAATGTTCAAAAAACCTTGAAGCGTGGCTGTAAAGTATGTGTTGCTTCTTGTCTATAACGCATAGAATAACATCCGATAATCATGAAATATATATTGTATGTATGAATAAATTATAGACAAAACTGGCCGAGAGTGCAACTCTACATGATTAATTAATGTAATTGGAAAAGTTTAGTTTTGCAATTCACCAAATAAATGGAAAAATAATGGGCTGAGCTGTAAAAAAAGTAAACGCGTATGGCTTTTATTGGTGGGGAGACCCTTAAAAGGGTATAGTTCCACCTCACCGCTTGAGCCATGTTATTGGAATTATGGTGGACCTACAATTTTAGGTGGGTTCCGAAACACCGAAAAGTGATTTTACGGCAGAGTCTTTTTGCTGGCCAATCCAATCGGTCACCCTTAAAGAGAGGGCCCAGGACAGCGTTGCTTGTCTAAGCTGTTTGAGCAGACACGTGCTACGACTCACGGCTATCATTTTCCCTGCCAATGGAAAAAATATGGGCTTAGGCTGCGGCCACACGTGCGTTTTTTCACGTACAAACGCAGAATGAAAACATGCTAGAAAAATGAGCAGCATTAAAATGTAATGGAGTATGCCACACGTAGCGTGTTTTCCCGCTACTGGAGGTTTTAGCAGGCGCGTCTTCAAGGTCGCCCGCCGGAGAATAGGCTGCGGTCTATTTTTGACGCTTGATTTCATGCTCAAATGCTTGATTTCACTACTGACACGCAGCGTCAGTAGTCCTCTCCTGATATTGATTGAGTACCTAGTTAGTGGAAGAATTATTTTGGAGGTTCAGTAGAACCCCTGTGTTTATTACTACAAACATGAAGATTTTAAAAATCGGCAACTGAGGAGGATTGCGTGGATGAATATCTCCAAGAATGTTGTAGGAGAGCAGTGGGAAGATATGAATACAGAAACTAAAGAAAAGATAGGTGAGTTATCTTACTTTATTTATGATCAAAAAACAATCTTGAATATGTAAAAAATATGCTAAAAAATTAAATTCATTAGATGTTTTTAATTATTTTCAAAATACAACAATGGTTTTACTTTGAACATCTTTAACCCTCAAGTACTCGCCCCTAATTTTGAGATGCCAGTAATCGTGCGGGGTCTACTGTACCCCCAAATAAAATTTGCTTTTAGTTAACAACAAAAATTGTTTTGAATTGAACTATGCTTTTAATGTTGACCTTAAACATGTTTTTGAAGTACTTTAAGGATAATTAATTTTTTTTATCAGTATTATACATCATCGCGAATTATTTTCCACAGTTAGTGTATTTGTGTTTAAACTTGGTTTGAATGGATTCATATCTGTTGTTCACTATTCAGCAATCACGCGAATACTGCGCTGTGGTATGGAAAAGAAGCTACATTTACCGCGTGAAAAAACGCACCTGTGGCCATACACGTAGCGCGATTTCAAGCAGCGGGAAAATAAGCTACTATTTCTGCGTGAAAAAACGCACTTGTGGCCGTAGCCTAATCCGTGAATTATATCGTCAGTCATTGGTTTCCTAAATACAGAATCTGCAAGGCACCGACTACATGGTATACGCGTCTTCGCGTTCCAGACAGCGTAAATAACGCCGTTAAGGGGCCCATAATGTGATTAAGTACTGTTGTTTTCCATCAGCTGTTCCTTAGAAGAAAGCAATAGGTTAGGGGCCTACCATATGATTAAAAACTGTTGTTACTTATCAGCTTTTCCTAAAGGATAGATTTCTCCTTTTTGTGTCTGTCCTTAACCGAGTTTTTACAGTAATGAAACCAAGCGCAATGTTATTCTAGCACCAGATACAAGTTTCTATACTCGTTATTTTTTCAAAATTGTTGAAGCCTTTTTTGAGATCCGTCGGACATACAGAAAGAAATAAAATTAGTCGTTTAATATACATAATGGTATTTTATTAGCAGATGTCTAACCTGATATAACCAACTGTATACACGTTGAAATCACAGATGTAAACCAAGACAACCTGTGATGAGCTCTCAATTTGCCGGTGAATTGTGAATGACTGATGACAAGAGTGAGAAGTGAGTGAGTGAGGCACAAAGTACGCTCGCTGCTCAGGCCTGCTGCTGGATGCGGCGACGTACACTACAGACACCGGTCTATCGATCAGGCCTCACCCACCCCCTCTTCATGACGCCCCCCACCCCCACAACAATCCACCCCCAAAAACCCTCTGGAGGCCGCAAACAGAACCGGAAGCGCACACAATCAATATGGCCTCTCCCTGTCGCCCACACCCTTCCCTACCATTCCATTAAACTCTCTACCACACTCACAAACAAAGGAATGCCGGCATTTCTAACTTCTCTATGACGGTGTCTTTCACTTACTCTCAAACTTGCTCACTCATTCTCTCTCACTCTCTCTCAAACACACTATTTTTCGTCCCATTTTTCTCGGGGAACCACTCGCCATACTTTCGCCTCATTCGCCAGCACTATCCACCATCTCTGATTTCATGAACCCAAACAGAACTCACGATTTTTATTATATCTCTACTATATATATTACTATATCTCTTTATTATATATCTTACTATATTTCCTAATTTTTTTTTAAATGGACCGATTCTCGTGTCTCTCAAGACTATTTAAGCTGTGATACTTGCATTCCTAGATATCTTTAAAAATAGTTTCCTGAGCAGCCACGGCTTTTGAGCCCGTATTTATGAATGTCTCTTCAGTGTCTCTTGGCTCAATGAACTCTTAAAATGCCTATATAAATATATTACATTTCAATAGTCCCTCGAATCAAGAGAAACTGAAGAAACGTTCAAAAATCCGGCCCTTGATTTCCTCCACATGACTGTATTGTAATAAAGACATGAATGAAAAATGTTATATTGGTTTTATTCCAAAAATGATATCAAGTTATAAATAACCTTTTCTCTGAAGTAGCGAAGATGATATTGTGGAAGATGAACATAACGAATAATAAGCCTTGAAGTACCACATTTATTGAAAACCGTGAGACAGTAGTTTCAGTTGTTACACCATTATCAATCTCAAACAAACTCGCCTTGACACGCTGTCAAACTCGCCTTGAGTTTGTTTGAGATTGATAATGGTGTAACAACCGAAACTACTATCTTACGGTTTTGAATAAGTGTGGTTATGACAACTTCAAGGTTTGTTATTCATTATAAATAAAAGCCATAATTATGTGCCTGAGGTTATCTTTGTTGAAACCATAGATCTTTTACTGGCGCCAGTTGCATAGAAGTCAATAGTCAATAGTCGGAACTCTTGATTGCATATTCTTCAAGAACAATAATTGTGTCATTATAATAAATTAATATTACTACAATATAACAAGTCGATCAGAATTTGATCACTGCCAACTCATTATTCTTACCTGTTATCGGTGATCAAACTTTGATCAACGTTCATGCAACCGGCTGTTTGATTGTCAGTTCAATCCCTGATTGTTACCAGACTCATCCTAACTTGAATTACAGTTTGTTTGAAAAAAATACGTACGCGACATGGAGGATCTGTTTCGTAACAAACTAAAAACTATCACTTCAAATGCTACTAGCATCCGTAACAGTTTCCAGTAGGTCAAAGTTCTAATACTATTGGTTTTTTGTTTGTCTTCGGAACAAGCGTCTAGTTAACGCAGAAATATCATGCCAACAGAAATGAACTCAACAATAATTAATTCACTATTTAATCATCGTCATTTTTGCATCTAGGTTAGTGTGATCAAGTAACAGGGACATGATTGAATGGGAATCTCAAAAGAAGGAACTATTCGTGTTTATTTTCAATATTTTATTATTTTTCTGGTAATTTTCCTCAAATCTTGTTCTATATTATGTTTTACACTGGCTTTTCACTAGTATTCATGTGTAATTCGACCAGTAATATTACTATCTCAACTAGTGCTTCATTGATTTTGACTATGTACTAACAATGATATTTCTATGTACTATGTACTATGTTTGATTAGTACTTAGTACTTATATCATATTTAGAACTAAAGGTGAATTGAAAATTACTAATTTACATTCCACAGCAAAAAGCTACAAAGATATTGTATAATACTATGTGAATTTTATATTTGTATTTTTTTGACGTTGAAAAGTGAAAAAGACTTTTTTTAAATTTCATTCTTATCATTTAGAACTTGAGGTGAATTGAAAATTACTCATATACATCTTACAATGAAAAGCTAGAAAGATAACCAAAAATGCATGAATAAAGGGAAATTATGTTGCTATGAAACGGTAATATTGTTTACTGACAGGATGATGATAGAGCATTATGCAGTCTTCTAATATTATAGAAACGTCTAGATGCTTTACTCTGTAGACGAAGCGCCCTATGTGGCTGAATAAGGTGAAGAAGAAAAAGAAAATGAAGGAAAAGTAAAACAGATAGTAAGGACATGATAAAATGAAAGGAAAAGAAGAACAGAGAGTAAGGACATGATAAAATAAAAGGAAAATAAATAAGATAGTAAGGACATGATAAAATAAAAGGAAAAGAAAATCAGAGAGTAAGGACATGATAAAATAAAAGGAAAAGAAAAACAGAGAGTAAGGACATGATAAAATAAAAGGAAAATAAATAAGATAGTAAGGACATGATAAAATAAAAGGAAAAGAAAATCAGAGAGTAAGGACATGATAAAATAAAAGGAAAAGAAAAACAGAGAGTAAGGACATGATAAAATAAAAGGGAAAAACGAAAAGAAGAAATAAATAAAAAAGGGAGCAAAAGGAGGAGTAGAAAAATGAGAAGGAACGAAAGCAAAAGATGAAAAAGATGAAGAACGAGCAGAAGAAAGTGAAGAACAAGGAGAAAATAAGGAAGAGTTCATTACAGTTCTACGTCCCAATCGGGCAACCTGATAGTGATCATAATATTGAACAAAAAGGAATTCATGTATGCAAAAACGAGAATTCTTAAATGTTTATGATCGCTTAAGGGTGCTTCTAGACAAATAATAGACAAAAAGCAAGCTGAAATGACGAGAATTATTCTAGAACACCTATAAAATTAGGCTCGGGTATTAGAACGCTAATTAGGTGATTCAGCTCCTTATAATCCAGACATGTTTTCTGGAAGATGTTGGAGATTTTAGGAATTCGTTCCCTAAAAGACAATACTTGGAGCTTGAGGGGATCTCAACATCGTCTGAATATTTTGCATTTTCAAAAAGTGCGAGTTCATCACCTTGCTTGTTACAGAGAATTTTGTTATCACGAGATTCGGAGTACTCCCAGGCTTGGGAAGTTGTAAAATAAATGAATGGTGAATACAACCTTTAGAATTATATTGATAAATATTGATGATTCTCATCATTGAGTTTTAACTTTCTTACCATCACCAAAAACATAGAAATCTCATGTAGTCGATAACCTAAGTTCCATCTGTACTGGGCAGCAGTCTATTCCAACAAGATGCGTGTAATTTTAATAAGAAATTTCAATAAAAAATATGTATGATTTTTATTGAGTGAATTACTACTCCACAAAAGAAGATTCTTCATAAAACAAAAATTCATACGAATAGAGCAGGAGAACATTAGAAGGTAGGCGGAGAGTTTACAAGAAGAAATAAGGAAGCGAAATATAATAGAAACTAGTAGTGTTGAAGAAATATATAAAACTATAGTGCAATCTATTCATATGGCGTCCAGCAGATTGGAGAAATTGCAGCAGAGCCGAAGAAGGATAAGCAACAGAATTTCACAAGAAACTGAGGATCTAATTTAAAGACGTGAATAGAATTGCCACAAAGACCGAAGAAGAGAAGAAGGAACATCGAAATCTTAGGAAGGAAGCAAGAAGAAGAATAAAGAGAGGTGAAGGAATATTATATGCTCCATAATTTCAACCTCAGGATCGACTAATAAAATAAACCAGAAGCTCAGTACAACTACAAGAAAATGGATTTCTTAGCTAAATACTGAAGATGGAATAGCAACTACAAGAATGCAAATATTATATCAGGTCACGGACTTCTATAAAGAATTGTACAAAAAAGGAAATGGTAATTAAATATGGATGGAGCTCACAAATTCAGAAAAAACAAGTCGAAGACAACTGTGGCATTATTGAATATGTAGTGGACTAGGAGTATATAGGGCAGATATTATCATTCACAAACCGAGCGGCCAAGGAAGGAAAACACAGAATCGGCATGGGTTGGAAAAAGTTCTGGGCGCTGAAGAGAATATTCAAAGGAAATTACTCCAATGTTTTAAAAGCCAAAGCTCTGACTATGCGTGTATATATCCTGCTGTATTATATGGATCACAAACTTGGTCACACACCGAGAATTAAGATAGGAGACTTGAGACTCCTCAAACAAAAATGTTGCGCAGTATCCTTGGGATTAAGTTGAGCCAAAGAATAAAAAACACTGATATACTAAGAAGAGTAAGGGTAAAATATCTGCAGAAGGAGGCTCAGTTAACAAAATGGAAGTGGGTAAGGCATGTTGCGAGGATGGCTGAGAACCGATGGGTGAAGATTATGACAAGACAAGACAAGGAAACGAGGACGTCCACCTATGAGATGGAGTGATGAACTCACGCAGAGAGTAGTCCATGCATGGGCTACTACGGCTAGAAATAGAGGACTGTGCAATACAATTATTATGAAATTTTGATCTGAACTTTTACATTATACTTGATAAGCATGTAAAATACTAAAACATTGTCATTGTCAACCTCTATATTTAGAGAGGCTTTTGTTAGTCATCGAATGCAAATGAAAGCTTTATTATTATTATTATTATTATGATTTTTATAAGAAATCACTGCTAAAATAATTATAGAAATCACTCTCACAATACTGCAAGTGCCAAAAAAAAAAACTGTTATTAAGCTGTTCCTTTTTGTACACTACATTATTTGGTCCCTTTTGTACAATATTTATCCTTAAATTCAGTTTTCAGTATTCATACAGAGTAAAATCATTCATAATCACATTGAATTTTGCAATGAAAACCTAATGACCTAACCTAGACCTAATGTTAGGTCTACTCTAACGGATAAGTAAATTTCCTCTGAAAATTCCCCACAATAGGCTCACAACGAATTTGATAATATTAAATATATTTTAATGCATAAATTAAAATTATTGTAATGATGTTACATAATGAAAAATAGGAATGATCTATGGACAAGACGATTATATAATTTATTAATATAAAAATGAACAATAGATTATGGATTTAGTTTTTAGGTCAATTTTTCTCAATAACGGAGTACAATCAGCATCGATTCTAGGTGGACTCGCCAATTCAACAGAACTAATTAAGCCCAGGATAATCTATTGATGAAAGACATGCGTTCTATCGAAATTAAATGTATCCATATACATGTTGCTTCCACTTGATTGTGTCTTGCGAATATTACAAAGAATCAAAACAAATTATTTATTTCAGTTGAAAACAAGATATGAAAAATCATACAAAATGCTCACTGTACTGGGGCTAATTGATGAAGCATTCAGCCCAATGATTGTACAATTTCAAATTTTTTGTTAGCAAAGATTACTGTAGAAGAAGATAATTTAATTTACCACTAATACTTTGCTTTTTAAATTTATAAAATTTTTGTACTTAAAGTATACCGAATTTATAGTGCTCATTATTTTGAACTTAAATAGTTGACAGATTAGAAAAATACTATAGCACAGAAATAATATTAATATTACAGTAACATTCTCCACACAGGGAGGCTACCATCAGAGTTCAAGGAGGCAAAGATAATAGCAATTGCAAAACCTGGAAAACCCAATGATGAAGCTGAGAGTTTTTGGCCAATTGCACTGCTAAGTGTGTGCCTGAAAGTGCTGGAGAGACTTCTCTACAACAGGATAAGTCCAACAATAATGGAGCACATTCCCATTGAACAAGCTGGATTTCGGCCAGGGCGCAGCTGCACAGATCAAGTTCTTGCTCTAACAACCCATATTGAAGCAGGATTTCAAAAAGGCCTTAAAACATCTATGGGTTTTGTTGATCTGACAGCAGCATATGATACAGTCTGGAGGGAGGGCCTGATTTTTAAACTTTTCCAGACTTTACCATGCCTCAGAGTGATTAGGCTGATTAACAACATGTTGAGAAGAAGAACTTTCCGGGTTCACATGGACAAAAGAATTAGTAAAAAGAGAATTGTTAGTAATGGACTGCCCCAGGGCTCTGTTCTCTCTCCACTTCTTTTCAGCCTATACACAGCGGATCTGCCCAGGATGAAGTCTAGGGTTTTTGCATATGCAGACGATATTGCCATAGCAACCCAAGGGAAAACCATGAAGGACACTGAGGTCACTCTCACAGAGGATTTCAAAGAGATTGCCAAATATTGCAAAAGATGGAGACTAAAGCCTAATTTGTGCAAAACAGAAGTTAGCTGTTTCCATTTGAGCAATAGAGAGGCCAGTAAGAAACTCATAGTCAAGTTTGAGAGTGTACCTCTCAATCATAACTTCAACCCAAAATATCTGGGAGTCACCCTGGATAGGACTCTATCATACAGGCAACACATTGAAAAGGCAGCTGCGAAAATAAGGACCAGGAACAACGTGATTCAAAAGCTGTGTGGTACAACATGGGGTGCTTCAGCCAGTACTCTTAGATGCTCAGCACTGGCACTGGTCTATTCTGCAGCAGAATACTGTGCTCCAGTGTGGTTGAATAGCACCCATGTGAAGAAGATAGATACCCAATTCAACTGCACATTGAGGATGATCTTGGGCACAATAAGGTCAACTCCCTTGTATTGGTTGCCAGTCCTTTGTAATATCCCCCCACCAAGACTTCGTAGATCCAGTGCTCTTTTAAGAGAATTCAATCGGATAACACATCACACACAGCTGCCCATACATGAGGATATACCGGCCCTCAGCATGGACAGACTAGTGTCAAGGCATCCATCATTGACAAGGGCACAAGAACTTAGAAATGAGGGATTCTCCACTGTTGAGTGTTGGAGGGATGATTGGACTGAGAATGCCCCCCTCAGTGTGTGCATGGGTTATCCAGTGGGTGAGAGCGTGGCTGGATTTAATCTGGGTAGGCAGGAGTGGTCTACATTGAATAGAATCCGAACAGGCCACGGGCGAAGTGCTGCAGCACTGTATGACTGGGGCTTCATAGAACAGCCAAATTGTGACTGTGGAGAGTCCCGACAGACCATGACACATATAGTGAGGCACTGCGAGAGAACAGCATATCCGGGAGATGTTAAGGATTTTATTGAACTGACTGAGGAAGCCAAGGCATATATATCAAACTTGGATATCTGCCTCTAGATAATGACAGGAATAACTAGATTAATGACTAGAGACTAATTGTCTTGCAGAAATGTAAGTTATGTAGCTATACTAACAGCCATACGCTAAATAAATAAATAAATATTTATAATTATAGTATTATAGTAGTTTATGCAACTAGTTTACTCTACTTTTAAGCCAGAAGTGAGATGCTCACTAAGCGAGTGAAACAAGTTGGTTATAGGCATAATGAAATCATTGCATGCAATATTATTTTATCTACGATTACCAATATATTACATTTGATTTAACTCACAAATCGATTATTTAACTTACACAGACTAACATAATATAGAATGTGTGTTTGTTGTTGATCAGTTCTACATTGAAATTCAAATTGATTTGAAAATGTTTTAATCAGCTGATGTGATTATTATATAATATTCATTTCCACACTGTATTGAAGAAATCCTGAGCTCTGATTGGTCTAGAGCCAATGTCGAAGAATCAAAGGAGTGTTAAAATATCTTTATTATGAAACGGTTTCGATCAGACGTGAATAACGTCAGCTGCTTCGATATCACTTTATCAGTTTCTAACCTCTGATATAAACTAGAGAACTTAGTCGTAGATAAAAGAATGAAATATATATTTGTTATTTGAATAATACAGCCAGCCCTAAATCCTTATCTATATTTCCTATATACGTATATATATATATATATTTACTATATATCCTATATATATTTCCTTATCTATATATATATATATATATATATATATATATATATCCTATATTTCCATGAATCAGAAAAAAAGAGAAAATAATCAGGTAATGGGAATAACGCCAACAATTATAGTGACAAAGTATTTGAGCACCAAAGTCACTCATAAAATATTGCCACTTGCTCGTCAATTGGATTGGAGAGATTCTATTTCAATGCTCGCTTGTGGAGAGACGAACACCTGCGTATATAGGTGGCTAAATAAATCATGACGATTTCAATTTGATCGTGCTATCAGTCATTCGTTCACCGAGCTCAACCAATCAGGAGCTGGAGCAGACATAAAATATAAGCGTGAAGAATCCTTTGTCACTCTAATTGCCCATTTGATCGCCAACAGATGTGTAGCAATACTATGTTATCGGGATTCTGATCACATTAGATCTGAATTTATCGAATGTATTCTGTGGGAATTGAATAGCGAATTATTCTGGAAAATCATTACATTACATCAGTATTCAACGTTGATTGTTACACAACCATTGTTCCTATTTAAAGATCATGACATGATTTCTGGGTTAAATCAACCACTTATTATTGAATTATTTATGATTAAGAATACTTTTTTCATAATTCTTTGGTTAGATCAATCACTTATGCGAAGTTCAAAATTAAGTTTTTTAATACAATTTGAAGAATTTATAGTTTGGGTTAACCACCAAGCGCCATCCAAGAGGTCGAATCCAAGAGAGGATAAGATTTGAGGATTTATACCCCAAAATTCTCAGCTATCACTCGAAAAATCCTTCATTTGTGTCTTGTGTGGGGATGAGGACCTTGTTGAAGGCGATATCCCTCTTCGAAAAATGTTCTCACTTGATAAATCACTGGATCTACCACAATCCTCTTGACAAGAATTATTCTAGATTCGCCCCTGCCCCTTATTATAAGGGGCAATCTCTAATATTTGTGCATTCATCAACTATTTCCATTTTTTTTTCATGAATATTGATTTATTATTCATCTATTTGTCCATAAATCTACATTCATGTGTACCACTTCATTGAAAAGGAACTAGGCCTTTTCAGGTCAAAACTGTTCCTTTCATCAAAGCTCATTGTGAATATTTCAAGAGCTTTTACTGCATGTGGATGCTTTGGAGATAAAGTTTAATAAAAAAATGCTACAATCATTTAATATTTTTTACAATCTCTATTCTTAATCTAAGGAAATTTATTATCAAAATTCCAAACTAACATAGTCATTATAATAAATAATAGTACAATATTGAGAAGTTATGATTTTAAGCTATTAATTGACTAGACAAGAGATTTACTGCCAAATCCAAACAATAAAAAATAATAGTTCTCAATTGAAATATTGTTATACTGTATTTTAAAAGCTAAAACACTATGTTCTTTTCTGGTATGGACGAGTTTAATATACATTTGATTTGATACATTTACTTTCGATACATGGACTACTTTTGATTCACTACCTTGATATTGTTACAGGTTCTATGTCTAAAATAACGCTGGCAACACCTAAATTAATCACTTGCAATTTATTAACACAAATAATCTACACCAGTCAGCACAACTATGTAAATTATACGTATTATTTATCTTCAGCCAAGGTCCATAGGTGGTATATAATACATATTGCATTTGTATAATATACGTAAATAATACGCCCAAATGTCCCACTTTTGATTGTATAATATATGTATATCAAGGTCAATCTATACATTCATTTGCGTAAATAATATGTCAACAGTATACGTAAACAATATGTACACCATAGACATATAAGATACATATCAAAAACATCCATAGTGCAACAAATTTACATATAGTATAATTATGTAAACTTGATGTCAGTATATATCCTTTTCAAAATAAATTCAATGTAAATCATAGAGCTTGTCATACAAATGGATATTAAATGAACAGCCAGCAAAATAGATGAAATAGATTGAGTTTTATTAAAAATAAACAATTTTTGTTGAGCTTAGGTATGGTACATAAAACTTTAGATTTTTTTTGTCTTATTCCAAATTGTGGTTCCTGCCTGCCTAAACCATTCCCGCAGGCGATTTTCAAAAATCTTGTTGTGAATATAGTGCAATGTGTTGTACTAATAACCCCTGAAACAATAAGTTTTCTATATTAATGACAAATATATCTTAACTGAATACTTTATTACTTTGAAAAAAAAAATTAAAAAAAATGCTGTAGTGGCAGGTGAGTCACAAGAAGTTTCTAAACTTCACTAGCAAACCTGTCAACATTTTACAAAACTCTTTTTTTTTCTTTTTTCTTTTTCTGAGGATGAAGCCCACATAGGTCTGAGACCTGTGCGTGGGTAATGAGTTGGATGATGGTGATTTATGAGTTGGACCTACAGTTTTAGGTGGGTTCCGAACCACCGGGAAGTGATTTTCAGCAGAGAACAGTGTCTTTTTTGTTGGCAAAACTCAACATCTATATTAACAAAAAAGTTGTAATTCTGATGTTTGTCTTGAACATTTTTCAAGAAAATGTTTGTGTTTCTTGAATAAAAGCTGTGATAAGGAATATTTCCTGCATTGTTGAATTAATATGTAAAATACACAACAGTAAATATATTTATAAGCTGACACCCAGCAGGGATAGTAACACCAATGGCATCATAAGATTTTTGGGAAAAATAAAAAAAAATCATCTTTTTGCAAATAAAACACAAATTTAATTACCCGCACTTTTTTTCATACAGTACTGTATTCCAATTTAAATAGATCAAGTTCTGTAGTATTATTATTGTTTTTATTATTATTACTGTAGAACCCTCAAATATGACCTTGGGAAAACAAACTGCTCAAAATAAAGTGACCATGTCTGACAGTGCATCGCACTTCCATCGTCACGACCGGCACTGCATGGTGTCTTGCTCATCCCCAATTATTGAAAGTGTTCAAGGGCGGTCACTGGAGTGGTGATCGAGGGAGTTTTGATTAAATCTAAATTTATGACCAATAAGATGCAGCCAATTTGCCAGTTTTTGATTGATAAGATGCAATTGAATCACCAATTTCACCTGATAAAACACTTTCCAGCCATTTTTTTGTTTATTAAATGTGACAATTAATTGCCAAAAATGCGGCCCAATTGCCATTGTAAAATTAATAAATTTGTATGATTAATTCAAGTTCAATTTCTATTTTTGGCATATGTGGCTTGGCTCAAACAACCTTTTTGGCTAATAAACACACATTGCAGTTGTCAAATCTGGACTATAAAATGTGGTGATTCATTGTTTTTGGCCATAAAATTATGTTAAACTGCCATTTTGCTTATTTTAGTCAATAAAACAACTTCTGGTTGGTGCATTTACCCTCCACAATGCAGTCCAGCTGTCCTTTTGTGTCAATAATTTTTGGCAGACAGTATGCATGCAGCTTGGCTGTTATAATTAAATTAAATTGAATAATTAAATTATTTTTCATAATAAGGCTTAAAAGGCTATTTAGGAAACTCGCTTTAACATACGTCTAAGGCCCATATTTCACAAATAAAAATTTTTATAAAAGACGTTGACCATCTTTTATAAAAGATTTGAAGGCTGATTCTTTTATAAAACATTTCGGACTAGTATTACACTGTCAAGAGATCTATGTCAAAGAAGGTTACCTATCTCTACATTTTCAATTGTTAGCAATAGGTTATCAACTTTGCATTTCAATTGTTGTAATAGCAAAACGTTTATGGAATCTGCAATATTTTTACTGCATAAACTTCCTGTCTTTTGATTCTATTTTTGTATTCAGGGTGTTTTGGATTGTGGAGATTTTCATACTCTGAAATTAAAAGTTCCGTTGCTTTCACACATCAAGTGTACATTGCGTTTGCAGACATTTCTTCAAAGTTAAAGATAACCTTGAATTCAGTACCTCAGTTTTTATAAAAGATAATGCCAACCTATTATCTTTCATAAAAGAAATATTTTATAAAAGATGGCCTATTAGACTATCAAAGATGTTTGTCAAATAATTATATTTTATAAAACATTTTATGGTGTAATATGGCCCTAAGAACGTCTTACATTACACTGGTTTTGACAGGAAGTAAAATTCAGTTTAGGGTTTAAATTTTTTTTTAAATTTATTCTGGAAAATAATCTGCAATTTGATAGTAGAATATACTTACTTTCTAAAAACAGAATGATTGAGAGCTTGTTCAAGGCTCTCTTGCCTTTCTGCCCCTCCCAGCTTCACTTCATTTACTGCAACTTCATTGGTGAGCAGTCTCACCAGGCTTCTTGTTACAGAATTCCCTCCAATTTTTGTGAAGACCTCAACCTGGAAAACAAAAATATATTGTAAAAATAAAAATTACACATAAATTACAGCAGTGCAAGTTAAGCTGGTTTATTTTGAGAGGTTGGCAGTTCTTTAAAGTAATAAAAATGCATTTAGGCATTAAGCCCCACTAAATTGTCTAAAATGGAAGACAGTCTCACAGACTATCTTTTGTTTTATATAATTTTCAGTGTTGTATCAAGTTTTTTATTCCAGAGGGGCTGTATTTTAGGGAAGTAAAACCTTAGGAGTTGTTCTAGTCAGCACTACATTTTTAGTATTTTTTTTACATATTTTTTATTTGTTTACATATTATTTTAGTACACTCACATATTCTAGTGTATGTGTGTTAGATATAAAAAAGAATTATACTGCAGAGTTATATGTAGGGAGATAAGATATACACTGTCACAATACCAGGAACCCATCTCAATTAGATATGTGATACAATAGACTAAGTAAAGGTAAAAACAGTTCCGGAATTATTAGTTCAAAAATATTTAATAATGTACACAATTTAGTCGTTCAAGTTGAGATCCTATAATTGGTTAACCCTGAACTCTTCCTATACCTTGAGTGAATACTTTGCCTTGAAGTCAGTACACTTTTGATGGACACTCAATACCAAATAGGTAGGCCCACTATCTCGAAGAAACTTTATTTTAACTAAACAACACCTACACCAAGGCCTAATACACCTAATACATAAAGTTTAGACCTACTTAATGGAACTTTATTTATAATTGCACAAGAACACCTTTTATACACCAACACTGTACCCACCCACTTCAAAGTAATAAGTCATAGTTAATAGTTATATGAACTCTCTGATTTAGGTACCTCCTTAAACCTTGGCCTAATAAGCCCCCATTGGTTTCTATTACTAAGAAGATGGACATTGGAATTTGCAGGCCTAATATTGGCTAGTTTGTAATATTTTCATTTGATTTTAGGATGTCAGCATAACTATACCCCTTACATCGTTTATATAAGGTACATAATGTTAACATAACAGTAAATATAGGCTATAAAATGAACTATAACTTATAACTTAGGCTACTTTTACAATGCTCTGCAGAGTAAGGTTTTGGTTAGTTATCATAATGTAAAGACATTGAAATTCAAAACAAATGATTTTACAATATTATAAATTATACTCACCTAACCTATCTCCACCCAATCAGATAAGTTAAGTGTGGTACAAGTACAAAACTCCACCCACAGCAGAGACTGAAAACAGATTTTATTGGAAACTGTCAGTTGGGATAAGTTACCTAGAAGTTATTATTATTACCTATTATTATTATTATTATTACCTAGAAGTTTATATGTTGATCAACCAATAGGCCCTATCTAACATCAATAAGTTTATTCAACCCTACTATTCATATGAAGCTTGATTTTTGTATTTGGGGCTAAGCAATAACATACAGAAACCTAACCTAAAAGACTTTTTTTATAAGTTTCTCAGATTCTTGGATCCAAACCAATAGTTACATAAAATTCAGTTTCTTTTTATACATTATGAATAAATACAAAACAATACGTTTTTCACACTTACCTTGAATGAAGAATTAATTGTTCTTAATAGGTAAGTTTGAACTCTGAAGAACAGAACAAACTAATTTCTCACTTCACACTGCCAGAACAACAGTTCTTAAAACTTGAACCCAAAAATACACTACTAATGAACTAAAACTATAAATATATTGAAAAGATAATTAATATTATGCATTTAATGAAATTGATATACAATAATTAAATGATTTATTACAACTAAAAGCGATTACAAGATCGAACAGAGTAGAAGCGTGTGTGAGTGTGTACTGTGTGTCTCTGTGTCGACTATGAGATCAAAGTCAAAGTGGAATCGTGGAATGGTGAAAGTTTGGAACGACAGACTCTAAATAAAAATGGACGACGCCTTTATTCTGCACCAGCCAACTCACTAGAAAAATTTCTTTGGGGCTGGGGAAGTTTAACCTGACTCTATTCTCAATCCCGGCTTTGTATAAATTGTGAAAACAACTGAGATAAATAATAAGTTCCTAGATTTCTTGTTCCATGATGAACTGCGTTGTTAATATTAACTTTTCAAGTGAATTAAATGACTTGCAGTCAAATTTTATTTAAAATAAGTAGTATTTCACTTACTTGGTAGGCCGAACGTTTTCGAGTTGTTGAAACCCATCTTCAAGGCCTTGAAGATGGGTTTCAACAACTTGAAAACGTTCGGCCTACAAAGAAAGTGAAATACTACTTATTTTAAATAAAATTTGACTGCAAGTCATTTAATTCACTTGAAAAGTTAAATATTAAGTATTGCCATGTAAATATTTAGTCAATCTTGAATATAAATAATATATATAGTATATGTATAGCCTATCTTAATACATACCATATACATAACATTGACTCATTCTGACTTATACCAGAATTTGTAATAAAAGCATAAAAGATTATAAATGCATTCTCCAAGCAAAAAGGCTATCGCTTTTCACTTGTTTTAGTTTTCTCAAAATACTACATTAATTTCATGAATGTCAACCATGATTCGTCAAATTTATGTATACAATACGTTCCCAGATTCACATGACCTAAAATTGACCTATTGACCTAAACTATATGTATACTATACGGTTTGTGCTGACTGAGTTGTACAACTCACACTGCTCAGTAATTTCTAACAGAAAAATAAGCAATTAAAAACAGATAAAACGATATTGTTCAACTGATAATGAGTTTTCAATATTACCATACAAAAATCAATCACTAAGGCCCATATTTATGAACGTGATTTATCAAAGATCAACTTAAGTCAGATCGGTTAAGTCAGACTTAGCGGCAATAAGGCTTACTTACACTAACAGGTTCAAGCCAGCAAGCAACTGGTACCCTAAAAGCCAACCCAGCTCCCACAACAAAGATCTGACTCCTGATGAATAATTTAACATTGATAATTTACATTAAACAACTCTAATTTACACTAATATGAAAATTTACACTACATAAATGTTGCAGGGACAACTGAGTCGACTTATAACCTCACTTTTCAGCTAGTAAACTCACCTAGTATAAGTAGTAAAGCTTAGAATAAAGTTCGTATTCATTAACCTTTCTTAAACATCTTCTTAACTTAAAAGCCAAGACGTGCTTATAATTGGAGTCTCAAATCCGTTCTTAGCCAAGCTAGGTACAGAGCTGTCTTGAAGCCATTCATAGATTTTTGTGTTGCATCATATTTTGATTTCATTTTTTAGTCTAGCATCAGCTCATAATAATAAAATAAAATCATCATATTCAATTTTTGCACCATTGCAATGTAATTCACTGTATATTTGACTTTTTGAAATTATTTCTACTTTATAGTTCTAACCTTACATTTTTTTGGCACTAGGATAGGATTCTCTTTCTAAAAAAGAATGGATGAAGTTCGTTGGTCTGCTGGCAGGTAGCGTGTACTACACTGCCTTGAATGATATCATTTTTCGAATTTGAAAAACAGAAAATTATAACTCAAAATATTTTAGTGTGGTAATAATTATGTAACAGTAACTGTAAATTTACATGTAGTGCAGTATCTTTATCTTTTCATGCATGTTATTTTATGTTTATTAGTGCCTGATAATATGACACAATTTTAGGTTAGCTTGTGACCACATTCAATGTAATAGAGCCTTTACAACTCAGTCTTAGATAACTCGTGCTTAGATCAACGTAAGTCACGTTCATAAATACGGGCCTTAATGTCAAAAGGCCGATCTAATATTAAATAATAACTGTACTATAAACTGTCCAATAATATTCAAAAAGAAACGTCGAGGAAGTACAATTAACTTATGTAGCACAAGTCCATAATACAGTTACAGGTAAAATAATTATCACTATAGAACTGTCAAAAGAATTATCACTACGGACAACGAAAGTTTGTTACATGGTTTGTAAAAGCGCCAACGGGATTGCTCTGTCCATATTAACGGGAACTTTCACAACTGCTACTTATCAACGTAGAACAACAACTGAACTACTTGTTTATCATGACGAATTTCAAACAAGACTAAACCGATTTACAAAAGTCTCCCTCTATTTATATAATTTCCCATAATTGAGATATCTCTCGATTTTTCTATCAACTTCTAAATAAATAAATAAGGAAACTCGCACTTTCCACAATATTCGATAAGATTCCATTAATGTCTAATCAAACAACTAGAACATTCTGCAAAGGTCCAAGTAAACACCATAAAAGTGTCAAAAGCAGAGTAATTAATTGCTTAGAAGTAAACATTTACATAGCAGATAACACCGAGATCCACTGTTTCTTCTTTCTGTTTTCAATTCTCACTACAATATTTAAAACGTACTATCACAAAAGAAAATGAGAATGAAGAAGAGTTTTGATGTTGTTGATTCTTCAAACTCATTCGATATGTTAAGAGATATTTCTTGAGGTGTTTCTCATAGTTTGTTGTTTTTCTTAGCAACGAGATAGTATCTTTTGGCTTGAAAGTTTCAATCAAAATTTGATAATAGACTATTATTTACTGTTCTCAGTGTTTCGTTTTGAGTCTTCCTTCAAATTGGTTACCTTCAAGTGAAAAGAAACTATTTTATTATTTTTCGAATGGAGTATTTTGGTAAATCTAAATTTTATACGTTAAATTGACCTCAATGTTTTGGACAATATAACATTATTCAAAATTTGTGACAAGAGCGGTTTTGGACTTCAGTCTGTTGCGCCTTCACATTCATGCTGTTGATTCTTTAAACTCATTCGATGTGTTCGGAGATTAAGCTTGATGTGTTTCTCTATAATACTGTTTTACTGCAACTTTACTAGAAGTGGGAATCGTTCGAGTACAAGCTTACTCATTCAATATTTTACATGAATGTTTTACTCAGTGAACGAAATCATACATGTGGAGTTCAGGACAGAAAACATGAAAAAGCAGAAGAGAAGGGTGCGAGAGGATGGAAAAACCTTTGAGTTTGCAGAGCAGAATCCCACCTAGATTTGGATTAGGCTGAGTTTGCATTGCTCTGTTCAAATATCAGGCTACTACTTCCTTTGCGTCTGCCTCTCGAAAATCGACTCAAAGCTCTCTAGCCCAGCGCTCGCAAAGCAAAAGATAGCCTGTCACTGCCACATAGGCTACATACTACCAAGGCTGTTCTCCTGCACCGCTTTTCCTGTCGCGCGACAATAAACGCTGGATTTAATTACTATTGAGTCAAACGTGTGGTTTTATACACATCTCGCGTTTCAGACGCGGCTTTTGACCGGTTTTATGCACCGTGTTTCCTGGCGCACAACGATAAACGCCGCGATTTAATTACCAAAATGTGTCGTTTCATGCATCTCGCGCGTTTCAGACGCGGTTTTTGTCGTTATGTGATATATGATCAAGGCTGACTCAACCAAATGAATAGTTATTTATGTATTAAGAGCGTGAAGCGCGACTTTATCGCTCGAGTCAAAACATTTACTGGCGACGCATAGCGGTGCTCAGTAATTTTGCGAGAACGATAAAGAAGCTTCACGCGCGAATTGCATACAATATTTTCCTAAAACTGCAGTTCTGGATTCCAACACAATAAAAGCTTGTAGTTTGTAACATCACAGACCATGCGCGGATTTGGTTTGTGTTCGCCATTGTTGAGGTTATGTGAATTTCACGGATTCCGCGATCAACCAATGAGAAGACATCAAAATCAAAACAGAAGCGTAAAGAAAACAGTTGGCGAGCGTAAAGTACTTTACCGTTTGCGGAGCAGTAAAGGGATATTTTACAATTAGTTTTCAGTACGTAAAGAACTACTTTACGAGCAGTTGTAGAAAAATAAATATTTGATTGCAGAAACATATCTATTACAATCATAGGTCAAAAGGAAACGCGGTGCATAAAACCGGCCTAAGTATTAGTGGGTATCATTAGTGTCATTCCAACTTCAATTGATTATTATGCTGGACGTCTTTCAGCAAATTATAGAGAATTTGGGGTAATTGCTATAGTAAAAGGTAAAGTAAACTATAGTTTCAACTGCCATATCATTATCAATCTCAGTAAACTAAAATACGAGTCTTGTACAAACACCATTGGTTGATATAGGCTGGAAGCCTCTCACAGGTTGAACTCTACAGTGGAGGGCTGCCATTGGTCGACACTAGACACGCCCTCTAGTAACAAGAATGACCTACCAATGCAAAGCAAGTATTATAGCCATGTCTGTCATTGGTGACACTAGACACACCCTCTAATAACAAGAATGACCTACCAATATTAAGCAAGTGGGATAACCATGAAGTAAACAATTCATTTTGTATGAGAGTCATCTGGTCACTTATTCACAACATGGTTATCATACTTGCTTCGTATTGGTAGATCATTCTTGTTACTAGAGGGCGTGTCTAGTGTCGACCAATGGCAGCCCTCCACTGTAGAGTTTGACCTATGAAAGGCTTCCAGCCTATCAACCAACAGTGATTGTCCAAGACTCAGCTACTCTGTATTTTAGGATGTATAATTATATTAGTTTGGTGTTCTGCATAAATCATACACAAACAAGGACAAACTAGTGAGTTTCCCCTAGTAAAATAACTTCAATTTTTATTTTAGGCTAGGAATAAACTGAGCCTAAGTCCAAGTACTAGAAACAGTTATAGATTACATTTTTAAAAAAACCTTTGTTTTTTAGTCTAAGTTTTTTGAGATTGATAATGATTCAACAGTCGAAACTATAGTCTCTCATGTTTTAACAATTAAAGTGGTTTGGACAACATCAGTCTTATTCATTACTAGCATTTTAGCCAGTCTTGCCTGGGAGTCCAATCTGGAGTAGCACTGATGATGTGAATTTTTAGCATATTTTTTATAAGGAAGCTAAGTACTTTCTTAGCAACTTTGCATCTCTAACCCCATGCATACTTTTGTGTTTAGTTCTTTAGAATAATGTATTACAGTAAAAGCTCAAACTCACAATAAGTAAGCTCGCATAGAGCTGGGTAATTAGATGCTGTAATATTGACACAGAGCTAATCTGTTGCTTTGGATCAAGACATATAGGTGTATCGTCTATATATTATTATCATCATAGTGACGTATCATGTTATCAGCTATTCTGTGAGCTTCCTGCATCTTAACACACTTTTAAGCAGCTATAGTGCCCATAAGCAAAATTTAAACATTAATTGAAATTGTAAATCAGAATTTGAAAATTCTGAAAAGAAAATTAAAAATCGAGCTTCGAGGTGCACTGAATAGAGTTTACAGGAAGCTATGTGCCAAATTTAGTGTTCCAAATCAGTGCCGTTTTTGTGAAATCCGCAAGACACACACACACACACAAACACACCACATCGCAACCCTACTCCCTCTTATTATGGATAACTTAACTACCGCAATATTATCATTCATTATGTACAATATCACCAACACCAAGAATATCATTATTATGTTATTCGTTGAACTAAGGACTTACTGAGTGCCATTTTCTACTTCGATTGCATAATATTCATCTAGTCTCGGCAATGGAGGTTGATGGAGTAGGTTAGAGGGCCTTTGAAAGCAGAAATTGTTTTGAGTAGTATTGGGTGTGGTGACACACTCTACAAAGGTAGAAGGAGGGGGTCGGTTGGTGCTGGTGGGGGGGGGGGTGATTGAAGGTATTGGGGGGTTGGTGAGGGTCGTAGCAGAGGAGAGTGAAGGCGTGTTGTACGATGGAAAGTGGCAACTTATTTAGCAAGTAGGGCTTTACCCCCACCACCCACTTCTTGTACCCCTCAATTTGTGTGTACGTACTCTTATCGTTCGTCTTTCGGCGTCATCCGTCTACCCCCTTCCCCCTCCCCAAACATCCGCCCCCCCCCCCCCCCCATCACTAGCTCAAAGCGAGACCGAAGAGATCACGGCTGACAAGAAGCTGGCGCAAAAGAGACAGACTGCGTGAAATTAGCCAGAACTTTATAATTGGGTTCAAACTTTGGTAATAAACCTAACATTAACAAAATTGAACATTTTCTCCATGCTACCGACCCTCGGCTGCTTCGGCTCTACAAACGGATTTGTCCCATCAGGAGGAAGGAATCAGAGTCAGTAGATGGCAGAAGGCATAAGGCATAAGAAGCGAGCGTTAACCAACTCCCAACTAATAATCATAATTATTCTCTTCATCTCAACTTAGAACAAGAACAAGAACATATGCCTTGATCGCTGTTGGGCCAAACAAGCCTCCCAATACAAAACATACATGCAACCACACACCGTGTTAGTAGATGTGTGAAATTGGATACATCAATTTGTAGGTCTTCCATAGAGTTTCTCGATAATTACTTGGTCTGGAATAATGTTTCTTATTGTTTACAACAAGAAGCTCCATCCAATTTCCAGTCTACCCAATACTAGTTGTTTATCAAAGGCTATCATGATATGCTTACATTACAAAATTGGACCAAGCTATTTGACCAGCAATTTATATTAATTAATGAGAATCTATTGCATGGCGCTGATTTGACTTCATGGTAAGTAGGACATAAGTTGTGTTCTGAAAGTGAGGAGCATAATTTACAAAATGGAGCAGAGTTGAACTTAAGAGCACAATCATTAATGTAGTTTATTATTGTCTAGTATTATAATATTATCTAGTTATCTAGTATATGATTATCTTTTGGGCTGTGATACAATAAGTAAACATAATTAAACGGTTGGAAGATTTCAAACTATTTGAAAATTGAAAGAGTCAAAACTGTGACTGATAACAACCGACAAACATTTTCCGTGGGCCGTAATAAAGTTATTTCTAAAAGAAAGTTGAAATAAGATAATAATTTATTTTAAAAAACCAACGTACGCTAATCACGGCTTTATTGTGTTTTATGACCACAGTCTTTCATCATCCTATCATCTAATGGCCCAGTCATTGTTTACATTTTTATTGAAATTTTTATGTAATGTGACCTGATTTTTGTAACGAGTGTTTGCTGCCAAATTATTTTGTGCTGCGCATTTTATACTGAAAAAGTTATTATATTCCAGAACAAATATTGTAAGATGAAAATCGCTCATTAACGTCCCTCATACATGAAATAATACATTACATATTTTTTTACCCAAAGGTAATTCTTGACAGACCCCTGACATAGGATGGTCACATCAAAATTTTGGATTTGAACACCTTCGTGATCAATCCTAGATCATGATCCTGTGAGACGGATGTTTTCAAATATTAGTACATTTTCTGCCAGCTTTAGCATGATAATGAAAATTGAAATTTGTATTAATTTTTATTTTACTTGCCGAAAGTATTACCACAAGAAATCAAGCATTCACATATGGCAAAATAAGCACATTTCACAGATATTACAAAATTAAATCAAAGAATTATATAATGAGATTAACAAAAACCTTATTAAATTTTTGTTATAGAAATAACAGAGTGAAAAATCCATCTTTATCAACTCGAGTTGCATGCATCAAACACATTTGGCACTCCCAGCAAAAGTAAAACTTGTGTGCCAGCAGTGAGTTGCAGAATCAAATTCATTTTTTTAATAGAAAAATTGAGTTAAGCATGATTAAAACTTTCTTTCTAGTGGTAAAGGTGATATTGTGGAAGAAATCCATAATGAATAATAATACTTGAATGAATAATAATTCTGGCCTACTCTTCAATAACAGAACTTTCTTGTTTTTCTCGGTTGTCTGTGACTCCATTTCACTTAGCTTCATTTTTTATTTTATTTCAATTTTTTAAATCGTTCAATTCCAGCCTACTTGTGTATTGTTCTTGTTTGTTACTTTTTGGTTCTGAATTTTGACACTGATTCCTTAGTGCTCCTTCCACCAATGGGCGTTACTTGTTAGGGCCTTCAGCCAATCACAGATCTTCACTGAAGGTCAGACTATGAGAGGCACTTTCACCCTCAGCCAATAGTATAGTTTTGTGTTTAGTATATTTTAAGCTACACTGTACTTAGAGATTGAGTGTTTGAGATTGATAATGGTGTAACAACCGAGACTAGTTTCTCACAGTTTTCAATAAATGTGGTTGTGACAACTTCAAGTCTTATAATTCATTATGATTAAAACTGTTGGAATGAAATTGAATGATCATTTTAGGGGTGCATAAGATTAATGAAGCAATGAAGATTAATTGAGCAATGTTAACCCACCTACTACCACTAAAATACAATCATTAAGATTTCTCCTTCAAAATCTATCTGATTTTTAACATTCTTTACTTTGAATTAAACTATAATAAATAAAATTCAAGGTGAAATAGCTCTGGAATAACATTCTTCCTGTGCCATAATGTGGCATACTATGCAACC
Source organism: Conomelus anceps (assembly GCA_948455865.1). Taxonomy (NCBI): domain Eukaryota; kingdom Metazoa; phylum Arthropoda; class Insecta; order Hemiptera; family Delphacidae; genus Conomelus; species Conomelus anceps. The sequence continues at coordinate 125,681,915 of OX418216.1, forward strand.
CCTTAATTTGAGAAGCCCGTAACGCTCTTGCCGTTGGTTCTACAAAAAAATCATTGGATCAGTTTTGTAGAAAAGTCTGTAAGCTTTAACTTTGAGTGGAACAAAAAATCAATTTGAGTTATCGCTACTGATTTGTAAGCAAAAAAATTGAAAATTTTATCTTTTCGTCCCCCCTCACTAATCGAGATCCCCCTTGGGATCTAACCCAATGTTAGAGGAAGCGATTGCCGAAAAAAACATTTCACTATCATTGTTTCTCTGGATTTGTCCAATTTGACTCGGCTACAAGCTGGCTTAATTAACATAACTATAACAGCTGTCATAAATTGAAGTAAATAATTAGCCTACAGACTATCTTTAATATCTGAGTTGTGATTCCCCCTAACCATAGGTAACCATATTAGTAGAGCGAGTGGGTTAAACTACACTATCATAATCATCTTAGTTCCATAATCTCTTAGGCCCGTATTTATGAACGTGACTTATCAAAGATCGACTTGGATAAGTCAGACTAAGCGGCAATAAGTCGTACTTACACTTACAGGTTCATGACATGGAAGCCAGCGACAAGTTCATGACATGGGAAATAGTATGGTAGTATCATCGGCAAACAAGATACATTTCTTATTTTTTTGTAGTTCATCCGGGAAATCGTTAATGTAAACAAGGAAGAGAAGTGGTCCCAGGATTGATCCTTGCGGTACTCCCCTTGTGACTGATCGGAGTGATGACCTAAAAGTAGTTATTGTGCTCTGTCCATGGAAGTCTAATTCAACATATTGTTTTCTATTTGAGAGATAGTCCTCTATCCACATTAGTGCCCTACCTTGAATTTTCATTTTTTTCAGCTTTGTCTTCAGTATATTCCAGTCAAGGGTATCAAATGCCTTCTGGAGATCAATAAACAGTCCAGATGCTGACTTTTCTCCTCCCATATTTTGCATATTTCATTGCAAAGTTCAGAAATTGCTGTGGTTGTACTGTGATTCTTCCGAAATCCATGCTGGCTTACTGACAGCAACTTATTTGTTTCAAGATGATTTATTAATTGATTGTATGCTGCCCTTTCTATGATCTTTGATATGATGTGCTATAGGCCTGTAGTTTTTTGTGTCAGTTTTATCACCTGCTTTATATTTTGGGTAGATTTTAGCTATCTTTAGACTTTGTGGAAAGACTGCTTGTTCCAATGATGCATTGACTATATGCAGGAGTGGTTTTCTAATTTCTTCTTCACAGTATTTAAAGATTTTCCCAGTAATTTCGTCATGACCTGCAGAATTGTTTGATTTTAATTTGCTCAAAAGCTGGCATAGTTCCTTGTCTGTAATGGCAACAAAATGGTTGAATGTTGGAGCATTATTTGTCTCTTCCAGATTTTCGGGGAAATTTTCATGGCTACTTAATTCCATAATTGTCTGAGTGAAGCCTGCGTTTAAGACATTGCTAACATGGTAAGGATCGGTAATTTTTTCATTTTGTATTTTTATGTATAGGTTCTCTTTTTTACCATTTTTGTATTTGTTTCTCTCTTTATTGATTGTTCTCCATAAGACTTTAGTTTTGTTATCTGCCTGTTGAATCTTCGCTGCTAACTGCATTTGTCTTTTATTTTTAACATCCAGGTCATAGGCTTTTTTCATTTCTAAGTATTGTTCTTTGTCTGTCATTTGGTTTGTAAGCATATATTTATCATAGGCTTGTTGTAAAGCATTATTTAGTGTTATGGTATCCTTATCCCAGAAAATATAATTTTTTGTTATTCTAATCTTTTTAGATTCTCTTGGCATTGTTTCTTCTATGCTTAAGCGCATGATCCTTTGAAAGTTATTATACTTGTCTTCTGCTGAGTGTGATATGATTACCGTTTTCCAATCAGCATGACTTAACTTTAGTTTTAGACTATTTAGATTATTTTTCGAGAAGTTACTGGCATATTTATAAGTAGCCATTTGATGTTCAACTTTGTAATTTATATCACATAGTATAGAGTGATGATCTGAAATTACGTTTGGGTATGCCGTTGTCTTCACGTTTTCAATAGGTATATTGGGGTAGCACCCATCTATACTTGTGGCTGTTGTCTGAGTTCTCCTGGTAATAGGTATATCATAAATATAGCAGTCATGCTGTTTTAGCAGGTTATTTAAATCTTTATAACTTTGTTTATTGGTCTTTAATATGTCTATATTTGTGTCTCCTAGTAGAACTATGTGGTAGTGCTTTCCTGAATATTGTTGCAGTACACCTCCTAGCCTTGTCAAATATTCTGCTTCTGTTTTAGGATCGGGTGATCTATAGGAGCCTATAATTACTAGGTTTAGTTTTTTAAGTTGAACTTCAGCTGCTATTGTTTCAAAACTTTTCTCTAACGGTTTCTGAGTTTCATTAAATGTGATCTCTTTTATTATTTAAGTTAAGCTGTCTTTTTTATATAATGCTATGCCGCCCCACATATATGTAGTATGATAGAACTGGGCAATCAATGTATAGCCAGGAATATGTGTGTTTAGTAGCTCTTCAAGTCGCAGGCCATGTTCTGACAGTATGATGATATCAGGAGTGTGAAGACTTATTTCTATTTGCAATTTATCGATTTTATTTTGAAGGCCTCTTTGGATATTTAAGTGATAAATTTTAAGATGATCTATTTCATTTTTTCTGGTTGTGTTGTATTGAGTTTGAGTATTTCCGTTTTCTATTACATTTATTTTACTCTGACCTGGATGTTTTGTTTCTTTGTTGTAGACTAACTTGGGTGATGGGGTGAGTTTGTATCCCTGTTTGGGTGCCGTTCCTGTTCCCTATCCTCAGTGTCGCCCTTATACAAAAAATGTATTACCCTCTCTGCCAGTATCCCAGATCCATCCGCGTTTAGATGCACTCCATCCCAGTTTAGGTGATTTTTGTTCAAAATTTGTGTATTATCGATGAAAGTCGCCTTCAGTTGCGAGCACATAAACCCTATAGCTTTGTTTGTTTCCATTAAAAATCTTTCATTAATATCCTCTCAGACTGGTATAGAGGCAACATACCATTTTGTTTGCGGGAATCGCTTCATGTTGGCCTCAATTGTAAGCCATAGTGGTCGCATCACATGGTTTGATGTTTTGGCTCTGATGATATTATTTGTGCCAACATTTAGAAAAACTTTTTTAGGCAAGGCAGTCTGGCCTGCAAGAAACCTGCTCACATCCTGAATCCTTCCTCCCGGTATTACTTCTATATTTGTCTTTATTTTTCCTGAGTTTTTTATGAGTATTGATGAATTTTTCATTAAAGAATCTCCAACTATCAGTGGTGTTTCGGCAGGTTTCTGTCGTGGAAGGTGCACATGTGATCAGGTTCTATCCCTGACAACTCAGAAAATGACTTCTCAGCTTCACATGTGGACACAGGAAGTGATGCCAACACACATAGCAAGTACCTGATGTTTGGGTAAAAGTTCTTATCACATGAGTCTATCACTGTCATAAGTTGAGTTGGCTGGTCAGACTTTTTGATTGAACTCTACTTCTGACACCACATGGAGTATTCAGCATTGAGCAATTCTTGTGATACTCTGTGTTTATAATAAACTTACAAGTTTTCTAAGAGGTGGACGTCTTGAAGCCTACAGTTTTTTGGAAGGACTACTTCAATTGAAGACAAGAACTTGCGGTTTTGACTAAATCTTTCCTCCATGTTCACTATAAGTCCGTCTATAGCTGGAATAAAAACTGCTTGTCTGTAGTAATCCTCTGGAGAGCTATGGGGATGGTTGTCTTGTTTAGTTTGACTTTTAGCTTGTCTTGGTACTTCTATTTCACACCCAAGAACTGACTCAGACATAAATTTGGATTGTTCAAAAATCTTGTGAAACTGTTCTTCATCTCCAGAGTCAGCTCTTAGATCCTTTAGTCTGTTCACAATGTCATCACAATATTTAACTGCTGAAGCAAGCTCTTTATTTTGACAAGAGAAAGTGGTAAGGTCAGGCCAAAAATGTATTCATATACTAAAACAGAAATAATAAAGCTTCCTTTCTCCATTGCTGCTAAAAGCATTGAAGCAGTTACAGAAAAAGTTCATTTTAACTCTGACAACTTTCTAAGGCTGGGAACCAATGCAGTAATCAGTTCTACAAAAGAATTAACTGAATCTTGCCGCTCAACAAACCTTGTTTCACATAGGTTTAGAAGCCTTGACTTTTTGAGTCTGGACAAAATGTTTTTACATTTTCTTTCAAAAGATCTCCTTTGTGTGTTGTGCCTAAAAAAATAACAGCCTCTTTTAAAATGCCCAAACTATTCGTGATGAGAGGAACGTTGAGAGAGTCAGAAAGTACAAGATTTAAACGGTGACTTGAGCAATGTACATACATAGCTTTTGGAAAAAGCTGTGCGATTCTTGTTTGAACTCCACTTTTGCAACCACTCATTGTAGATGCTCCATCATAACCTTGACCAATCAGTTTGTTTTCTAAGTCAATGCCAAGTTTTCTGCATGCCTCAATTATGTTCTGTGTGACACTTTCTGCACCTAAATCTACCAATGGAAAAAATGTTACAAAATCCTCTCTCACTGATGAATATTCTTCATTTGTAATATATTTTATGCAAATTGACAGTTGTTCTTTGCCAGAAACGTCTAGAGTTTCATCCCCAATGATTGAGAAACACTCTTCAGCATTTATATTTGATGCTAACTTATCTTGAATTAGCTGACCACAAATACCAATGACTTCATTTTGGATGTCTGGGCTAAGGTAGGTTGCATTTCTAGGACAGTTAATCACATGATCCTGGAGAGTAGAATCGTAAGCTGCTCTATGTCTAATGAGAGCTCGAAATTTTTCATCCTTATTCATTGGCTTCTCAAGAGTCAAGGGCCCACTGTCAATATCACCTCTTAAAGGTAGCTCTTGTTCTCCACATAATATTATCGTCTCTATGATTGGTAGAATGGCAGCTCTGTTTTGTTCTTTTTCTTGTTTCCGCTTGTTATCAAGAATGGTGGCTACATCTTCAATTTTCCCATCTGCAACTTTCAGAAAATTGTCAGCAGAAATTGCAGCCAATTTGTGGTAGTTTCTGTTTGAATGGTCCTGAAACTTTTCAATAGCATCTTTCCATTTTTTAAATGGTTGTCCTACTAATGATGCTGATCGAACAGATGAGTCTCCCTTTCCCAAGCATTCTGTGGAAAAGAGAATGCAAAATTGACAGTAAGCTCCATCATTTAATTTTGAATAAGCAAGCCACTTCCATCTCTGCAGCCAATTGTATTGGAACTTTAGATTTTTCTTCTGTACTTGAGTAGTAGGAAACTTAAATGCTGTATCTGGCACAAACAGTCCCTCCAGTATATTTCATTTCACTTCATCGCTAGCCTTAAAACACTTATTTGAAGAACTAAATATGCTGTTTGAGATACTTCCAATGTCCAATTCAGAGCAACTTACTTGTGAATTACTAAGTAGGCCTACTGTCCATTCTTGTGTTACTGGCACTACTTGCTGTGTTGTTGGCCAATGGTGAGCCTGATCCATTTTTTCATCTGCAGTCTTGACCGGTTCATTTTGTTTGCACTGGAAAAGTAGCATGGAACTGCAATTTGGTCCAGGAAGATGACTGATCGGTGGTGAGCGTGTGTAGTCCACTTTCCCCACTTTCGTTTCAACCTAAAAAGGAGATAAAAGTTATTAGTAGATAATAAATACTAGAAAAAACCTAGTTCCTTGAAAAAATCAATCAACATGCAGCTAAACCGCTGGCATGAGTTAAGTAAATTTCAATAATTAAGCTCAGGATCATGAAATTTGTTTTGATGTCCCCAGAAACCTAAAATACATGTCATTCAAATTTATACATATATTTTTTTATGTATCTACCATAGTGGTTGCATTTTGGTCTGATCTTTACAAAATTTAGCACAGACTTTCATTTTATGAATTGCTTGGACAAGTTTGTTAGCCAGAAGAACGACTTTACATCTTTTCTGGTTCTATATATATATATATAGGAACACGCATTATTGTTAAATTCAGTACGTTGTCTCATGGAGATTTAACATTGGTATTTCAATACAGTGTTTAAATAACACATTTTCCTGTTTTTTTACTGTATATTTTGATTCCTTATAAACACAAGCAAGGTATTCTGATGGAAAGCACAAAAAATCCGGTAACATAAGGGCTTCATTTTTCATTTAAGAAGTAAATTTCACAATATTAGTTGGTCAATAGGATGATGCTATGAGATGATAGTGTTTTAAAGGAAATTCGCTGGACTTATGCAGGTTTAATGGGGTATTTTACTTACAGCATGTTTCAACTGATGCTAAAATACTAATTTGTTAATACATTTAAAAGTTGTGTTTCAATTTCAGAACGTAATTTCCAACATTAACTTGATATAAAATATTAATTTCAGACAAAGACAAAGTAATACATAGGCCTATATACATTAAACATCAAAGTTTCATTAATATGTTTAATGAGACTCTGACGTATAATGTCTAAACAATGCCAAACTGAGGCGAATATTAAAAGAAAAGGAGAAATTATAGGTAGCATTTTGAAAATAAAAGCATCAAATTACATTGAGCCAAGACTACCATAAGATTACAAATCTTCTTTTACATTTTTATGTATGGAAGATTACATTATTTTGGAAGGTAATTTCACCAAATTACGTTGTCCGTGTAATGGAAACGTGCTATTAGCCTACCTTAATCTAACCTCACTTTATTCCTGATTTACTACAACAAATGAACAATTGTAATTAAGTACAAACAGTGAACTTACCTCAGATACGTTTGGTGCATCTGTATCATTTTGTTGCCTTTTCTTCAGTGTCACGAACTTATCCATAACTATCAATTAATATAAAACACGTATGAAAGCTGTACGCAAACTGTACCATAGGCAACTGGATTTCAAGTTGATGATGCATAAGAATGTAGGCTTCAGAGTGGCGTTGCCAAACATCACCAATATAGCGTTGCCAGATTGTGAACTTCTGCATTGTCATACCAAACCATAGATAAGTTAGTAGTTGGTATAGGCTTATATAAATATGAATCTGAATAACCAATTATATTGGCCTACTAACTTGTAATTTTAATAATAAGAAATAAGGAACAGTATAGTTATATAATTTCACGTTTAATTTAATGGAAAATTATATAAAATTTAGGACCGGAAGGGGGGGGTCCGGACCCCCCGGACCCCCCCCCCCCTGGCTACTTCACTGGGTGGAGGAGCTGACATGAGAAGGGCAATCTTTTGTCCTAGAGTTGGGAAACCGGCTCTAAAGGCGGATGAACTGCAGCATGCGGTCAACGGCATAAGGATGAGGAAGAATTTTCGGACAAACCACATCATTAAAGGTCCAAAATGGACAGGTCCTAGTATAAATCATCATGACTACGAGTGCGATTAAATTATTATCTGGAGTAAGTTCCTCATTCGGATCTCCAGGAGGAACGGTTGCATATAGAAGTACTGATGTCTGTTGTAGGATTGAGAAGCAGGAGAGAGTAGGAATTGGATCATGGAATGTAAGAACAATGTACCAGGCAGGGAAAATACACAATGCCATTAAGGAAATGGATAGGATGAACATTTCAATCCTCGGTATCAGCGAAATGAGATGGCCAGATTCAGGCAACATAAATATAGAAAACCACAAAGTACTTTACTTGGGTTCAATAACTGGAACACATGAGCATGGAGTAGGTATTATCCTGGCAGATAAAATGACTAAATCAGTAAAGAACTTCATACCAATCTCTTCAAGAATTATACTCGTACAGCTATCAGCTACACCAGTAGATGTTAACATCATTCAAGTGTATGCTCCAATGGCAGACAAAGAGGAGAATGAGGTTGAGGAATTCTATCAAAGCATTGACAAAGTTATAAATAAACTGAAAAAGCAAGACTTAACAATCGTTATGGGTGATTTTTATGCGAAACTGGGAGCAGGGAAGACATCGGTGAGCGTTGGACCATTTGGTCTCAGAGAAAGAGATAGCCAAGGAGACAGGCTAGAAATATTTGTGGAGACAAATACAATGGCTGTTATGAATACATGGTTCAAACTACCTCCGCGAAAGCTGTACACATGGAAATCACCAATGGATAAACCTGGGAAAATTGTGAGAAATCAAATCGATTTCATACTAGTGAGCCAGAGATTCAGAAATAGTTGTATAGCAGTCAGAACCTACCCAGGAGTGGATATTCAATCAGATCACGTTCCAGTAGTGGGAACTTTCAAAATCAGAATGAAGAGGATAATACCAAAAAGTGGAAAAAGATATGACTTACGAAAACTTAAAGATCCCAATGTAAGAAAAAATGCACAATCAGAGTTGAATAGTAAACTTACCAGAATTAACGACAACACACTCATTAACATAGAAAAAGAGATTAATAACTTTCAGAAAGCAGTGGAAGAGATAAAGGAACTGTTTCTGAAGTCAGACAAATGGAAGAAAAAGTCATGGATGAGTGATAAGATTTTGGATATGATGGAGGAAAGAAGGCTCAATAAAACCAATAATACAGAATATAGAAGAATACAAAATAACATCAGGAGGAAGATAAGAGAGGCAAAGGAAAGGGAAAAAGAAGAACAATGTGCAGAGATTGAGTTTCATCAAAGAAACTATGATGATTTCAATGTGCATAGGAAAGTCAGGGAAGTCACTGGACGATTTCGAAAGAAAAACTATGGAAAATCAACTGATTCAGATGGAAAAATAATAGTCACCATAGATGAGAAAAAACATGTATGTAAGAAATATCTAGAAAACCTATTTCATGATGTTAGAGCAGAACAGGAACCCAGAATTGGAGACCGAACGGGTCCAGATATATTATTAGATGAGGTGGAATCAGCTATTAAACAACTGAAAGAAGGCAGAGCTTCTGGTCCCGATCAAATATCCTCCAAATTCATTAGATTACTGGATGATGAGAAAATTAGATGGATCACAGTAATATTCAATTCAATATATAACACTGGTATAACTCCTGAGGATTGGATAAAATCCGAATTTATTGCCTTGTCTAAAAAATTGAGTGCAAAAACATGTGGGGATTATAGAATGATTAGCCTGATGAGCCAACTGCTGAAACTGTTTTTAAAGATTATTCATAAGAGAATATAAAGGCTATGTGAAGAACAAATAGCACCTAATCAGTTTGGGTTTTTGAATGCGGTTGGCACAAGAGAAGCACTATTCAGTGTACAGGTGCTCTTCCAAAGATGCAGAGATATGAACTGTAATGTATTTGTCTGTCTGGTTGATTACCAGAAAGCTTTCGACCATGTTAAACATGATATAATGATTAAGATTTTGGAAGAAATAGGAATAGATGAAAAAGACCTTAGAATAATTGCAAACTTATATTGGAGACAAACAGCGGTTCTCAAAATGGAAGGCAAAACGACAGACCTGATTGAAATTCGACGTGGGGTGAGATAGGGTTGTATTTTGTCACCCATCTTGTTTAATCTCTAGCATGTCTTTAGAGAAGCTCTAAATGAAGTAGAAGAAGGAATATCTATAAACAACACAAGATTAAACAACTTATGTTATGCCGATGACACCATAGTTTTTGCGGACACTGTTGAGGGCCTTCAAATACTTATGGATAAAATAACTGAGTCTAACATGAGATATGGACTGGATATAAATATAAACAGAACTAAATTTATGATAATAAGCAAGGAAGACATCACCGGAGTTCACATAAGTATTAATCAGACCAGAATAGAAAGAGTACATCAATATCAATATCTTGGCACCGTCATTAACGAAAAATGGGACAACGCAGAAGAAATAAGGTGTTGTATTGGAAAAGCCAGAAATGTATTTAACTCAATGAGTGCGTCATTCAAGAGCCACAACCTATCTCTAAATTTAAAAATATGTATCCTAAGATGCTATGTGTTCTCGACTCTTTTGTATGGTGCAGAAACTTGACTCTGACCAAAGCTATTTCAAATAAGTTAGATGCATTTGAACTCTGGTTATACAGAAGAATTTTGAGAATTTCATGGACTGAGAAGATTACCAATATTGAGGTACTGCGTAGAATGGGAAATGGTAGGGAATTAGTAGTAATGGTTAAATGCAGAAAACTCCAGTACTTAGGACATATTATGTGGAACAAGCGTAGATATGATCTTCTCCAGCGTATCCTACAAGGGAAATTAGATAGCAAAAGATCGCCTGGAAGAAGAAGAACATCGTGGCTGGCCAACCTCAGAACATGGTTTGACAAAAGTTCGGTAGACTATTCCGGTGTGCCACTGATAGAGCTTGTGTGTCCATGATGATCGCCAACATTCGAAACGGATAGACACATTAAGAAGAAGTGCAATCAGCTGGATAATATTCAAGACATGTATTGAGTCATAGGTATTGATGTGGATATTTTGTTTTTCCAATAAAAGTTGTAATTCATTACAAACTTTCTAAACTGTATAAATTGTCTTGAAATGAAAAAAATGAATTGTTATTGAGCAGTGTAATGAGTTATCACAAATCTATGGGAAGTAGCTCCTTTCTATCAAGTGTAACAAAAAGTATTAATACCACACGCTTATGGGTGGCTACTTGCAACTATTTCACTGAAAAACCATTTGACTAAAAGCTAGATCAGCTGAACTAGGATCATTATTGCCAATTTCACCTGAGTTGCTGTGATTTGGTGTGTTGAAGTTATGTTTGTATAACAATGATTCATAGTTTCTTATTCCAACTTATCTGCTATTTTAGATTTATATGTCGAAAAATATCGTACAAAACTCGTCCGAGAAGATGTTCACCGTACTCATATAATAATACTGCACTCGACTTTGTCTGGTAAACACCATTTCCCGCACTTGTAATGTAAATACTATTACTGCATATTTTTATTATACATATTTCAATTGCATACATTGTGATACATATAAACAAATTTATAATAGTGAGCCCAACGGGCTGGAAAACTCGGTTGCAAACAATTAATTTTTGAAAGTGAAACTCATATGGAAAGCTTATCGTAGGGGTAAGGTAGTAACGAAAAACGGCTGCTTTGAAGATACTTATTTAGATAAAATTCACAAGACATATCACTTTAAGTTCAAGTTCATCGTTGCTCTGATACACAGATTTATTTTCCACAAAAAAGTCCTATCGTAATCATATACCTATATATCAGGACAATGGAATATATTTAGTAGATATATTTAACACATAAAAAACAGCTGTTCATAATTATATCCAAATATCAGGGCAATGAAATTAGTATATCAGCTGATAGAGATTCTATAAAAAACCTGATCACATTTATATTCACCTACAGCTGATAATAGCTCAAAATATATTTTGAAATCTATTGCGAATGCAATCATATGGTAGAATCGTAGAAACAACTATTTTCTATATAGTAATATATAGATATATTAATGAAAGGCTGAGAACCTATCCTTTTGATTCGCCTCAATAAGGATGAAGGAGTCGGTTAATTTTATTGGCCAACGAACTTGACCTGTCTAAAGATACCAAGAATCTGTGTTTCAAATTTGAAGTTGATTGATAAAGGCGTTCGAAAGTTATCGTGGAACATACAAACACACAACGCCTCGAGCCTCAAGTCAAAAGTAAGAACTCGCTTCGCTCGTTCAATTAAAAGGAGTGAATTTATTCAAAGCAATAATTGAAGCATAGTATTAATATATAGCATTTGAACAAGCTGAATCAAAATTTGAACTTCACTGTTCTATTACTGTTCTATTATTTAGCATAAATATAAATTCTTCCAAGTTACATCATGAATTTTCAAAAGCCACTTTTCACTTTATAAAAGAATATTTATCACTTCTAATCAATACTTTAACAATCATTATTCCTATAGGAACAGGAGCCACTAATAATGAAAGAAAAAAATCGGATCCTATGTTATTTATTTTTATAAAGGGCGCAGAGAAGCATTACTCTGAGGTAAAAAATCAAAACGAGAATTTCTTGTGAGAACTTACATAATCATCTTTCTGGAACTTCATCGACCGGTAAAGTTTGTAGGGATACTTTGCGTCTAGTTCATATTTTTTATCTTTAAGGTGATCAAGATGTTGAAAAGTTGAATTGTAGCTGCTTGAGAAACGTTGTCAGAGGAGAAGTGTCAAAGCACCAGGCAAGTAATATTCTCTTCAAATATCCCCATAGTGAGTATACAAATTTGATACTCTTGTTTTTTTTTTTTTTTTTGCTTTCTTTGACCACTGTGAAAGGAATCGAGATCTCTATCAAGTTCGCCAAGAAAGCTGAAGGAATAAGGAGTAATGGAAAATAGGGAGAAGACGTACAAAAACCAATTTGAAACAACATTTTCTTCAGAGGCTTCGTTTGCTCATTTGCTCATTCAAACTTCAATCTGCAATTCATCGCATGGGGAGAAGCCAGTGTAAAGATTGTTCGCCTCAATTTCATTTGGTGTCTATTTCAAGTTGTGCAGCTGTCACCAATCCAACTTGGTGGCTTGGATCAGGGGCGAATCTAGAATTTTTTGGGGGGCAGGATATGAACTGAGAGAAAAACTTGGGGGATATGTAACCTCCACCAAATATGTAACCCACTCCATGAGGAAGCTGGGTCTCTACCAGATATGTAAACACTTAAATAAGTAGCCATCTGTGCCATGTATGTAAAGGGCTGCGTAGTTAAGTTAGAATGAAATTATTGGTTACTCACTTGAAATATAATTGTATCTATATTTGAAAATAATAATTTGACATCTCACCCCTAACAGTTATCTCACAACAAAACATAATATTATTTTTATTAAATTCACTTTAATACAAGTTATTATTTTATTAGAAATAAGGGTATTTGCAACTCGCTTTGCATATCTGAATATTTAAAATGTTATAGCAAGATATTTGTAATGAGGTCGGCCTATTCTTTAGCTCATTAATGTAATTGCATAATTAACTAAGGTCTTACCTTCTTTGTGATGGAATGCCATGCAAGATGGAAGCTCCTGTTTCATCCTGCATCCACCAACACAAGACACCAACTCACTGCCACTCAACTACTGACCCATTGAAGTAACTTGACAATGCATTAATTATATTAGAAACAAGAATGTTTGTTTCAAAAATGTTATGAGAATCTCAATGTCAAACACAAATGAATTCATATATGGCATTGAAATACTTCTGACCTAATCAACATCTATTGCTTCCTAAATGTCACAACGTGTTTTAAAATGAAACATTCTACTGAAAATAATCCTTGAATCAGGTTTGAGAAATAAAACCTAATTATAAATTTTACCTTACAAACTTTAACATTAAAAACAATGGTGACAGATATCACAAAAAAAATGTTTTTATCCCTATAACAGACGCAAATAAAGAATTTTTTAGTGTTATTATTGAGTCAGTGGTGGGGGGGGGGGTTAACGTTAAAACAGATGAAAACAAAAAATCACATTCAAAATTAGCCTACCTATCTATTGCAGTGTGTCATTTAAATCTGGCTATAAATTGTCTACAAAGTCTTGGCCCTTTCATAAAAATCCTTAAATCTATATAATAATGGATTATTTGTCAAAAAAAGTTTCATTCTATGCTTAAAAATTGGATATGGCAGATTTTTGAAGCTCTCTGGAATGGCATTGAACAGTTTTACGCATATAAAAAGAGAAGTCTTTTGTGTGTTTGAATAATTGTAACGGTGAGTAATCAAGTTATTTCTTGTGTTGTGCGTATGTATCACCCCCTGTATAGTGAAGTTTTCCAAATTATTTTTCACATAGATCAAACATTGTAAAACAAAGAGGGAAGGTAGGGTCAAAATTTGAAGCAATATAATTTTTTTTGGGGGGGGTTACTATTCCTTGCTTGAAAAACCCCAACATTTAATGTGGACAATGCAACATTAAAAATATTTTTTCTCATTAGTCAGCTAAAATTAACTGACTATATAGCTAATTTTTTGTTAACAACCGATTTACTTTGAACATTTATTATAATTAGCCTATTAAATTTAATTGTGTTGTAAGTATAACGTTATTATTCTGTAACTTTCGACACTCAATCTATACATGCTTTTCTTAGGTTTTCATGATTTTTTAGCCAACCAAAATAAGTGTTTATATTAAGAGTGAAATTGTAAAGGTATGCTAGGATAAGTTGATTGATGAGTTGTAAGATAATCACAACTTATTAGCAAAGACGATAACATTGAATGCTTCGTCTTTGGCCATATGTAATTAATATATAGAGGTTATTCTAGCTTAGGTTTACTCATAGAATTTTGTATCTAGGGTTGAAATGAAATGTTTTTTATTTATTGCCTAATTTTTATGTTAAATAATGAACTTAATTGTAATATTTATATAATTTTTATTTTTTTAAGTTTTTCATCTCATAATTTTTATAGTAAATTTCTGTTTGTAAAGCACCTTTTTTAATTACAGTTCCACAATATTTTTATTGAAAGTATCTTTGTTATCTATCAAAGAAGTCTTATAATATAATTCCATTCACAATGTAAGCTCTCCAATAATGTAATCATATTTTATGATTAAGATGCAGTATATGGAACAATCGCAAGAATTTTCTATAAAGAAAAATGTGTTTTCTTCGTTTGACACAAAAGAGCCCACTCAAATTTTGTTCACTCTTCTGATGGACAAAAATTGGTACAAAGCTGGAAGTTTTTTAATCCACTCTAGGTATTCTAAGTGAGTTTGCAAAAGTTGAAATTGAAGAATATGAAATTCTACGTCGATTGATGTATAACAAACAATATATCCGTTCAATTGTTCATTCACAATCAATTTTCAAAAATCAGGTATTTTTATCTCCTTTGTGAAAAATAAGTCACCTTCATGTTTCGTTGCATTTATCATGTATGCTTACTCCCACATATAAAAGTTAGATGAAAGAAGTTCAAGTACACCCCTCCAACCTGTAATCAAGTATATCAGTAACACTATATTTGGTATGAAGTTGAAATACACAGAGGAGTGCAACTTTAATATTGATACATATATACCCAATTACTTCATCAACATTCAATCCATCTTGTTAGTTACAAATTTGATCAATCAATTACATCAACACATTACCACCCTTCTCATGAAACACAGAAATAATAAATAGATTAGTCATCTCATCAGCCACCATTTCAATCAGTCATAAACAGAGTATCTTGTTGGTCACTAATAAAATATAATATCAATCATCATTTGCATACACACCAATGCAATTGAAAAAATTAGTCATCTTGTCAGTAATCAATTTAATAAATTACATTTTAATCTACCCTAACATTTAGTACATATATCACCATTTACTAAATCCTCAGCCACCAGTGTAATTAATTGATTAGCCATCAGTAATCAATGAAATCAATAGAATATATGGAGTGTGGAGGGCCCCCCACATTATGGATGTAATGGGAATTTGATCTTTAACAATGAGTATCCTTCCATCTTGTTAATAACCAATGAAATCAATAGATTAGTCATCTTCTGTTACCAAATCATTCATTTATTCAAAACACAAAACACAATCAATTAAAGAAATAACAATAACAGTCCACTAATGCTTTCTTCACAAATTTTCTATGAAAAATGTGAATTTTATGTTATATCCAATTTGAACTGCGAAATTCCACTTTGAATATATCTACTGATTTCTTTCAAAACAAAAAAAAAAAAACAATGAATTAAAACACTAACACAACCCAATAGTTCAGAGAAATATTTGAGTTTTATTGAGATTTAAGAGTTGAAATCAAGAAGTTATAACACAATGTACTCATTCGAATTCAATAATTGGTCATCTCATCAGTTTCATAATTTTCTTTTCACAGAAATTAGTGTATGATGCAAGAATTTGAACTATCTTGGTGAGCAGGACTGATTCAATTTCAAAATAAATATCCCACCATCTCCTCAGCTACCAGTGTAGTTGATCATCTCATCATTTATCAATTCAATGAATATATTGGGAAGGGAGTTGTAATAATAGATTAGTCATCTTATCAGTAACCTATTCAATGAATGGCTTAGCTCTCTTATCAGTCATCAATAATAAAATATATATGTACCTTAACACTCAGTATTTTACTGTTTGCTATATCCCCCGTTACCAGTGTAATTAACCACCTTATCGGTCACCAATAATACATGTATACCTTCAAATCCAGTATAATTCACCATATATTCTTGGTAACCAATGTGTCATCCCATCAGTTATCAATTCAATAAATAAATTGGGAAGTAAGTAGAATTGACACATGTATTTTGGAAAGTTGAACTACCAGAAAAATATCTATCTGAGATTAGACATCAGTTTATTGAATGGGATAGTCACCATTCTTGTTGAAGATTTACTCTCTCATCAGACATCGGTTCAATTAACCTTCTTGTTAACCAACAATAATAATACATTGAAATAAACTCTTCTTCCCATGGTTGAAATTAATAGATTTACAATCTTGTCAGTCATCAATAATATTGAAATATACCCTAACATCCCCATTCCTTCCACCCAGACCTGATAGATCCACACAGACATGAAGTGGGAAGTGGATGAAGAGGTTGATTCACAAGCTATGACAAGCTAAGTTTATATTGTTATATATATATTCTCTTATCTCTTATACTTTCCTACCTTGCTAATTACCAATTCAATTGAAAGATCAGCTATCCTGTTAGCTACCAATATTGATACATATACAATCAAATCAAGTTCATTTCATTCAGCAAATTGTATATAATACTAACATTATATATAAAGATTCATTTGAATTATGAAATGTATCCAATTGATTATACAGCTATTTCTATGGAATCAACAAACATAGGCTATATCCGCTTGTGCAGATCATTCTCATCTCATTGGTTACCATTCAAATTAATAGATCAACCTCAATCACCAACTTATATTACCCATCTTATCAGTTACCAATGATTTAATAGCATTATTTTTCCAAGCACCTGTATCTGATTAAGAGAGGTGTCTACTGTTCAGGTTGTCGGTGAAGACTGAATAAAAAATGTGGTTTGCAAGCCTTCATATAGTGCTGGCTTTGATACATGAGTTTGAACCGATTTTGTGAACTAAACAAGATAGGGTTTGTGCAGATTTGCATCTTAATTGAACCTATACCTGAATTTTAGTATATCTCCTCAAACACAAATGTAATTAATGCATCAATCATCTCATCAGACAGCAATTCAATTAGCCTTTTTGTCTATATGATATTGATATATTTCTCATCTTGTAAAATCATCATTGAAATTAAAATATTAGCCATCTTATCAACCACAAATAATATAATATTGATACATTCCCTAACATCATCATTCCTCCCACCCAGACATGATAGATTCTCACAGACATTAGGTGAGGTGTGGATGAGGAGGCATAGCTTTCACATTATACTCTATTTCCTATCTTGCCAATAACCAATTCAATTGGAAGATTATCCTGTCAACCACAAATAATATTGATATATACCCTATTTCTCATTGGTCATCATTCAAATTAATAGATTTACCATCTCATTAGTTAGCAATAATTTACCAACATCAATATTAGTGGTCTTCACTGTTCACACATGAAGTGAAAAGGTGGATTCACAAGCCTTCATATTATATTGATAATCTCCAATAGTTCTAATTACCAATTCAATTGAAAGATTACCTATCCTGTCAGCTACAAATATATATCCCATTTTCCATCTCATTGATTACCAGTGTAATTAATAAATTATCCATTGGATCTCATTGGTCACCAATAATAATTTAATACTGATCAAATCAAATTTATTCCATTCAGAAAATTGTATATAATGTTTAATACAAACGTTATACAAAGATTCATGTGAATCAAAAAACATGAAATGTACCCAATGAATTATAGCTGTTTCTATGGAATCAACAAACATAGGCTATATCCACTTGTGCAGATCATCCTCATCCCATTGTTTACCATTCAAATTAATAGATCAACCATCTTATCAGTCATCAACTTAGTTCATATTATTATTAGCCATCTCATCAGTTGTAAATGATTTAATAATTATATAATATATTCTAACATTATCTTCCCACCCACCTGCATCTGATTAAGAAATGTGTTTACTGTTCAGATTGCCAGTGAAGACTGGAGAAAAAATCTAGTTTGCAAGCCTATATAAATAGTGTTGGTGTTTAATACAAAACATATTTTTTATTCCATAATCGAAATCGGAGATTGAATTTGAATGGCCTTAGTGAGATGAGCAAGATGATACCATTCAATTTGCACTAGCTTGAATGGTTGGAGAGTTCATATCAACCACCTATGGGATTATATCTCATCATGTTCAAATCAAGATGATTGATGGAATCAATTATTCAACCAGAACCACACTGTTGAAATTTATCAAAACTAACAATGATTTTACCCTCTGCCTCCTTCAATTGGTTTTCAAATTCTTCAATGTTATTCTCTATTGATATAATATTTCTGGATTCACAGTAGATTCCCCACTGATGTTGAACTTTTTGAATTTTATATATACACTTACAAACCATCTTATATTACCATCAAATTTTACGGAATTTTTAATCATTGTTTCTAATATAATTGGTTTTAAAAATTGTAAATAATAAATTCATATCGTTTGTATTGGGTGTGTGCCAACGAAATCGTTGACAATTACCATTAATACTGTGTGAGGTATCCATTTTTTCTATCCTTTTTTATATAGGTGTAACAATAACTTGTGGTGTAGCAATACCTTGTGTTATAGTTCAATTTGTGGTTTTTAACGTGAATTTTTGAAATCTGATATATGAATTGGAGTATACTGCAAGGAGTTACTATATCATAAGATGTTATTATACCGCAAGATTTGGTTAGGCTCAGAAGCGGTACTGCTTTTAGTACAGACGACCCAAAAGTTTTATTTTTTTTCTAATTAATTATCATCGGAAAATTGTATTTGATACATGAATTTGGGGTGCCTTGAAAAGCTGAACAAGATGGCGTCTTCTAATTCAAATTATCTTCAGGGATTAAAATAGCAATTTTGGTTCAAATTTTTTCATGATTTTTAGCTCCTGTGAAAATGGGGATTTTTGAGATCTGATAGATTGCGTTGATTTGACTCAAACTATACAACTATACCGCAAGGTATTGCTATAGCTATTCTAGGTTTGGATGGGTTGGTTTAGGTTAACCTTAAATTTAAGGTTAAAGAAACTTTTTACTAAAAATTTTATTATTATTTTTCCTCAATTAATCGTGATCGGAAAATTGTTTTTGATGCATGAATTTGAGGTTCCTTGAAATGCTGAACAAGATGGCGTCTTCAAATTTAATTTATCTTGAAGGGTTGAAACGTTCAAATTTTTTCGTGATTTTTAGCTCCCGTGAAAATGGGAATTTTTGAGATCGGATAGATTGCGTTGATTCGACTTTAACTCACCTATTTCAGGTTAGGTTAGGTTTAATTGAGTTGGTTTAGGTTAACCTTAAATTTAAGGTTAAAGAAAAACTGGCCCAGAACTGTCATTCTCCCCTACTATTATTCGTTTTATTGCTGGTGATGCCCACATGAGTCCGAGACTTTTGCGTGGGAAATGAGGTGTGAATGATAACACATAAAAGCCAGATGGAGGAGCGGGATTCGAACCCACGACCGCTGAACGACAGCAAGCTGAAGTTGCGACGCCCCAATCAACTGCGCTAAGCGGCCTGCTAAATATGTGCAATATGTGTCTTTCAAAGTGCACTAAGATTAAAAAATCTTAATTTGATGGACTTATTATGATAATTATTATTTTGCTTTTTTTCTCATTTTCATTTTATACCAAGATCATTTCGTTATGAAATTGTATTTTACTTTATAGTACGGTATACAGTATATTCACATATTTATTTATTGAAACTGATTTTAAAATGTGAAGGTATGTATGTGATAAGTTGATTGATGAATTGTATAATAATCACAGCAAAATACGAAAGACGATGACAGTGAATGTTCGTCTGTGGCAATAGGTAATTAATATTTATACAGGCGTTATTTCAAGATGTGTAGTTGAAATCCGCTATGGTTACAACACCCAGATGCAGGTAAAACAGCTTAGTTTGCTAATAAAATTTTACATCTAGGATTGAAATGAAAAATGTTTTGCCCAATTTTTGTGTTAAATAATATAACACAATTATAATATTGAGTTTTATTATATACTCAATTGCAATATTTATATATATATTTTTTTTTGTATTTCATCTCATAATTTGTAGTAAATTTCTGTTTGTAGAGCAACTTTTTCAATTACAGTTCTACTACAGCTTTCATTAAAAACATCTTTGTTGTCTATCAAAGAAGTCCTACAATATAATCTCATTCACTATGTAAATTATCCAATAAATAATAATGTAATCACAAGAGTAAGGTACGGTACAATAATGGAACAATCGCAAAAATCTTAGAAATAAAGAAAAATTCGTTTCCTTCCTTCCAACACAATTTGGCATATGTTTATTTGAGAGAAAAAGAACGAGGGTGAAAGAGAGTGAGAGAGCGGAAAGGAAATGTGAGAGTGCGACTGGAGACATGTCATTCAAAGCAATTATTTTCGATCGCATAATTATTCGAGAACTGTAGCAAAATGCATCTGGCAGACAGAGCGAGTGCTTGTGTTGCGCGTGAGGGAGCAGATAAGGGCGAGTAGTGATGAACGAATATGGTTCAAACCGGCGGCAACATAGCAAGTGCTTGAATATGTGTGAGTGAACGTGCTTGCACATTTGCATGAGGAAGTTGACTCTGTAAAACTAAAGAGAATCCAAGAAAACTTTGGGGCAACTTAGCTACCCAACGATTTAATTTGGATTTACAATAATCTCTCTATTGCTAGAAGGGATATCAGAGATTTCAATGACATATTTTGTATTTCAATCGGAAATCTAGTTTTTCAGTAATTAAGGTTTCAAAAAAAATTATTTAAAAAAAAATGAAATACCTCATTACAAAACAATACTTTGTTACATTGATCCTGAAAATTACACTTTTCTATTCACAACCGTTCTTGATACTGGTTGCCCCCAAAAATTAACGTTAAGTGCTCATATCTCAGAAAATAATTGATGAATGTTTTTTTTATTTATTGCAATAGACTACATTTCAGTAGCCTAATAATCTCCAGTCAAAGAGACTTTGAAAAAAATATGACCAAAACCCTATTGCACAGCCTTAATCTCACGATTCTAAAGTGGCAAAATAGTGAAGTGAATTTAAAATTCATAAATTAAATTTTTATTTCTTTTAAAAATAAAATTAATTAAAACCACTTGTTAGAACATCTCACTCGTTGCTTAAAGGCAGTCATAATACAATCATTGCATGAACTACTATTATGTCTATATGCATCAAGTGCAAAAGTACTACGAAACTACAACAGCAAAATTCATGTTTGTTTGAAACTACACCGTATAAATCTCATCCGGACTGCTTTACTTTTAGTTATTACGACCGTCTGAAACTGATTCTGGACATTGTTATTGAGTTTGTGAGGTGTTAGAAACGCCCACACCCAACGGCCTTAGGCTATTATAAGAAAAGCTGATTTCCAGGAGAGATGTTATAGTTGGAAAAGTCCCAGCAGGCCACCGGTCAAAGGTAAGGCGGGAAATTCTATGTGGTCCGCAAAAGGAGCAGACCTTGCTAAAATGTTGGAGGATACCTCGAGATGTTTAGTTGGGGTGGGGAGGGAACAGTGATGAGTGTCGGGGGGGGGGGCGATGTTGTTAGGGGGGGGGGATTTAACCAGACGAGGACCAGGAGAACTCTCGAAATGAAACGTTTAATAGGATTTGAGACACGAAGGCGGTGTCCTGCGATTCAATTAGGCTCGGACACTGCACTCTCTCTTACTCTTGACTCCCCCTTCCACCTCCCAACCACTCAAACAACCCTCTCCTCAAATGAATCAGTGTGGATAGCGTGCTCAAGAGTAGGAGAGACAAGTCCGGAAATGCAATATTCACAGAAAACTTCTCACCATCTCCAGACACTATTCTTTCAGGAACATGTTCTGATAAGTTTACTGTTGAGATTCTGGAAATAAATGGCCGAATTTTTGAATTCGTCTCAACTTCAGGTAACAGAATAATAATTAAAATATTGGAAAACTGAATGAAATATTTATGAAAAAATTCCATGCTGTAGAATCACCATTCGGTGCATTTATTCATAATTGAACCATGAAATGAAAGCACATGCTTGAGAAAGAATAGTAACGTTTAAAGAGCGGCTTATACAAATCACTAAAGAGATAACAGGGTTTAAAATGTATGTATCTCCAGTGTTACGTTACCCATCAAGGGTTAAATTACGCATTACAATGTATCACTTTTTCATGAGTTTAATTCGATTAAACTCGTTTTTAATTTGGCTGCAGTTAAAAATGCATAATTATTCCAGTGGTTACATAGGTTACATTTAGCTTTGGGTACAGATCGATCGACTATAGACTATCGATTCTCTCAGTCGATTATTTCACAGAAGACATACGGAACTGCAACATTTAAGGCTGATTTTTGAAAAATTGACACCAAAAAATTATTTTTACTCAAGACTGGTGCAGTATAAATATAATACTATATTATTATTTTATGTATTAATATTATGTTTTTATGATTATTATTATTCATATTATTATTTATTATTATTATTATTATTATTATTATTATTATTATTATTATATGGCTGATTTTTTGAAAAATTGTCACCAAAAAATTATCTTTACTCAAGAGTGGTGCAGATACCAAGCTAGTGCAAACGCAAGCCTATTATTATTATTTTATGTAAAAAATATTATGTTATTATTATTTTTTTTTCTCGAATCACCCACTTTGGGGTACGTGGAATCAATCATTTTTTGTGGATGCTTCCTTGCGCTTCCTCCAATACTCCCGCATTCTCACCGATGTTGCCCTTCTCTGTTCCTCTGAGACTACTGTTCTTCTTCTAGTTTTAGGTTTTTCTTGGAATCTTTTATTCTCATCATTTAACAACTTTCTCAAAATTATTTTGTTTCCAATTATATTTTCTGAGATATCCAATTCATTCAAATCAAGTTCAAGTTGTCTAAACCAGTTGCACTTTGTTTTCCTGTTTTTAAAAAGTCAAATATTTGTTTTGTTAATCTATCCTCATTCATTCTAAATATATGGCCGTAAAAACGTATTCTTCTTTTTCCCATTGAGACTGAAAGCTGCTCGATTTTCTGGTAGAGAGTTTGATTTGAGATCAAATGCACTTCATTATTCTTAAATTTTGGTCCTACTATTTTCCTTAAAATTTTTCTTTCTTTCTTTTCTAAGCTTTCTAGTAATCCTGTAATTTAAAATCTAATGTTTCTGCTGCAAATAAGGCTTCTGGCTTTATAACGGTTTTATAATGTCTAAATTTCGAGTTCCAAGATAGTGACTTTTTATTATAAGTATTTTTGGTTAGCTGGAAGGCCATCTCCATTTTTTGTATCCTTGATTCCACAGTTCTCTTCTCTACCAAATTCCAACTTATCTATTCACCTAGATATTTAAATTGTTCCACTTTCTCGATTCTATGACTATTTATTTCCAAATGGGTGGGTGAGTTTTTAATGTTTGTTAATATTTTAGTTTTTTCGAAGGAAATGTTGAGTCCAACTTTTGCTGCTTGTTTTGCTAATTCTGCAACTTGGGCTTCAGCCTCTACCCAGTCTTTCGCTTTAAGTGCCATATCATCAGCGAAAGCTAAGCAATTTCACTTGATTCCTTTAGTTCCTATTTTAATGCCACTGTTTTCACTCAGATTTTTATTCCATTCTCTGACTACTTTCTCCAATGCGCAGTTAAATAATAAAGGTGATAAACCATCTCCTTGTCTGACCCCTGCTTTGATAAGAAATGGTTCAGACAATCCCCCATGAATTTTACTTTGGAATAGGTATCTGTTAATGTCGCTTTAATTAGATTTGCGGTTTTGTTATCCACGCCAAATTCTTTTAATATTGATAATAATGAGGATCTGTCAATAGAGTCATATGCCTTTTGAAAGTCGATGAAAGATATTACATACTTTTTATAAGAAATTTTACAGTAATTCATAATATTTTTAAGGTTAAAAATTTGTTCTGCACATGACCTGCTTTTCCTGAAACCACCTTGGTATTCTCCGAGCTGACAGTCCAATTGTGCCTCCGCTCGATTTAGTAATGCATTTGATAGTAGTTTATATGTTACTTCTAGTAGTGAAATTCCCCTATAGTTATTTGGATCTTTGTTAGATCCTCTTTTGTGGAGTGGATGAATAAGAGCTGTTTTCCAGTCTAAATAAATCAATTCATAATACAATCAACAGCCTAAAAAATAAGAATTCTAAGCAGTTGGGGATTTGTTTTCTAAATGAAAGGCTGAAAAAACAAAACTTCACTAATCATGGTCTACATCTAAATCAATCTGGCAAAGTAATATTTTGTAATAGGCTGGCAGAGCTGATTGAAAGTCGTTTGCAATCTACTGTCAATAATTCTCCTAAACAATCATCTAACGAACCTTTTTTAGTAAAGTGGCTCAAAACCGGGAAGGGAAACTAGTTTCAGATGATAAATTCATATCTTCAATTGTATTAAAAGACGTTAATCGATCAAAAAATCAGGATAGCATTAGTGGAAGGAACTCTTGTAGCAATCTGATAGGCTCTCAAGATCCTAAGAGATTAAGTAAATCTACTTCAATATGCAAAAGCAACGATAAAGTAATAAGGGATGATAGGGAAGTACCGGTACTCACTGTGTTCCATCAGAATATTCAATACATTCGTAACAAAATAGATAGAATCGAAGTATTTTTTAAAGAAGAGGCTCCTGATATAGCTATTTTCACAGAGCATGGTTTAAAAGAAGATGAATTGTCACAACTTAATATTCCAAACTATTCATTGAAAACGTCATATTGCAGGACATCTCATCGAAGTGGGGGAGTAGCTATCTTCACTAAAAATGCTGAGAATATGCAAACATTTAATTTAGAATATGTAGAGAAATTTGCTGTGGAAATGGATTTAGAAGTTACTGGTTTGAGAGTAAAAATCGTCAATAATTTGGAAGTAGCGGTGTTAGGTATTTACAGGTCACCAAATGGGGAATGGAACAATTTTTGTGAACTATTCAATAGGCTTTTAGAGATTACTACTACTCGTTTTACAAACGTTATTGTAACGGGAGATTTCAATACAGACTTTGCAACACAGAATAAAATGACAGAAGATTTAAGGGATATTATATACATGAATAACTTGGAAATAAAAGTTCATGAATATACCAGAGTCACAAGAACATCACAAACAATAATTGATAACATCCTTACTAATATAGATTACTCTAAAACAAGATTAGGCGGCTCAGAACTATCTGATCATGACTATCAAATCTTAGAGGTGGGGTTGCAAGGTCATAAATCAATTAAAAAGAGTAGAGTAATGAAAGAAATTCAACAATGTGAACAGGGGAATATCGATTGTTTGAAGCAGAATCTGCTACAAGAAAACTGGAGTAGGGTTTACAATAGCAATAGTTTAAATGACAAATATGATAGTTTCATTAATATTTTAAGGTTCCATATTACTATGAGTTGTCCAGTTATAAAAGTCCCTGTAAAAAACAAATTAGACAAAATTGAAGAGTGGATAACTGATGATATCCTTGCAGAAAGAAATAGGGTTAAAGATGCATATGATGAATTCATACTATCTAGAAATATGTTAAGTAAAGATAATTACAAAGCTCTAAAGAAAAATTATACAAAAGAAGTGAAAAGAGCGAAATGTAAGAAAACAGCTGAAATTTTGAATAATAGTGTGTACTTTAACACAGCAGTGTGGGATGTAATAAACAAAAATAGGCAAGTAGCTCATGTAGATGCTTATACTAGTGTCCCCAGAATAATTAACGAAAATAACAAATATATTGATGATAGTGTAGACATTTGTAATTCCTTTAACAGATATTATCAACTGGTTGCTAAGGATCTTCAAAAATCTCTTAATACAGGTATTAGTGATGCAAACATGAGGAATGCTGAGGGGATTCAGAACGAATTAAAATTCCACCCAGTATGCCAAGACGAGTTGTCAAATATCATTGATAGTTTAAATAATAAAAAAACTGTAGGAATGGATGGGGTATCCAGTAAAATTCTGAAAGAATGTAAAGATCAATTGTTAGACCCTTTGATTCATCTGATCAATCATTCATTAGAACAAGGTATTTTTCCAGATAATTTAAAAGAGGGGAAGATCTTGCCAATCTTCAAAAGTGGTGATAGAGAAAAGGTAGAAAACTATAGGCCTATTAGTATTTTAAATGTAATAAGTAAAATTTTTGAAAGAGTAGTTCTTAATAGGTTACTTCTGCACCTTCAAGAATCTAACTTTATCTGTGATGAACAGCATGGCTTCCAGAAAGGGAGATCAACAAAAACAGCCATAGTTTCTCTAGTTGAAAAACTAATAGATATAATAGATTCAGGTGATAAAGCTACTGCAATCTTCTTAGATCTGTCAAAGGCATTTGATTGTGTTAATCATAGAACTTTATTGGAAATACTGCAAAATGTAGGTGTAAATGGGGTTGAACTGAAATGGTTTGAATCATATCTTATTGGGAGAAAACAATGTGTAGAACTAACTACAGTAGTTGGTAATAGTATAGTAAAGAATAAATCTACTAAATTAGAGGTGCAAGCTGGAGTGCCTCAGGGGTCAATACTAGGTCCATTGCTTTTTTTGTTATATGTCAACCGTTTACCTAAATAATTAATTAGTGGTAGAGCCCTCTTATTTGCTGATGATACATCACTCATTTTCAGCAATTTCATTCTAGATAATTTAGAAATAAGTGCCCATATAGGTGTGCAGTCCATTGTCCAATTTTTAAATCAGTTGAAATTAACTATAAATAGTAAAAAATGCCAATACCTTCAATTCAAAAACAAACATAATTTAAATGAAGATAGGGCTATAAACGTGTTTGTGAACGATAATCAATTAGACCAGGAAGAAAAAATTGCATTTCTAGGAGTTATGTTGGATAGACGATTGACCTGGACTCCATACATTGAGAAAATATGTAGTAAAATTTCATCTGGGGTATTTGTCCTGCGACAGCTCGCTAGATTGAATGACAAAAAGTTACTTTTTACAGCTTACTATGGGCTCTTACTGTCACATATTAGGTATGCTATCTTATTATGGGGTAATTCATCAAAACAAAATCTTGATAGGGTGTTTAAGATCCAAAAGAAAGCGGTTAGGTGTATAGAAAGAGTAAATAGATTAGATTCATGTAGGCCGTTGTTCAAGGGACTTGGTCTCCTAACTGTACCTTTATATGTAAAAACGAATTATATTAACCAAAATCTTGATGTACATGATTATAATACAAGAAACCGAGGAGATTATCACTTGGTGAGTCACAATAGTAGCTTATTCAAACAAAAACCTAGTTGGTAGGTTCCTAGTAATTCCTAGTATATTGGTAGGAAATTCTACAACAAGCTACCGCAGTTTTTGAAGAGTCTTGAAAATATAGAAATATTTAAAAAACAATTGAAGAAATATTTAGTTGATAAAGCTTTTTATAGTGTACAAGAGTTCCTTTCACATCAAAATTAAGCCTCACCTCAACTAATTGGAAGTAATTATGGTATCTAGTGTATAATATTGTTGATCTGACTTGTCTTATACTCCTTAACTGGAGTCTCCAAGACGTAATCTACAAAAAAAAAAAAAAATAAAAAAAAAAAAAAAAAATAAAGGTATCTCTTCTTTTTCACAAATTTCTTTGAAGATATCAACTAATGATAGCTTAGCATTGATGTTTG
The DNA here is from genome assembly GCA_948455865.1 of Conomelus anceps. Taxonomy (NCBI): domain Eukaryota; kingdom Metazoa; phylum Arthropoda; class Insecta; order Hemiptera; family Delphacidae; genus Conomelus; species Conomelus anceps. The sequence goes on from OX418216.1 coordinate 125,709,841, forward strand.
ACTTTTTCCAAAGTTCAGCCACTATCAAGTCTTCGCCTGACGCTTTATTGTTTTTGAGTTGCGATATTAATTTTAGGATTTCGTCTATACCTGGAGGTTCAGATGGTTCTTTGTGTTGTTGATGTTAAAATTAAATTTTTCTTCTAGTTCTTTCCAGTTGAGGAGTTTTTCAAAATATTTTGCTAATATGTTGCAGTTGTCTCTGCTATTATGAGCTAATTTACCATCTTCGTCTTCTAGTTGCAGGCTTGGAGGATTGTATTTTGATAGTTTTTGTTTAAATGTTTTATAGAAATTTCTCATGTTATTTTCAGCGAAATCTTCATTTATTTGTGTTAGTGATTGATTTTCGAAACATTTTTTAATAAATTTCATTTTTTTGTTCACTTCTTTCCGAATTTTAATGAAATTTATTCTATTGTCTTCTATTTTGTTGGAGTTCCATTTTTGCCATCCATTTTTTCTTTTCTCTATCAAATTGTCGCATTCCTCATTCCACCAAGCATGCTTTTTAATTTTTTTGAGTGGGGCAATGTCTTCAGCTATGGAAATGAAATTTTTCTTGATTTCTTCCCAATTTTTATTTTTCAAATCTTCAGTTCTTTTTACGAACTCATCTGAGTTGAGAATTCTGTCTGCATCAAACCTCTTTGGTTTCAATCTGTTGGATTTCCTTTTCCTTCTAGGAATTAAATAGACAAATAGTGGTCTGAATCTAGATTGACACTTTGGTCCACCCCGAGTATTTCATTTCCTCGGTACCACCTATATCTAGGAGGCATCCCCCTATCACCACCTGGGGAGAGCCCAATAGGAGACCAGCTCCAACTCCCACATTATTATTATTATTATTATTATTATCATTATTATTATTATTATTATTATTATTATTATTATTATTATTATTATTATTATTATTATTATTATTATTATTATTATCGATATCCTTATTAAAATGTTAAATGTTTCTTTAATTACATTGGCAAAATCCTAAATTTGATTGAGCTGAAAGTAAACGTTACATTGATGGAAGGTTAGGTGGAATAATGGTGATAGAAGAAAGTGGATAATGTATGGATAAAAGAAAGTGCATACAATTGAATTGAGCCGTTTTATGTAGTTCTGTAGTTCTTTTTTGAATAGAACTCCTAAATCATCCACATGTTTGTCCAGGCAATCGGTGGCTTGAGTGAAACGCTTATCTAACTCCGTGATATGAACATTAGGGTGAGTTAACTTTTTTTTTCTTTTTTTTTGTAGATTACGTCTTGGAGACTCCAGTTAAGGAGTATAAGACAAGTCAGATCAACAATATTATACACTAGATACCATAATTACTTCAATTAGTTGAGGTGGGGCTTAATTTTGATGTGAAAGGAACTCTTGTACACTATAAAAAGCTTTATCAACTAAATATTTCTTCAATTGTTTTTTAAATATTTCTATATTTTCAAGACTCTTCAAAAACTGCGGTAGCTTGTTGTAGAATTTCCTACCAATATACTAGGAATTACTAGGAACCTACCAACTAGGTTTTTGTTTGAATAAGCTACTATTGTGACTCACCAAGTGATAATCTCCTCGGTTTCTTGTATTATAATCATGTACATCAAGATTTTGGTTAATATAATTCGTTTTTACATATAAAGGTACAGTTAGGAGACCAAGTCCCTTGAACAACGGCCTACATGAATCTAATCTATTTACTCTTTCTATACACCTAACCGCTTTCTTTTGGATCTTAAACACCCTATCAAGATTTTGTTTTGATGAATTACCCCATAATAAGATAGCATACCTAATATGTGACAGTAAGAGCCCATAGTAAGCTGTAAAAAGTAACTTTTTGTCATTCAATCTAGCGAGCTGTCGCAGGACAAATACCCCAGATGAAATTTTACTACATATTTTCTCAATGTATGGAGTCCAGGTCAATCGTCTATCCAACATAACTCCTAGAAATGCAATTTTTTCTTCCTGGTCTAATTGATTATCGTTCACAAACACGTTTATAGCCCTATCTTCATTTAAATTATGTTTGTTTTTGAATTGAAGGTATTGGCATTTTTTACTATTTATAGTTAATTTCAACTGATTTAAAAATTGGACAATGGACTGCACACCTATATGGGCACTTATTTCTAAATTATCTAGAATGAAATTGCTGAAAATGAGTGATGTATCATCAGCAAATAAGAGGGCTCTACCACTAATTAATTATTTAGGTAAACGGTTGACATATAACAAAAAAAGCAATGGACCTAGTATTGACCCCTGAGGCACTCCAGCTTGCACCTCTAATTTAGTAGATTTATTCTTTACTATACTATTACCAACTACTGTAGTTAGTTCTACACATTGTTTTCTCCCAATAAGATATGATTCAAACCATTTCAGTTCAACCCCATTTACACCTACATTTTGCAGTATTTCCAATAAAGTTCTATGATTAACACAATCAAATGCCTTTGACAGATCTAAGAAGATTGCAGTAGCTTTATCACCTGAATCTATTATATCTATTAGTTTTTCCACTAGAGAAACTATGGCTGTTTTTGTTGATCTCCCTTTCTTGAAGCCATGCTGTTCATCACAGATAAAGTTAGCTTCTTGAAGGTGCAGAAGTAACCTATTTAGAACTACTCTTTCAAAAATTTTACTTATTACATTTAAAATACTAATGGGCCTATAGTTTTCTACCTTTTCTCTATCACCACTTTTGAAGATTGGCAAGATCTTCCCCTCTTTTAAGTTATCTGGAAAAACACCTTGTTCTAATGAATGATTGATCAGATGAATCAAAGGGTCTAACAATTGATCTTTACATTCTTTCAGAATTTTACTGGATACCCCATCCATTCCTACAGTTTTTTTATTATTTAAACTATCAATGATATTTGACAACTCGTCTTGGCATACTGGGTGGAATTTTAATTCGTTCTGAATCCCCTCAGTATTCCTCATGTTTGCATCACTAATACCTGTATTAAGAGATTTTTGAAGATCCTTAGCAACCAGTTGATAATATCTGTTGAAGAAATTACAAATGTCTACACTATCATCAATATATTTGTTATTTTCGTTAATTATTCTGGGGACACTAGTATAAGCATCTACATGAGCTACTTGCCTATTTTTGTTTATTACATCCCACACTGCTGTGTTAAAGTACACACTATTATTCAAAATTTCAGCTGTTTTCTTACATTTCGCTCTTTTCACTTCTCTTGTATAATTTTTCTTTAGAGCTTTGTAATTATCTTTACTTAACATATTTCTAGATAGTTTGAATTCATCATATGCATCTTTAACCCTATTTCTTTCAGCAAGGATATCATCAGTTATCCACTCTTCAATCTTGTCTAATTTGTTCTTTACAGGGACTTTTTTAACTGGACAACTCATAGTAATATGAAACCTCAAAATATTAATGAAACTATCATATTTGTCATTTAAACTATTGCTACTGTAAACCCTACTCCAGTTTTCTTGTAGCAGATTCTGCTTCAAACAATCGATATTCCCCTGTTCACATTGTTGAATTTCTTTCATTACTCTACTCTTTTTAATTGATTTATGACCTTGCAACCCCACCTCTAAGATTTGATAGTCATGATAAGATAGTTCCGAGCCGCCTAATCTTGTTTTAGAGTAATCTATATTAGTAAGGATGTTATCAATTATTGTTTGTGATGTTCTTGTGACTCTGGTATATTCATGAACTTTTATTTCCAAGTTATTAATGCATATAATATCCTTTAAATCTTCTGTCATTTTATTCTGTGTTGCAAAGTCTGTATTGAAATCTCCCGCTACAATAACGTTTGTAAAACGAGTAGTAGTAATCTCTAAAAGCCTATTGAATAGTTCACAAAAACTATTCCATTCCCCATTTGGTGACCTGTAAATACCTAACACCGCTACTTCGAAATTATTGTCGATTTTTACTCTCAAACCAGTAACTTCTAAATCCATTTCCACAGCAAATTTCTCTACATATTCTAAATTAAATGTTTGCATATTCTTAGCATTTTTAGTGAAGATAGCTAGTCCCCCACTTCGATGAGATGTCCTGCAATATGACGTTTTCAATGAATAGTTTGGAATATTAAGTTGTGACAATTCATCTTCTTTTAAACCATGCTCTGTGAAAATAGCTATATCAGGAGCCTCTTCTTTAAAAAATACTTCGATCCTATCTATTTTGTTACGAATGTATTGAATATTCTGATGGAACACAGTGAGTACCGGTACTTCCCTATCATCCCTTATTACTTTATCGTTGCTTTTGCATATTGAAGTAGATTTACTTAATCTCTTAGAATCTTGAGAGCCTATCAGATTGCTACAAGAGTTCCTTCCACTAATGCTCTCCTGATTTTTTGATCGATTAACGTCTTTTAATACAATTGAAGATATGAATTTATCATCTGAAACTAGTTTCCCTTCCCGGTTTTGAGCCACTTTACTAAAAAAGGTTCGTTAGATGATTGTTTAGGAGAATTATTGACAGTAGATTGCAAACGACTTTCAATCAGCTCTGCCAGCCTATTACAAAATATTACTTTGCCAGATTGATTTAGATGTAGACCATGATTAGTGAAGTTTTGTTTTTTCAGCCTTTCATTTAGAAAACAATTCCCCAACTGCTTAGAATTCTTATTTTTTAGGCTGTTGATTGTATTATGAATTGATTTATTTGTTGACTCAATGGCTTCATTTAGCTCTGGCCTATCAAACCTATACGGAATTGTACTTATTATTACATTAGTTTTTTGGCTGAGTGGCACAATATCTTTATTTTTTTCATTTATTTCAGGAAGATGTTTCAGATTAGGTTCATTTATATTGTTTGAGCCACCCAGTACTATTAGAAAATCGTTTTTTCCAAAATCTTTAGTTTGTTCCTGTGCTGACTCTACGATTGCGTTTATAGGGGCACTTGGTTTGAAAAAGCTCTGAACTTCATACTTATTTTTTAATCTTTTATTTAGTAGGTCACTATAGTCTCGTCCATGACTGGATGTCAAGAGCAGTACTCTACCTTTCCTATCGTTATTTGCCCTTACTTTAGTTTTGGTTGTTGTTTGCAAAACCTGACTATACGTTTTTGTTTGACCATTTCTATTTATTTTTTCCCCATTTGATTTAGGTTCTACTTTTTTTGTATTGATCAGAGGTTCAGATCTTACATTAGCCAAGTTTATTTTTGATTTTAATATTTTGATTTCCTCTGACATAGACCTACATTGACTCGTGAGATTTAGTATTTCAGTTTTATGGTCTTCCTGCTGCAATTTTACAATAACTTCCAGAGATTTTATGTGATCCACTAACCCTATTCGTTCTTCCTCAGAATTTTTTAGTGATGTTTCTAATTTTGTTTTCAATTTGGTGTGATCACTCAATAGTTTAGCAACCTTTTCTTCTACATCTACAGTAGCTTTAAGAGCTGTTGGAGATTTTTTTGTTAATAATTGCTGAGATCGCGTAGCTACCTGAGTTTTAGTTAAACAATTAGATTTAGATGCCTTGTTTGGACTCATTTTCCTAGCTAAAAATTGTTTTCAATTGATTTTAGTTAAATGTTTAATGAAATATTACTTAATTTATTACAATTGTCAACTTGAGACTATTTAATTACAAGTAAATTTATCAATATCGGTACACCTAACCTCGAAAATAGAATTTGACTTTTTATTTAAATACTTTAACTTATATTAGACAAGTTATAATGATGTAAATTATTAAGATATTATAAATACTAATAATAATAAACAAAAATACTACTTATCCGTTCGAATTAATATTCTATGCTTCAAAATTCGCAGAGCCTGTTCTGACAACGTATGCACAGTACCACTGCTACCTCGATCAAACTGGGTTTGCAACTTAGTCTGTGATAGCCGCGAGCCGTAGCAGGTGTCTGTTCAATCAGAGAGATAAGCTGCGTTCTCGTAGGTCCTGTTACAAACAGGTGACCGATTAAATCGGCCAGCAAAAAAGACACTGTTCTCTGCTGTAAAATCACTTCCCGGTGGTTCGGAACCCACCTAAAAATGTAGGTCCAACTCATCAATCACCATCATCCAACTCATTACCCACGCACAGGTCTCAGACCTAAGTGGGCTTCATCCTCAAAAAAAAAAAAAAAAAAAATCAGTGATCTTTTTACTTAAACGATCCTCAGTTGCATTAATTTTTAAATCTAATTGGGTTTGTGATTCATTTATCTTTGAGTTCAACTGGATTTGTGTTTCATTTATTTTTCCACTTATCTCCTTGCTAGATTCGGTTATCCGTTTCTGTGCTACTATGAGCTATGCTGTCTAACCGACCACTCAGGCTTTGTATCAGATCGAACATAGCCACCAAAGTTTTAGGTGAGGTTGGTTCAACAATCGGGAATTTATTATGTACCCCCTCAATTTCAAAATGTGAGCGATCGGGAGTTGTACTGATTTCTTGAACTACGCGCTCAGGAGTTTCAACTTGAGTAGACGACAGTTGAGCCAAATTATCTGGACAGAAATAAATAGAAGACATACTCCCGTTATTTCGATCTCGCATACTTGACTCATTTGAGTCAACAGTCATAGCAGATTCGTTATTTTCCGCCATGTTTACTGGAATTAAATGACTAAACTTCGCCAAGTGTTTGCAGGAAAAACTCAGTAGTGAACTAATAATGTTGAATGGAATGCTGTGCAGTTTGGTTCCTGAAGTGAAGTTCTCAGTTGATGTTGAAATTTCTGATCTTACATAAGCATAGGTAGATATAAAATTTGAACATAGAACTTACTAAAGACTAGCTTCAATTAAATAAATATAGTTTATTTAAATATAGTTTGATTTAGATTGATAATGGTGTAACAACCGAAACTAGTTTCTCGAAGTTTTAATAAATGTGGTTGTGACAATTTCGTCTTATTTTTCATTATAAATAAGTATAGCCTGAAATAAATCAATTTTAAAGCAATAATTCAACTTATCTTCTAACAAGAAAATGTTTTCAAAGTTTTCTTTGAGATTTACAAATAAATTTTCAATTCCAATAAACAATACTGCCAATAAAAAATGTTAATAAATTCATGCAAATCTTAAAGTATCGACGACTCTGCTTCTGGGCGCCAGTTGTTAGGTAATATTCTCAGGTTGGGCTCAAATTCCTCTATTTGAAAGCTGAAATGGAAATGAAATTATGATGTTCCATCACCTGTGTCCGGATAATAGGCTCCAACATACAAACTCAAGAATTTAGCCTCCTGAAAATACACCACAACGAATAAACGTCCAATACCCCTCAAATAAATAATAATTAGAAATTACCACCAATCGAAGAGATAGGCTAATAGCTAATAGCTTTCGTGCTGAGTGCAATCAATTATCTGAAAATCAAAAATATTAACACTAGGTGTTCTGTTGTGTGAATGGTGTAAGGAGGATTTCTCTGGAAGACGATCTCACTGAAGCAACTGAAACTTTCATGCTAAGGTCAGTCAAGGTGTCCTTGAAACCACAAGTTGGCCTTCTCATGGAGTGCCACGGGCAAATGGACCCTAGGCTATGTAGCTTAGTCTAATAACAAGCTAAAAACTCCAAGAGAAAAATAAACAAAAGTCAATTAACAACATTATAATTTATTAATGCAGATCAAATAAATCATGTGACTCAGAAATTATAATGACAAAGAAATTAGATCTTCAATGGAGATACTTAATTTCCAGAACGTTCTTTGAGAGTTCTCAAATGAATTTTTAGTTTTTAAACGAATTAGGAATAATTTTTCTGTGTGAGGGATTAGACCTAAGGGTCACTATTATAATGTTGAACATCTTTACCAGATATTACATGAATTCAACTTGACATAAAACACTGATACACATATGCGGCGAAAATTCAACTATTGATCATGAATTTCGCACTCAAAAAGCTTTTATAATAATGATTATACCTGATCAGGATTTAGCTCACACACTTTCCTTGTATTCTGCCCCCTTTTCTGATGCATTTGGTTTTTGTCAGCCTCGTGGACATCAATATTTTTTTGAGTCGGTAGTGGTGGTTTATCGCAGTTTGACTTTTTTACAATATAAAAATGTTTACATTTAAGAACCCTTACATTTAAACTTATAAATTACATTTAAATGCTACGTTTATAAACTAAAAGCAAATTTTATGGGACACGCGAATCCTGCGTCCGTCTCCTTCTGTCTAGTAGTAGTAAGTCCTTCTAGAACTTTTTTCGGGAACCGGAAAAAGTCCGGGCAATTGCGGTGTTACATTCACGTATTCCAGCCCATTAGTTATTGTTAAATCTCACTAATCGCTTCCTCCGATTTTCCATTTTGTATTCATTTGGAAGTCGTCTTCCTTTGCCTCTTGTTATTTGAATTGTGCGCGAAATTGCTGCGTGTTCAGTGCTACCAATTGTTTAGCAGTCGTTTGTCATTGTAGCTCATTATTTTGTGATACATTTATTCTTGTATTTGTCTTTTATATTTTGTATTATCAGTTTGGAATTACCGTTTTATTCCTTGTTAATCTTACTGACTATTTTGTTACAGTCATTTGCATTTTTTGCTTTGTGATGCTTTGTCTTGTGGTTTTTCCGTTTCCTACTCGAACATGAGAAACGTGTGTGTTGCAAGGGTTAGCGATGTAGCTCGTACCGATTCTTGGCAGCGTATGCCAAATTTTCACATTTCTTGTAATCTCAGTTACTATAATTTCTACAAATTGCCTTCAAACTTTCCTTTCTGTGTTATGTAATAAGTGTACAGTGCAATTTCATCATGTGTGTTGAAATTGGTTATTCTTCTCCATCATCTTGTGTACCAGACAAGGTAGCACATTGTCGATTTCATATTTTCATCAAACTATCTACAATATTAACTACATTTCACCTTCAAAACATTTTTTCTTTGTTACTGTGATTTGGAACATTTCTAATGTTGAAATTCATGCGTATTGGTGAGCATTCTCTTTTTATCTCACTCGTGAACACGTTGCCACTTCTGGACTTGAAAATCACATTTTACTTGTCTAATGATGTTTATTCTTGTATGAACGTTTTATGGTGCCTGGCACTTATTACTCATTCTGTGTAGGCAGTGTCGACTCATTCTCGAACTTTCTATAGAAACTACAAATTAACTTTGTTAGTTTACTTCATGAACTTAGTAACTCATTCATAACGTACGAGTGAAACCAGCTTTGCAGTGTGTTAGTGTCTTTGAACTCTATTAGCAGTGTTTATCTGTGACTATTGCATTTCATCATAATTTTCCATGTTGAGTTTAGTAGCTATTTCAAACGGTTGAAATGAGCTATTCGCCTACTTGTGGGCTCTATTATGTTGGTGTTCCATGCTTGGATACACAGTTCTCATCTCTGTCTAGAGACTTCAATTATCTAGCCATTAGAATGAGTTGTTCGCCCACCCTGGGCTCAAGAATCATGTTCACTGCTTGTGATCTCATCTCTGTCTAGAGACTTCAATTATGTTTAGCAACTATTCTAGCCATTAGAATGAGTTGTTCGCCCACCATGGGTTCAAGATATTTATTTACCATCTGGAAGATATCCATTTCATGTCCACTGTCGCCTTCTGGTGAAGATCATCTCCTTCCTGTTATCATCTATGCATTCATGGGAATGCGCTTGCATCTTGAGGTTCTCTGCACTATTCTACACTGCTTGCTGTTACCTGTGGTCGCCGAGGCCACCTTGTCACACGTCGTCTGCTGCCTGCTGCTAGCGCTGTAGCTAGGTCCACCCTCTTCAACGTGTTGGTGCAAATTGAGTTAAGTAAATTCATTACATTTACATTTATTTTGTCTGTCTTCTCGATTTTTATTACTTGTTCATGCGCCTTTTGTTTGTGCCATAAGAAGTTAGCACTGTTTAACTTAATGCTTGATTTGAAATACATAATTCAATCTCAATTACAATTTCTTATTTACACAAAGAAATACAATTACAATGCATATTATTAGAGACATTTATTCATTCACAGCAATGATTAATTTGAGTTACATATTAATACTTCATTCTTCTTTTCTGAATATTTCATGATTGATATTCTCAGAAATTTCAATATTTTGAATTCTTTATGCATAGTAGTGATGCATTTCTTTTATGCATTTGATTATTTATATGTCCAACTTGCAAACGTTTCAATATTCAGGTAACTTACATTTTATCCACATTGTTATACTAAATTTATTCTTATTGGCATATTCATGCTGTTTAATTCTTTGATAATTATTGATTTGTCTACCTTATTTTCTTGTTTAAAGCGCAAATTCGCGCTCATTGATTTATTATTCACCACTGAATAATCATCTGCCACATTGTTACACAGTTTTACTATTGTCTATGTCCTATTATTGTACTTATAGGCTTTCTCAATTTTATGACCTTTTGGAAGGTAATTACTATATTTTCATTTATCAAGTTTTTATACTTATTTCATCTAAAGCTTACATGGTATTCAGTACTTACCTATCATCAACACACTTGTTTGATGATCCTTTGCATTGTTGTATTTTTTATTAGCGTTTTCAGAGCTAATGCTGATTGATTCATTATCAAGACATTTTTGAATTCTTGTATCCATCTTAATTAGTATTTCTAATTCAAGATTGATTTCTCATTATCAATTACAACTTACATTTGTCATTTTGTTCTATTTGGTTTTTCAATATATTCTTTTACATTGAAGTTATATGGTCTCATATTTTTATTACTTTCAGCTACTACCAGAGTATATTATTGCATGTTACCGTTTTGCATGCATACTATGCATACACAATGGTTTGCAATCCACGCACCTTATGTTGAATTTTTGTCTATCATTCCGATTGGGAATTAAAATCTTCTATTATAATCATATTAAAATCTATCTCCTACTATCAAATACAGTCCACTCAACCTAGACAGAATTTAACAGTTATAGTTCGGCCATGGTTTAAGTTTAAGAGTAGACAAAACGAATTTGATTACAAATATTTCAAATCTGCTGAAGTGATCATTTGATAGTTTGAATTACGACACAAATTGACTCATTGGGAAACTCATCGGTCTAGAGCCTGAGTTGAAAAATGACTCTTGTATTCTAATAGCTTCATCATGCAAATGGTTCAATTAGGCATGAATAAAGTCAGCTATTATGAAATTTACTTTTAAACTCAAATAACTAACTAATTTATAACGTAGTCGTGGACAAAATATATTACGATCTAGTACTCTTAGATCTTCTACATTCTAGATCGTCTACCTAGTTATATTGTTCAGAGACTCGACAAGTTACTGCCGTTCCTAGAGTCTTGGAAATATCGAAATATAGAAAAAACAATTAAAAATATTTAGTTGATAACGCTCTTTATAGTGTGCAAGAGTTCCTTTTAGACCAAAGTAGAGCCTCACCTCAACTAATTAAAATTGTGGTAACTAGTACATTTAATAAGAATGATAATATTGTATATTATAATACTGGTGTTCTGACTTGATTTGTCTCTTACTCCATAACCGGAGTCTTCAAATTAATGTAATGATCGAATAGTTTTTAATTTATATAATATTCAATTGTATCTCATAACTTTATCAACTTTAATATCGTTATGAAGCCTGAAATCCACTGAAGAAATGTTTTCAGCATGCTTGTATGGGTTGGGAGTTTCGAAAACACAATATTCAATCCTATCTGTGCATTGTATGATTTGTTTATGAGATTTATCAGCGAAAATATATTTTGGTATTCGTTCGGATGCAGAAAGATTTATCTCGGACACAGGAAGCATTTCAGTGGATTAGGGTAGGGAGCCAAATCTACCCCTCAGTGGAGCTCAGTGAACGCGGCTAGCCAAGGAGATAATCCCTTCTTTGCATGATCGCCACAGTTGGGATTCGAAATGCTATTCATCGCAAAACTTTGTGGATATTTTTAAATAACAATCACTCATGCTGTCTAGAATCAAAATTTGATTCAAACGTCTACAATAGTCTATAGGATAATGTACTTACATCAAACACGATCTCAGCTCTCACAATTTATTCAATACTAGCATTTTACCCGGTATTGCTCGGAAATTGAATTTGGAATTTATCATCTCTTCTGGTAGTTAACTTATGGTAGTGGTCACAAAATAACGAAATTGGGAAGGGTGAGTGAAATACCATACGGTGTTTATACTGTAGCGGATATGAAATTGGAGAGAATTGAAAGAAGAAGAAACATTGGTTCTCGGTGTTATCTGCTATGTAAATGTTTACTTTTAAGCCATTAATTACACTGCTTTTGACACTTTTATAGTGTTTACTTGGTAATTAGTAGAATGTTCTATTTGTTTGATTAGAGATTAATGGAGTCTTATCGAATATTGTAGAAAGTTCCAGGTCCCTTGATTTATTTATTCAGAAGATGATAGAAAAATGTAGAAATTGCTTGATTGTTGACAAACCTATTTAAGGCGAACGCATTTGTAAATTAGTTCAGTTGTCTTTGAAATTTCGTCGTGATAAACAAGTTGTGACAGTTCTATATATACGTGATAATTCTTTCTCTGTGCCTTTGTTAGTGACAATTCTTTTTCCTGCTTAATTCATACCAGTGAGCTACTGAATAGTTTTTGTTGTATTAGTGCTATGTAAGTTAAGTGTTCTTTTTCGACGTTTCTTTTTGAATATTATTGGACAGTTTATTTTACAGTTGTTAATTAATACTAGATCGGCCTTTTGACATTCAGTGATTGATTTTTGTACAGTTTATTGAAAACTCATTATCAGTTGAACAATATCGTGTTATCTGTTTTTAATTGCTTATTTTTCTGTAAGACATTACTGAACAGTGAGTGTTGTGATTATTTGTGTAAATAAAGTGCGAGTGATAAATTTAAATGTTGCCAGCGTTATTTTAGACATAGAACCCATAACAATTGGTGTCGGAAGTCGGGGATTTTTTTGTGTTTTATTAAAAATGGCTGGCAAAATTACATTGTGCGATTTGAAAGTGGCCGATCTCAAATGTGAATTAGAGGACCGTGATATAGAAGCATCTGGAAAGAAGTCTACTCTACAAGACCGTCTTCGTGATGCATTATTGGCGGAAGGAGAAGACCCAGCTACCTACCTCTTCGAGACTTCAGATATGAAACTGATTTCATCATTCACATCAATGAAGGACGAGCTGCAAGAAAATACGACATCCATGGAAGGTAAGCTGCAAGAAAATATTACATCCATGGAAGGTAAGCTGCAAGCAAATATTACATCCATGGGAGGTAAGCTGCAAGAAAATATTACATCCATGGAAGGTAAGCTGCAAGAAAATATTTCATCTATCAAACAAAATTTCACATCCATGGAGGGCAAACTACAGGATATTCAGCAAAATATGACATCCATGAAAAACGAGTTACAAGAAGCCATAGATGAGAAGGTTAAAAATCTTGCTGACTCTGTGAATCTAGAAATCAACAAGGTGAAGGAAGACTTCAAAATAATGGAAGGTCGACTGCAGGAGGATTTGAAAAGCATGGAAAATCGGCTTAAGCAGCTGGAGTGTGGTGTTGGAACTTCAAGCAGCAACCAAGAAGTAAGTAAATCTTCAAATTTTCCTGAAATAGTCATCTCAGAAAAGTCAATGATGGATGCTAAGGAGGAAGATCTCCAGAAACAGTCAGTAGTTATATCTCAGCACACTGGACTGCCTACCTATGATGGAAAAACACATTTAGAGGACTATCAAACACTGTTTGAGTCAGCAGCTGAGTTCCAGGGATGGTCACCAGCAACAAAGGCCTACGTTTAGAGGATGAATCTCCGAGGAGAAGCATTGGCGATTGTTCACTCAATACAATCAGCTGAAAAGTGGAGTTTCAGTGAGCTGTGGAGACGACTGGAGATGCGATTTGGCAACAAACACCTGGAGCAGTTGTATCGATCTCAGCTCAATAATAGGGTGCAGAGGCCCAATGAATCCCTACAAGAATTTGAGGCTGACATTGCTCGACTTGTTAGGACTGCATATCCATCTGCTGATAACTACACATATGAAAGTCTTGCAGTAGAAAAATTTTTGAATGGATTGAGAATACCAGAGACCCAGCAGTCCATCAAACTAGCCAGACCCAAGACATTGAATAATGCTTTGGCCCAGGCATTGGAGTTTGAGGCAGTTTGGCAGTCAGTACCAGGCCATTCTAAGGTATGAGCTATGGAGGCTGAAGTCATGGATGCAAGTACAATCCAGAAGATAGTTGAACAGGTCCTGGAGATGTTGAGATCCAGGAAGAAGGAGGTTCGATGCTGGGCATGTGGTAAAATTGGACATGCTAGAAGCAAGTGTACCACCAAACCAAGTGAGAAGAAGGAGCAGGTAAACTAAAGAGGGTTGATGGGGAGGGGCAGCTGTCAACCCACAAGCAGAAGGCCCCAGTAAGAAAAGCAGAGGTGGCATCTCTTGCTGGCAGCAGAAGTAGTTTGTATATAGATGGCATTGTGGATGGACAAGCAAGACACTTATTGCAAGTCTACTTATTGACAGAGGAGCTACCATGACCATCCTGAATAGGAGCGCAGTCTGTGATGAGAAGAAAATTAAGTCAACAAGGTGGACACTCCTTGCACGAATGATGTGAATTTAAAGTGTTTGTTATATGAAGTTGCATGATGAAGCTATTAGAACACAAGAGTCATTTTTCAACTCAGGCTCTAGACCAATGAGAATTCTGCATTTTTTCCAATCAGTCAATTTGTGTCGTAATTTAAATTATCAAATGATCACTTCAGCAGATTTGAACTATTTGTAATCAAATTCGTTTTGTCTACTCTTAAACCATGGCCGAACTATAACTAATGGGCTGGAATACGTGAATACATGGCAATGCCGCAATTGAGGTGACAAATGATTAGCTCCTTCATGTATCACTGCATAATTTATAGTCAGTGTTGTTTACCTGCCAAACCAAGTTGCACAAGTGTTGCCATGTTGTATGTCCCAGCCCTTTATAGCTATACTTCGGCGGTGCCTGAACCGTTGATATATATATTAATAACATAAATCCAGCACAGTTGAAGAATATAGTGTAAAATAAGTTATGTATAACATCATATGCTGTTAGATAGTCTACATATTGTGGGAACTACTTCCACCTCCCTCTACAATTACCTGAAATATAATTAATTGTTGTCCTTGCTGCCGGAATCACTCAGGTATTAGGCTCCCATTCAGCTCCGGGATGATTGTGAGGGTGATGGGGCAATCCCACAACAAAAAACGGAAAAGTCCTTGCAATCTTCCCTGAAATATTTATTCCAGGTATGATATCCAGGAATCAACCGTTGTAAGTTGTCGAATCCCTATACCTACTATGTTGATGACCGCTGTTATGCTTAGTATTGCTGTAAGTTTCACTGAGGGAGCTGATCTCTGTCAAATTTGGTCTCTCAAAAAATTCACCAATATACTCTCGAGCAGCTGTATGTCTCACCGACGACACCAGCGACCCAAATATCATACAGAATATATTGTGTAGTATGACCCTCGACAAAGATCACCCACAGAAAGAAAATGATAAAACTAATCACTAACAAGTGCCAATAGTTGAGCAGGGCAATGCAATCAGGCACAGATTTAAATGACAATATTGCAGAATTTATTAAAATTAAGGAAAAATATCCCATGCAAGAGATTTGAATAGAAAAACAAAAGTTAAAGTCCTTTTTTCAGGCTTATTTTTTCTGAAAGTATTTTTGAAAGTTTATGAATTGATAGATGATAATTTTGTTGAGCCGACCTAAGGGCTAATTAGTGCAGTGAAGGTAAGAAGTAGTATAAAAAGGACAGATTCAGCGCAACCTTGACCTTTGACCTTTAGCCCCCCCGCCCATGCCTCCTTCCGGACCCTTTCCTATCTTCCCCCCCACACCCTCTCTCTCTCTCTCTCTCTCCTGCTCCCCCATGCTCTCACTCTTGCTCTCTATCTTGCTCCCTATCACGGCGGCGGCGAACTCTCCGAGCCATTGCCGCCAACCACTGTAGTATTACTCCCGCCGGTGTCTCCGCTGACGTCTTTCCTCCTCCTCCTGAATTCAACCCATGACACAGGGGTGTGTTGTGTGGACAACACACCCCTGTGTCATGGGTTAAATTCAAAAAATAATTTGGAATGTTTAAATCCACCAATTTGTGGAAGGGCTAAGTGTTGTGAGCGGTCCTTATTACAAATAATAATTTTATTTAATGGCAAATTATAATTTTTTATTTATTAGCTGGCTCTAGGCTAGGCTGAATTTGGCGCGAAAAATGTCAGTCACAGCTGACAGCCATACATAGTACTATAACCTAGTTTCAATAAATGTAAACAATGGTGGTTCTTTTGAACATACTACTGCCTTTGCTCTTGGTTTGTATTTCAAGTTTCCAACAATAAATTATACTGAATTAATTTTTCCTACTATTTCTTTTATTATTATGGCGTTCAGAGAATGCGCCCTGACAATATATAGCGGCCTTTGTTAGCAGCCATTTTTCTCTTATCAGAAAATCGAAATAAAATGGCTGCTATCAATGGCCGCTACATAATGTATCTAACAACAATATTCACAATTTATATATTCATTTAACAACAATATTCACAATTAGCCATTTCCCTTTAGCCATTTTAAAATCCGCCATTTCTCTCTTATCAGAAAATCGAGATCTTGATATTAGTATTCAGGTAAGAAATTAAATGGCTGCTATCAATGGTCGCTACATAATGTATCTAACAACAATATTCACAATTTGTATATTTATCTAACAACAATATTCACAATTTATATATGTATCTAACAACAATATACACAATAAATGTTATGCTATTCCTCAACTGTGCGGGATCTATGAAATCAATATGTCTATGGCCTAAACTGATCGTCTACAATTATTAAGCATTCAAGGTTATGTCAGTTTGAGAAAGTTAAAAAAATGAGTGCGACAGTGACTATGAAATTAGTTCAAATTGGTAGGTGTTTAACTAATACCTAAATCTGTTCAATCTTCAACATTAAACTCCATAAGTTCCATTTTCCCGTAACACTACATTCAAGAAACGTGTAGTAACAACCTAATTACAGACTAGTACAAGATTAGCCTATTAATTAACACTGATGAAGTGGTACAATAGTACGGATAGTAGACTACTTTCCATAGAAAGATGATCCAGATCAGTGTTGAGTTGTGGGCTGCTGAGCGTGAGAGCCTTTGTGAAGTAGGTTGGTGTGGAGTGGATGAAGGGCATTGGAGTAATTGTGAGGGTGTTGTGTTGTGAGAGGGGGGGATCGTCGATCCCATCTTTCACGCATCTTTGTTTTACGGTCGATTAGCGCCGGTGCAGTGCCTCCTCCACCCCTCTAAAGGGGGTTAAAGGGTTGGTTAGGGGGTGTAAAGGGGCAACCGAAACAGCCCGACTGGCGAATGCAGATAACGGCTGCCTGTCATCTCCAGAAGACGCCTCCTATAGGGGCCCCCTCCAGGAATCACTCCAGGCGCCACTGCTGGAGGAGAACTTACACTAAACGAGGCTGAAGACTGGAGAGCAGTTCACCATCCAACTTCACCTCTTCAACCCGCTGATAAATAGAACTCGTCTTGGTCAGAATGCGGTCTCCTTTCTTGGCTATTTTTATTATTTTTCCGGTTATCGCTTCCTCTCATATTTCAGAGTTTGCAGTTATGTGTCGGACATTTTAACAATACAGCACTAGAATACAGTGTTGAAGAATCTATAGAGATCAACAGGCTGTATTGGAAGTGTCTAGGAACTGGGAAACTGTAGGGGAAGTAGAACATGTCTGAGAAAAGTGGAGGAGTCTAACATGCTGACGATGCAATAGTATTTCAATAGTATGATTTATAGAGCTTCAACTATACCCATGAGCAAACATTACTTTGAAAAAAAAATAGTACTATTAAACAGATAGCTATTACAAATGGATATAAAAAGATCATTGTTGACAAAATTTTAAATAGAATAAGTAGGAGACTAGCAATCAGTGTTGGCATTACTGTAATTAATGATGGAGATATGTCATGGATAACGGTACCTCATCTTGGCTCAGAATCTGACAAATTAGGGAAATTGAAAAAGAACGATTTTGATGTAGCTTTTCAAACAAAACCAAAAAGAGTTTGGTCGGCGATTTAAATGCCTGTTATATGGGTCAGACCGGTAGAAGTTTCAAACGTAGAATAAATGAACACATTAAAGATTGGAAAACCTATAAAGGAGACTCAAATTTTTCAGAGCATCTCACTACTAATGGACACAAGTTCAAGGCTGAAGAAGATGTTGAATTTCTGCTTTTGATTGGCAGAGGCAGACAATTGAACATGTTAAAAGCTTTGGATGTAGATAGATAGATAGATAGATATTTATATCATCCAGTGACCTCTTGTGAAAGGGGTATACGGATTTGTCATAGCTTTTTTATAATAACTCTACTGTGTAATGGAGTTGGAGGAGTTAATATTAATTGTTTGATTCGTGGTGAAATGATCAGTAAACTTACTTATAGAATAAAACCAACATTTTGTAGCTCTCTCTTTTTAATTCAATTCTAAATTTGTTAAGTTTCAAATTTTTGAGACGTTCGGGCAAGATATTATAGAGATTAATTCCCAAACTCTCAACTCCCTTAGCATATAGAGTAATTCTATGATAATCATCTCTGAGATGATGTCGTCTCCTTGTTCCATACAAATGGATCACTGAACCCCTTATTATATTATTTTCGTTTTTCTTAATTCGACAAATACATTCTAAAATAAAGAAACTGGGAAGAGGAAGAATCCCAAGCCGTTGGAAATATGGAAGACAGCTTGTTCTTATTGTCTATAACTAGGTTAGTAAAAGCCGATTCCAATACTAGTTTGAATGATCAAATTTATTTTAACCAATTCAATACAACTTACTTGGTTTCATCATGATTCTAGCCTACATTCTAATAGCGGCAGTGACGTAACGTTTTCCAATTGGGCCCCCCGCAACCGATTTTCCGGGCCCCTCTCCTCAAAATCATATAAATATCCCCCCTCACCCTTGCCGCCCCTCCCTGAAATCTTGCATAATTATTTTGTGGGCAGTTATAATTATGTAAGAAACAAAACACTTTTTTATCTATTAAATTTTAAAATTCAATCATGTTTCAAGGGGGGCTAGTCTAACGATTTTGGATGTAGCCTATACGGACTCCTGAATGGTGGAAATAGTTGAGAGATGAGAGTTGATTATATTATAAATAATTAATCTTGAAACCTAGAAACCTTGAAATTGATGTCTTCCATAGGAACCACATTCACATCCTCCTTGTTAGCAGAAAAATCTTTCGCTCCTTTTCCCAGAAAATGTGTTCTCTCAGAATTCGCCTCGTTTGCAGACACGGACACAGGTTCAATTTTTAATAAAAAGCATTTTATCTATATTACCGCGAAATTACTAAGTAAGGAAAAAAATAAAAATAAATATTCTTAAGAGGCAGAAGAGAGAAAACGTAAACTACATACTTGATCATATTATAAGAAAAAAATTCAACTGTGTTGGGAGAACTGACACAATGAACCAAAACTATTATTTATCTACTTATACAATAATCACGGAATTTATCCGATATATCAAGGGTATAAATATTCCTTCTGAACATTGTTTAAAAATGTACTAGTCGATAAAAAATAGAAATAACTAAAACATGACCGTACAGCATCACAATACCATGAACGCAGCATGTTGAAAAATAGAATAGAAATGAAAAAAGATGGCACTCCAAATAATAAAACTCACGATCACGAACTCAATTAATATACATACGGCTTACTCTAGGCCATTTTACCGGACACGTGTATGCCTACATGAATCCAACTGGACGATTCAAAAGAAACTGAATTTTAAATACTGTATGAAGATAAAATATTGACTTTGATTTCTACACAACCCCCCACTTTCTATATGCTGATATACATTGAGGAATTCGATGGGAAAATTATATTAATTTCCTCTAATATTTGCACTGTGGAGACATAGCCATCGTGATTTATAAAAGTCTAGATAAGTTTGTTTGAAGAGTGTTTAGTCCTCGGTATGTCTCCATTCAACTTCCTGAAGTCACAAGTCACAACATCCTGCTTCTGAATTCCTTCACATAAAGCTATCTGCGAATTGATAAAGTAAACAATAAACATTGACCTGACAATATTTAGCCAATTCATACTTTCTTTCTTCCTTCAGTGTTTCAGTTTTATTTCTTTTGAAAAAAATATATATTTCAGTCTGGGCACGGGCCATTTCTTGAAAAAATATATTTTCATTCCGGGCCCCCTTATAGCCCGGGCCCCCCCCGCGCCGCGGGGTCTGCGGGGGTGTACGTTACGCCACTGAATAGCGGTGACTTTCTGTTTTTCTCGGTTGACCTTGACTGCATTTCAGTGGGCTTCAATTTGTTAATTTCAAATTCACTTGACTCTAGCCTACTTGTGTATTGTTTTGTGGGTTGGGTTGCTTTCTATGTGTTGACGGGTTTTTTGGTTCTTGATTTTGACTCGAATTTTTGCTTGTTGCTCCTCACACCAATGGGCGTGTCTTGTTTTGGCTTTCAGCCAATCAGAGACCTTCAATGATTTTCCCCAGCCAATATTATCGTTCTCTATTTAGTGTATACTACTCCATACTTTAGTTTGTTTGAGATTGATAATGATGTAACAACCGGAACTAGTATCTCGCGATTTTCAATAAATGTGGTTGTGATAACTTCATGTCTTTTAATTCATTATGAAATCTCTACAATTTTTGCCAGTAAAAAAACGACAAGTTTATTGTACAATTAACAAAGCTTATCGACTTCAAACTTGAAAAAACTTGTTTTTTACTAGTTTTGCATATTTTGTTGAATATCTCCAGAACCACTGTGACTACCGACTTCTAACTTGTTTTATTCAATTTTCACCCTTTTTTACAAGAAATATGACCAAATTAAAAGTGAAATTGAGGCAGTACAATTTTATGAATGAGTAAATTGATGGGTTAGTTGCTATAGTGGTGCATGTTGATTCAATAAAGTATTCCTTATCTTCCCCCCCCCCCCCCCCCAACAATCGACTGAGAGAATCGACAGTCGATATGAAAAAACATTAGAATTAGCTTTGGGTTTGGTACAGATATCGATTTCTTTGACATTGAGATTTTCATTCGATTATTTCGTGGGGAAGATACGAAACTAACCAAACGGATTTAATGTCTTACTGAGGTTTAACCTTGAGTGAAAAGTGATGTGAATAAGACCGGAAATCATAAAGTGAAAATTAAAATCAAAGCCTGAAAGACTCCTACAATAAATTATTGGAAAATTGAGGATTCACTAGAGAGTGAAACGGGAAAAAGACTGAACTGAACTGAACGCGTCTCATGTTTATCTACATCATCACTCCTGGCTCTGCTTAGTATTCGTAGTACATTCAATCTTCACTTTCCATAGCTCTTCATTGTTGGCAAAGTGCATGAAAATATTCTGAAA